>CM064553.1:13944671-14009808 GCA_032716605.1 Paralithodes platypus
TTTTTTATTTATTTTTTATTAAGGTGACAGTTACAAAGTGGTGTACAATCTATCTTATTCTAGTTACATTGTAGTTTATCTTATTGTACCAGTACCTCCCTACAATCAACTTAGTTGTTCCCCAATTCGTCCCTCCGCCACGACCATTTCAAAGTCCAAGTCTCTCACTCTTGTCCTCTGTAGTGGGGAGGACCTTGTACCCCTGAGACATAGGAGTGCAGACCTGAGAAGAGAGAAAGAGAGCCGGCATCTCATCCAAGTTATGACTTGGCTTCTATGCTGGCCCTTTTTCTCCGATATTTGTTCAGCTAATCTGGCACAGAAGACACTTGCCGAAGGTCCCATACCTCCCGACGATGAGAAGACCAGAGGAGTAAAGCTTCCTTGATCCCTGTTCAAAATTCTTTCTTCATAAGCGCGTTTTTTCTCACTTTCGTTTCTCAAGTATGCCGCCTTGTGTCCTCGCTCACGATATGTTTGTGCTCTTGGGTTGAAGATTCTGATGTCGAAAAAAGCCTGTTGTCCCCTCGTCCAAAAACCTCGAGCACTTACGTCCACTCTTGCTTCATTTGAAGTATTTGCAGTATTGTGGGCCAAGCGCTGTCCGTCCATAGGCAGAAGTTCCGGTTCGATTCTGACATCATGGCACACCTCGTCCAGCATTTGTGCAGTGATGTCTCGTACTTCATCATGCCGGATACAGATGAATCCTCCTTTCTTACAGGTCATACAGTGGTCTGGGTTGTTTATTTCACCGCATGCACATTTCAGCGGCAGGTTCGAAACTGGCCACCCATACCTCAAGGCTACGGCATCATTGAATTCTTGTTTATTTAAGCTGAAGCCTTTCTCCTTTATTGGTAATGATGTGAGCCAATTTGAAGCCCCCGTGTCTTGTGCCATCTCAACTCTCATTTTCAGTTCTTCCCTACATCTGGTCTTAATTTGTTCTAGGCTATGTTTCTGTCTCTCTTCTCTGCTCTTTGTAATTTCCTGTCTTGCATTTCGTTGTTCCTTTTCGTCCACCTCATCATTTTCATTTTGCTCCCGTATTTTTTCTGTCAGAGACGTAGTAAGTTTAAGGGAATTTTGGTACTCATGTAGTGCCGCCTCCACTGGGTTTATGATACCCATACCTCCGAACCTTGGCGGAAGAGCTAATAGATCTCTTAGCTCTTGCGTGACGCCTTCCATCTCTGGGCCGGTATGAATGTTCCTCTGATTGCTTCTTCAAGCGGTTGGAGCATCTGTCTAATGCCAGGCACTGTTCTCATAAGAAAGGTCCATCTGTGCTTAACACCATATGTGAAGGCAGTATATGCAGCATGTGGTTCAGATTTCGCAATGTCTGCCAGGGTTTTCACTTCCTTTACCCACTCCGCTACCTTTTTTCGCACATAGTCTCTCTTGCATTCTTCTGTGCCTATTACTGCTCCCAAATGGCGTTGACCCTCCTTTGTAATCTTCACTCCTGTCCCATCAAAAGTCCGCACCGCTTCTTCATACTTGTTTTCTTTCACTATTAGTACAGATTTACTAGCATTCGGATGGTACCCAATGACTTCGCCAACCGATTGTACTCTCCGCCACCATTCTTTGATATCCCCTATTTTTCCTGCACCTGTGAGGTCATCTGCATACGCCACTTGTTTCACTCAGGTTACCTCATGTTTTATTTTCTGCTGCAGAATTGATAGTGCCAGTGCGTACATTGCCATTGCCACTGGATCTCCTTGCGTTGTTCCTTCATTTGATTTGAGAATTTTCATTTCTTCCTTCTTTGTGCTTCCAACTATATACAGGTTAGCTGGCTCCTTATAAGTATTTTCTATGTACTTTGCGATGCTCGGGCATTTGATCTTGATGTTGTGAATAGCTGCCTCCCTATTAATGGTGTTAAAGGCATTTGTTGCATCCACTAGCAGTACCGCTTCACAATCTTCCTCATGATACACCTTCCCCATTGCATGTATTGCTGCTTCTCCTCCGGCTTGCTGTCCTGCACATACTTGTAAGTTGCCCACTGCTCTTTGTACATCTTTTCCAAATACAGACATGATTGCTTTTCCTATAATCCTTCTAAGAACTTCCCCAACGCCTACTGGTCTAACTCCTGGATTCTTATTTAAAGGTATCAGGCGACATGCTGTCAGAGCTTCTATGTTCACGCATGGTGATGATGCAAGTTTCTTTGCCAGCATTGCTATTGCTTCACAAAGGTCACCCGCGGCTGAACCAAACTTTTTTTGACTTAGGAAGATCCTCCAAGTCTTAGTTAGCATCTACTCCTGATGGACCTGCTCCTCCCTAACACATACCCCCCACTAACACATACACTGACACACACGGACATATACACTAACACATACACTGACACACACACGGACACATACACTGACACACACACTGACACACACACGGACACATACACTGACACATACACGGACACATACACTGGCACGGACACATACACTGGCACGGACACATACACTGGCACGGACACATACACACACACTGACACTAACACATACACTAACACATACACAACACATACACGGACACATACACGGACACACACTCAAACACATACGGTCATGGTGGCAGACAAACCTAACCCTTTGAGTAACGGTGCCGCCTTTTTCATTGGATGTCAGTTGTATTTAGACGATTTTTGGCCTATAACCCATATTTTTATCTCTACATATATATAATAATTAAGACTAAAAATAATGGATTCTACTTTCGTTTGACATCCTGTTCACTACTATTGGCTATAGCTATTTACCTCTCTATATCACCTAATAACTCACATCTAACCCATCCCATTTGTTTGTAATTCTTAATTATTCAGTATTCTCCGCTTACTATCATAGGTGTTCTCTTTCAAGATCCACGTATGAAACTCCAGTATTCTCTTTCTCTCTCCACATCTCTATCTCCCCCCCCCCCCTCCCCTCTCTCTCTCACTCTCCCTACCTCACCCGCCGACAAATCTTCTCACAAAAATTGGATCTCAACTCGCTTACTTCAGCTACCTGGACTTTTTCCCCGTCTCTTTTCTTTTCGTCTTTTCTTAAAAATGTCGCGACCCACTCTCCTTACGTTTTTGTTTTGGTTTAGATGCTTATGTTCTGGGTGTGGTGTCCCGAGTTCGAATCCCGGGAGGCCCATATGCTTTCATTAGTGTATTCATGTACATTGGGGTTTGTAATTGATGATTAATGTTGAGAACGGGGTGTTATTACTTATATAATTAATTTAATCTTTGTTTCTTAGTTTCCTCATTAGACCTCCATCAAGCTTAGAAAAATACTCCCAAGACCTCCATTCAAGATAAATTTGTACATTTTTCTGTAGAAAAATTCGGCTGGTTCTTCCAAAATTACAGGCTGACTATCGTTCGCCAGGAATAAAATCGACACCTAAATAGCACAAAAAGTCTAAATATTGACAAGGAAATGGGGCGGAAGGTCCAAAAATAGACAAACTAATGGGTCAAACATCTTAAAATCTAAAAACCAATGGGGCTAGAAGTTAGGGAGAAGGAGGGCCAGAAAAGTAGAAATTCTCCCCTTAAAATGTTCGCGACAAACTTTCCTAGTTAAGGGGAGGTTTTTAGTTGATTCCCTAGACTTCCATCAAGCTTAAAATTACTCCCCCTTGACCACCTTTCAAGATAAATTTGTACATTTTTCGGTAGAAAAATGTCCCGGCCGAAGGCCGGTTCCCCTTAAATTACAGGCTCGCTATCGCTCGCCAGGAAAAAATCGACACCGAAATGGCACGAATGGTCTTAAAATTGACAGAAATGGGGCGAGGGTTCTTAAAATCGCCAAACTAATGGGGCAAACGTCTTTAAATCTCACTAGCAATGGGGCTAAACATGAGGAAGAAAGAGGTTCAGAAAAAAATCCTCCAGGTGGCAATGTCCCCTAAGATTTTTGATCATCTTAGTTCGTAATATTTGTCTTTACTCTATTATCTTCCGTTAGCCATAGGTTATATTTTCCCTTATTGCAAAGGTCCTTCCTAAGTTGAATGGAATTGCCCAATGCCAGGAAAAAAAATCGATACCTAAATGGCACGAAATGTCCCTAATAATGACAAAGAAATGGGGTGAAACATCTTAAAATCGCCAAACGAAGAAGCCGAACGTCACAAGATCTGAAACTAATGGGGCTAAACATGAGGGAGAAGGGAGACCAGAAAAACGACCCATTTCCCCTTAATAAGTATAACAATTAATTCATGTTTACGTAGAAGTCATTGCATGGCATTATGTCCTCTAATTAATGAAGCTACAAACAATATGTTTGATTATTTAAAGGAGGATTTTTGTTTTGGGACGAACGGGTGCCACCCACCACTGCTGGGGGGGGGGGGGGGACGAACGGGTGCCACCCACCTATGCTGGGGGGGGGGGGGGGGGACAAACGGGTGCAACCCACCACTTCTGGGGGGGAGACGAACGGGTGCCACCCACCACTGCTGGGGGGGGGGGGGACAAACGGGTGCCACCCACCACTGCTGAGGGGGGATGAACGGGTGCCACCCACCACTGCTGGGGGGGGGACGAACGGGTACCACCCACCACTGCTGGGGGGAGACGAACAGGTGCCACCCACCACTGCTGGGGGGGGGGGGGACGAACGGGTGCCACCCACCACTGCTGGGGGGGGGGGGGACGAACGGGTGCCACCCACCACTGCTGGGGGGGGGGGCGAACGGGGGGCACCCACCACTGCTGGGGGGGGCCGAACGGGTGCCACCCACCACTGCTGGGGGGGGGGGGGACGAACGGGTGCCACCCACCACTGCTGGGGGGGGGGGGGGACTAACGGGTGCCCTGAATAGCCCACCCACCCATGTAGCCCTGAATAGCCCACCCACCCACGTAGCCCTGAATAGCCCACCCACCCACGTAGCCCTGAATAGCCCACCCACCCACGTAGCCCTGAATAGCCCACCCACCTATTTAGCCATGAATAGCCCACCCACCCACGTAGCCCTGAATAGCCCACCCACCTATTTAGCCATGAATAGCCCACCCACCCACGTAGCCCTGAATAGCCCACCCACCTATTTAGCCCTGAATAGCCCACCCACATATGTAGCCATTAATAGCCCACCTACCCACGTAGCCCTGAATAGCCCACCCACCTATTTAGCCCTGAATAGCCCACCCCCCCACATAGCCCTGAATAGCCCACCCACCCACGTAGCCCTGAATAGCCCACCCACCCACGTAGCCCTGAATAGCCCACCCACCCACGTAGCCCTGAATAGCTCACCCACCTATGTAGCCATTAATAGCCCACCCACCCACGTAGCCCTGAATAGCCCACCCACCTATGTAGCCATGAATAGCCCACCCACCTACGTAGCCCTGAATAGCCCATCCACCCACGTAGCCCTGAATAGCCCATCCACCCACGTAGCCCTAAATAGCATAAGATCACAACCGGGATGAACAGGTGCCACCAACCACTGCTGGGGGGGGGGGACGAACGGGTGCCACCCACCACTGCGGGGGGGGGGGGGGACGAACGGGTGCCACCCACCACTGCTGGGGGGGGGGACGAACGGGTGCTACCCACCACTGCTGGGGGGGGGGGATGAACGGGTGCCACCCACCACTGCTGGGGGGGACGAACGGGTGCCACCCACCACTGCTGTAAGGGGACAAACGGGTGCCACCCACCACTGCTGGGGGGGACGAACGGGTGCCACCCACCACTGCTGGGGGGGGATGAATGGGTGCCACCCACCACTGCTGGGGGGGGGGGGACGAACGGGTGCCACCCACCACTGCTGGGGGGGGATGAATGGGTGCCACCCACCACTGCTGGGGGGGGGGGACGAACGGGTGCCACCCACCACTGCTGGGGGGGGGACAAACGGGTGCCACCCACCACTGCTGGGCTGGGGGGAGACGAACGGGTGCCACCCACCACTGCTGGGGGGGGGGGACGAACGGGTGCCACCCACCACTGCTGGGGGGGGACGAACGGGTGCCACCCACCACTGCTGGGGGGGGGGGGGGGACGAACGGGTGCCACCCACCACTGCTGGGGGGGGACGAATGGGTGCCACCCACCACAGCTGGGGGGGGGGGGGGACGAACGGGTGCCACCCACCACTGCTGGGGGGGGACGAACGGGTGCCACCCACCACTGCTGGGGGGGGACGAACGGGTGCCACCCACCACTGCTGGGGGGGGACGAACGGGTGCCACCCACCACAGCTGGGGGGGGACGAACGGGTGCCACCCACCACTGCTGGGGGGGGGACGAACGGGTGCCACCCACCACTGCTGGGGGGGACGAACGGGTGCCACCCACCACTGCTGGGGGGGGACGAACGGGTGCCACCCACCACTGCTGGGGGGGGATGAACGGGTGCCACCCACCACTGCTGGGGGGAGGGGGGGTGGACAAACGACTGCCACCCACCACTGCTGGGGGGGGACGAGCAGGTGCCACTCACCACTGCTGGGGGGGGGACGAACGGGTGCCACCCACCACTGCTGGGGGGCGACGAACGGGTGCCACCTACCACTGCTGGGGGGGGGGGGGGGGGGGACGAACGGGTGCCACCCACCACTGCTGTGGGGGAACGAACAGGTGCCACCCACCACTGCTGGGATTAAGCTCCCGAACTCTCCTGTTGAGGTCAGGCAAGCCAATCTTTAATCCAGTTTGTACTCCTCATGAATGTCGAGAGCCTTCAAGAGAACTGGGCAGGAGCGGGAGGTCACCCTATGACTACCACCACAAAAATAACAACTAGGGGGATTAGGGCACGAGCGTTCACCCGACACCATAGGATGAAACCCACTACAGTTCCGACAGTGCACCTTATTCCGACAGGTGATCGAACCATGACCAAAAAAATGGCAGTTGAAACACCTTAGCAGCCGAAAAGAGTACCTCGTAACCGTATAGCACACCGAGCCTAAGACAACCTGGAAGGCAAGCACCCCCTAAAATGCAATCGGACCACCCCTGAACTAACCGAGGCAGATTCCGACCCAGTAGACCCACCCTCCTCGCCACCATCACCCCGCTCCATACGCTTAGAGAGCCGCGTGACCTCCTCAAGAGCCGCTGACACATCTCCATGAACATCAGACAGGACCCTAAGCGACCCCATGATGGCACTCTCCGAAATAACAGGGTCAACAGGGCCAATCTTACCCCAGGAATACCTGCAATCCCCCGGGGAAATGGACTCCCGGCACACCACCTTCCAGTCCCCGAAACGATCCAACTCCTCTAGAGGCCTAACCTCTTTACCAATAACCATGCAGGGAAGAGAGATACACAGGGCCTCACCCCTACCCAGTACCTTGATGCCGTGCGGCCGCACAAACTCACCAAATGTAGCGCTCCCCACAGCCGCCGTAACCTTGGCAGAATTGTCAAAGACACGCTGCCGAGGAACAGAATGAATTATGTACGTTACCAAGTCTGTGTCCGATCCATCCGGCACCACCACCGATCCCCCCACGGCCCCCAGGGCCAGGTCCATCGTCACTCCTGTCACCCCATCCACCGACGACTTCCTCTGCACCTTGGCTCCATCAGTGAGAGGCGCGGGAGAGCCATCTGGGACATCATGGACCAGACCCCGCTTCAGGCTACCAGACACCAGGCTACCAGGCATGTCCGCCTCAGCCACCTCTCCCTGCACCCCACCACCCCCACTACACACACTCATCACCTATTACTACCCACCACGGTCCCACTGAGTAAAAGCTGTAGATATTATATACCTTGATTTTCAAAAGCCTTTGACAAAGTTCCCCACAAACGTTTACTGCTAAAACTAAAAGCGCATGGAATACAAGACTGTGTGTTGAAATAGATAGAAAATTGGCTCAGTGACAGAAAGCAAGGAGTAGTAATATACGGTAAGGCATCTAAATGGACCAATGTAAGTAGCGGGGTACCCCAGGGATCGGTACTAGGACCAATTCTCTTTCTAATTTACATCAACGACATAGATGAGGGTCTCACCTGTACAATCTCAAAATTTGCTGACGATACAAAAATTGCAAATAGCGTACTCTCAAAAGAACAAGTTGACGATATGCAACACAATCTAGATAAGTTGTCATGTTGGGCCCAAATTTGGCAAATGAGTTTCAATGCGGATAAATGTAAAGTACCCGGTACTACATATCGGATACCAAAATGAGAAAGCAAACTATTCGATGAATGGCACTCAGCTTAAGAATGTAAACAGAGAAATCGATCTGGGAGTAATAATATCGAGTAACCTAAAACCGAGTTAACAATGTTCAGAAGTTGTTAAGAAGGCAAACAAAATAATTGGCTTTATAGGCAGGTCATTTGAGCATAAATCCAAAGACGTTATCCTAACCCTTTACAATTCCTTAGTCCGCCTTCTTCTGGAATACTGCGTTCAATCCTGGTGCCCTTATTACAAAAAAGATATAGACAAGCTAGAACGAGTTCAACGTAGAGTTATCAAAATGATACCTAGCCTAAAGAACAAACCATACGAGGAGCGTCTTAGAGAATTAAATCTATTTCCTTTAACCCAGCGCAGATTAAGAGGCGACTTAATTCAAGTGTTCAAAATCATCAAAGGCATCGACAATATGAACTGTAGTAAGTACTTCACTATCGACCAATCTAATTACACGCGGAGAAACGATTGCAAAATTATTGGTAAATCTTTTAACTCTCACGAATCTAAGAATTTCTTCTTCAATCGAGTTGTCAACTTGTGGAATGGGCTTCCCCGAGACGTTATAGACTGCAGCATCGTTGATTCTTTTAAACTTCGCCTAGACAAATATCTCGCATCAAACCCGCGACTAACTGCGTTTGTAAATGAATAACTTTATTTTATCCCCCCCTCAGTTACTAACCCATCTGTCCCCTACTAACTTCCTAATCCTGCCACAGACATTAGTTCCAGGGCAGTAGTTCCCTTTCCAATGTTCCCTTACCCACTCTAAACCACTGTTTGGATACTTGATCCTCAGTGTTTTGGAGGAAAAGCAGCCTGGAAGTCACTAGACCTATTGTTGCTTGATTTCCTTTGTACCTTTGTACTAGGAAAGCCAGCTGGCAAGCCCAATGGTCCACCAGAGCAATAGGCTCATGAATTATAAAGAAATGAATGACACAAGAGACCAGCACGTCTGAACACAACGGCCGACCACTTCCGAATCTTGAGTATTATTTATGTCGACAGACGTAGCTCTGGCGGTACTTCGGAAGCGTCCACCAGAGGTCTCCGGTGAATTCCTGGTAGGGAGAATTATACCGGTACACCCCCACCACTGTGTATTCTACTGTTGATACTTGTGTGCATCTTCACTAGGGCCTACTAACACCACAAGGATCAATCAAAAACTATTGCACACAACAATAGGCCTATTAACTATAACCACCTCCATTAGTCCTCCTACTATGGGCGGTTTTATTTCAGCTGATGGTAGGCTATATTGAATCCCTTAGCAACTGATTTCTTGATACCTAATGGAAAAAATATGCAACTAGCCTACCATGTCTCTGCGCCGTATTTATGTAAGGTTTTCAAAATTAACAACTTATTTCGCAACAAAATCTACGTAATAGCTGAGCAACCAAGACATTAACATGGCAATTTACCCTCAGCTGGAAATAAATTTACTATACCAACAATCTTCTATGATACACCAAACACTAATACATCCTCCACCAATACACGAACACTACCTGTACCTGCAGTGGAGGAAGGTGGAGGGTTTTCGTAATATCTCCCATAGCCTATACCAATACTATTATGCCACATGTGCATATGTTTGAATAACAAGGCACCTTTAAAGAATTGACCACTTTCGAGTTTCAGGTTATAAGGAAGTTGGAGCCGTAAACATCAATTTTAACCATTATTTAGTGGGGCCCGACTTAAATCCGTATAGAGAACACCTGCCCAAAGAGCGGGGCCCGACTTAAGTCTGTGTGCAATTTTGGAGCAATATTGCCTCTGAGAGAGAGACGAGCGGTGGGTGGAGCGTAGATCGGGCTCTGACCGTTTGCCACGGGTCCCGCGGGCCTACTGACGTTTACTCCACACACATTCACCCTCACTCCCTCACTACACAGGGTATTATGTCAAGAAATAACTGTATTTTAGGGATTTTTCCTTCGTCTTGCACGATCGTTGCAAAAGAACGCGTGGTCGTAGGAGGATGGTTCTGGTGTCATTGGAAAGCTGAATTAATGCCCTTTCAGGGATACATAATTGTATTACGCTCTGGCTCTTGTTTATGCATGAAAAAGAGCACGGAAACAAGGCCATTTAGGATAAAACCACCCGCTTGGCGTGTAGTAGAAATTCCTCACGGGCCCGCTCGTAAGGCGTTAAAAGTAAAATAGGCGCTTATGGATAAGTATTAAATATATATATGGTAAATTAACGATTTTAGTGAGGAATGAATCAGAATACCTTCACATGGCGGGCACTTTCAAATACCATAGCTGCGCAGTTAAGAGGTTAAGGTTGTCCTTAAATGCACAGATACGAGATTCGAATATTGGATACCGGTACTTTAGAAAACAATTGATTGAAAATTGAATATTTGAATTGTGTATAAATTCTGTTAAAATAAATGTTGGTAGTGGTGCGCTGAATGAAAACCTTGGTAACACTGCTTCGCCCCCCTCAACCTATGATTGTATCCCACGGCCAGTAACAAAACAATGCATCTAACTGCTGGCAGTGGGATACAATAATAGGTTGAGGGGGGCAAAGGACTGTACTCGGAAACCCGCACTTCTCGGAATGGCATAAGCCTCTCGGAGATGTTCCTGTATATCTCGGCAATTTCCGAGTTGGACGAGATTTGTGTCCGGTTTACAATGTTCTCTCACTCGGTTTTAAGTGATTTTAGGATGAATTGAAGCCTGTGCCTTTTAATTATTGTGTTATCATATATAATACCAGCAGGGGACAAAAAACGGTAAGAATGCAGTACAGTATTATGGGTGGATGGGACTCGTTAGCCTTGGTCGGCAACTCATCTAGGGGAGACAACCTTATACAAATCCGGGTGGATGGGACTCGTCAGCCTTGGTTGGCAACCTGTCTAGGGGAGTAAACCTGATACAAATCCGTACTGCTTACCTAAGGGTAAGGCAGGTTAGTGGATGGACTAGCCGAACACCACTGTAGAAAAATAGTGCTAACAAGATACACAGAGGGCCTCGGAGTCGGACGGATCCTAAATTGAGTGGTCAATCCTGTAAGTCCTTCACTAAACTGGCTCGGGTTGTCCCTCTCACAGGGAATAAGTCCGCTTGGGGGCATTCTGTGTATGGCCACCCTCTTAAGGGGAGTAAGGCGTCTGGCAATAGATAGATAGAATGCAGTATTCAGCAGGGATGGAGTGAATACACGAGCTCAGTATTCGAATACGAATACAAAATTACAAATACCTGTACTTTATGAAAGTATTCATGAATGCATTCACGAACAATGGCAGCTCTCTCTCTCTCTATCTATCTGTATTCGCCAGATTATTATACGAATACAGTAAACCCCCGATATTTCGGACTCTTTTTACTCGGAAACCCGCACTTCTCAGAATGGTAATAGGCCTCTCGGAGATGTTCCTGTATATCTCGGCAATTTCCGAGTTGGACGAGATTTGTGTCCGGTTTACAATGTTCTCTCACTCGGTTTTAAGTGATTTTAGGATGAATTGAAGCCTGTGCCTTTTAATTATTGTGTTAATATTTATTACTATGTACTATATTACTGTCCCTGAAAACATAATAAGGTTCGTATTTGTCATTAACCCGTTGAGCCCCGGCTAGTTATAATATTTTGTTCACCCCAGTCCCAAGCCATTTTCACTTCTTTTTTTTGTTTGCTAAAATGGAAGACAAGGATGAGAAATGGAGAAAAAAAAAAAAAAAAAAAAAAAAAAAAAAAAAAAAAAAAAAACTCGGATATTTTTTTTTTGGGGGGGGGAGGAATCTCAAAAAAATGTGTTGAGCCAAAATGGAAGAGAATGGTGAGAAATGAAGAAAAAATAAAAAAAACTCACCTCGGTCATTTGGGGGGCGGGGGGTCGAAAGTTCGTCTCCCCCGCATGACCACCCGCCCTGGAGCACTAGGGTGAAAACTGAGTATGGCATTGTATGGCATACATCCTAAGGAGTGTCTCACATAAATCTCAAGCCTCTAGCTCCCATACGACCGGAGTAATTAAGGTTCAAAGTGGCGGTGAACTAAGGGTGTAAAGTATCCCCACTAAGCCCACCACCACCGGCCGCGCGGCTGTCTTGGCCCGCTCACACCTACTACGGTACCTCCCCCTCCTATTCTCCCGCCATTTCCTACCTTACGAGCCACGTAAATGATTTTAATATGCCGGACGCACGTGTTGCGTCGCTGGGAGTTGGTGATAACAAACTGCCGACGCATCACGTGCGACGCTGGGTCTCAATGGGTTAATGATTAATTTCAGAATTTCACATGTAAAAAAAAAAAAAAATTATCTCAATTTTCTCTGGTGACGCAGATAAATCGGACTTCGGACATCTCGGAAAATCGGGCTTCTCGGAAGTGGTCTCCCCCCAATTAGTCCGAGATAGCAAGGGTTTACTGTACAAATAGTTTGTCCAAATATTTGAATACGAATGCAAATACTTTTACTTATATTTTCAAGAATTCGAATACGAATACAATCCATCCTCCAAATATGCGATCCTCCATATTTGCGAGGTCGATTCCACATACATGTGCGAACCAGCCCATAGAATTATAAGGGAATTCCGCCATTTCCTCTAAATTTGCGACCCCCTAATCCACATTTGCGAGGAAGAAGTGGCGGATGATAGGCGAGGCAGTTGTGTTGGCTGAGGAGGACGAGCGGGGTGGGGGAGAGAGAGGCGGTGAGGCCCAGTAGGGGTGCCTCGCCTCGCATCGGAACCAAAACTTTAAGCCAAATCATCAGGCGAGGCGGTTGTGTTGGCTGAGGAGGACGAGCGGGGTGGGGGAGAGAGAGGCGGTGAGGCCCAGTAGGAGTGCCTCGCCTCGCATCGGAACCAAAACTTTAATTAAGGTACCGTAACTGACACATCCTTTTAATGTTTTCTTGTCATTTACAACTACAGTACTGTATTTATATTAATATTTCTAATATGTTTTGGGTTTAAACTCCCGCTCGAGTCGGCTCGAAGAAAATCGATAATGGTGGCACTTTAGTAAGCCGGTGGTAAACAAAACCACACGCGTATCGGTTCGGCCAAGATTACTCGGTTTATATACCGTAAGTTTATTATGAAATACAATTTAGTATTATGGTAAGTTGGCTACCTACTATTATGTTATAATATAATAATAAATAAATGATTCTAGGCCTATATCGGCGATGTCGGTCACTCAGAATCTTGGCGCTTCAAATCGAAATGTTTTAAAAGTCATAAACAACTTTACTTTATTTATTTATATATCCCATGGCCTGTCCGGGAATTGGCGAGGCTCGGATAATGACAAGTCTCATATGGGGGAGATTACTGTACAGTATGTATAAATGTGTCCCACAATCGATATAAATGTACCAATTAATACGGAAATTAGGCGGGTGCCGCCCATAAGTAATTATTCCCATAAACAAAGGTTGTTTGAAATTTGCGAGGTCACATGTCGCCCATAATCTCGCAAACTTGGAGGATGGACTGTACCCTGAAAGACTGTATTCGAATGCATTCGAATACGAATAACAAATACAAATACAGTACTCCATCCCTGGTATTCGGGCGTACCATCCACCTTGTTTACACTACTCGTACGGTCGCAATCATATTCTTGTCTATTTTGACTATCGTGGGATACAATAATAGGTTAAGGGGGGCTTTGCCCCTATGACTTATTGTCATCATCATATATATTGCCAGCAGGGGGCAAATAGCAGAAAAAATAGCAGTCGAAATAGACTGGAACGTAATCACGAGCATACAATTTATGTAAACATGACGACTGTATGCCTGCATACTACATCCTTCCCCAAATAACGGCTGGCCGTAGGGTAATTTCATAAAAAAAAAAAATGCAGTCAAATTAGACGCATACATACCTGCGAGCGTGCTACTTATGTAAACAAGGTGGACTTACCGTCCACCTTGTTTACATAAGTCGCCCGCTAACACTATCCTTCAGAGGTGGGCGCGCTCCAGTGGGACCGGTAATGCGGCAGCGCTCCGCGCTCATCAGACATAAGGTAATGCGGCAGCGCTCACGCGCTCCTTTTGTCAGCAGACCCGATGCGCTTCCCGCTCCGCGCTCCCAAAAATAGGTATATAAAAAACAAAACAAACAAAACAGCTTCTAGAAGTTATTTAATTATTTACCTTTGTCCTTCACTTTGTCCTTTGTCTTTCACTTCACTAAATTCCAAGAATTCAAAACATTCAAAAAACCTCAAGTCATGGTGTCTTTCTGAAGTTTAACTGTTTAAGTTTCTCACTTTCTCAGTTTCTGTTATTCTTTGTCATATCAATGAATCAAATGTCAATGATATGATATGATTGATATCATTGCAAATGTCAATGATATGATATGATTGATATAATTGTGAGTTTGTGACATTGTGACTGTCCATTGATATCTATGATATGACATAAAGAATTACAGAAACTGTCCAAACTGAGAAACTTAAACAGTTAAACTTATCAAGCTAACATTCTAACAAGCCTAACAATACAATAACAACAATACAACTTGATTACATTGATTAGTATTTACTATTTAGTTGATTACACAATTAAATGAATAATAATTTAATGTCATAATATCATTAATAATTTAATATGATACGATTAATTGATTATATTATGATTATTGGACCCGTCCAAGCTGTCCACAGACACTCAGACAGTCAGACAGGCTCGGGCTATACCACTGCCAGACTTACCCTTAGGCCCCTTCGTAAGCTGTAACTTGCCCGTAAGGTTTACTTTGCGTTAGCAAAAGCCAAAAAAAAACAAATAAAAAGTTAACAACTGTAACACTGTCAGTCTGTCACTATCATAGTATCACTGTATCACAGTTCACTAACACCGTGGGTAACACCGTACGAACGGTACGATGACTGTACACGATAATGACGTTCTTGTACCTGTTGTTGACAGGAAAAATCGCCTCCGGAGCGCCAGAAAGGAGCGCGAATTTCTAGCTGCGCTCCCCGCCTGCACTCCGATTTCAGAATTTTGCCGCTCCGCGCTCCTCTATATTGGTAATGCGCACCGGATCGCAGAGCGCAGAGCGCCAAATGGCGCGCACCTGCCCACCTCTGCTATCCTTACCATATATAGGGCCTAACTAAACAATATACGGCAAAATTATTGAGGTGTCTGAATTGGAGGATAAAAGTAACCGGACAATGTGTATTTTAGGTCACATATGGGATATAATTATCAATGAGTTTTCTATAGCTTTGTCTTACAGTATACTGTATATCTTTATATCTGCAAAAAAAAAAAAAATCACTTTTCCACCGTATTTTTGTGTATTTTGTCATCCTCTATAATCTATATCAATGGTAAGCCCAGTGGGGGTCTAGGGGCGGCAGCTGCATGTTAGGTTAGGTTAATGACAAAATATGGTTTTAGGGGGGCATGTCTTAACATTGCTAAATAATGAGTAAAAATGCATTTGTAGAAGGAAAAACACTGTAAAACACACTAGGCCTTATTCAATCAAAGAACTGATGAAAAAAAGGATAAAAAAAAGACACGTGAGCTAAAATACATAGCCTATTGACCAAGAAGCCTTGACCACCAATGAAATGCCAAAACACTGTGTGACGTCACTGTTGCCTCTGTTATTTTCCCCCTGCTGGCAATATATATGATGATGACAATAAGTCAAGGGGGGGGGGGGGGGGGGGTGAGGGGGGCAAAGCCCCTTTTCAACCTATTGTTGTATCCCATGGCAGGAACATGATCGCGAGCGTCCGCGTAGTATAAAAAAGGCGGGCGGTACACCCCAATACTACATCCTTGCGATGGGCTGGTCTATCAGAGTGAGACCTGAGCGATCTCTGCCATACCCATAGCTTACTCTGACTGTTCCTTTTACTTATATATTTTCTAAATCTCAAGTGACGGCGTCTCTTCCGTGGATTGACCTCCCAATCTACCAAGATTGGAAGCTAAAGCGTCACATTATTCCTTTGCCCCTCAACTTTCTCTTCATAATTGCTGAGGGGCACAGGGCCCTGGGTGGGGCTTTGGTTTCCCGGGCGTTTACGCACCCTCTCAGCTCCCCGCCATGGAGTGGCTTCGGTCACCCAGGCTTTATTGTGGTCGGCAGGGAGGGTTCTGTGGGGGCGCTCGTTTATGGCCTTGGCCTTACTCGGGGCCTTGGGGCTGTTCGGCCAGGCAGCTTGGGGAACAACAACAACAACTACATCCTTGCCCAGATTTTTTGTTCAGTAATGTGTGTTACAATATATTAATAATCTAGGCCTATGGTCCCCATTTCTATAGTATGGCCCTTAATTCCCTTTGCACTGTTGCACAACAGTCCTATAGATGGCTACATCATCCAGTTATTCTGGAAAACCACACTGTGGTCTAGCCTAAACAAATGTAAAAACTACCAGTACCTGTATGAGCAAGTAGAACATAGGCTATATTATTTAATTCTATATGCCGGTACTGTACTGTATTAGGTGTATAGAATTGGTAAGAAATAGGGGTAATAAAAATGCAGTATCAGATTTCACTAGGGTAGGCTATCTCATTTATTCATGACTCATAGGCTCTATCCACATTATATTATAGTGTTCATAAAAATCCAAAAAGTTTGGAAAGGATGTAGCAACTGGGTGTATCACCCAATTTGTTTTATATTACTCGTACGCTCGCGATCACGTTCCCGTCCCATCTATTTTGACTGTCGTGGGATAGAATGATAGGTTGAGGGGTCTTTTTCCCTCACCCCCCCCCTCCCCCATGACTTATTGTCATCATCATATATTATATACGGTATATTATATTGCCAGCAAGTGGCAAATAAACAGAAAAATAAGCAGTCAAAATAGACGGGAACGTAACCGCGAGTGTACCGGTACAGTATTGTAAACAAAGCTGGCGATACACCTGAATACGGTAAATCCACAGTTTTATTACTCCTATTTTTTTCATTATTTTCCTTTCGAAACCGAGTCTTTTTTAGTCTTACCATATTCAGGAAGCCCTACTGTTGTTCGAATTGTGGGAGCCTGGGGAAAGCTGCGAAGCAGCCCCCAAGTTAAGTTAGGTTGTCATGTTAGATTAATGCTTCTATTGAAAATGAGAGTCGGCGAGGTAGACCCTCGCGGACCGCGGCGGAAATCGCATAACAAACCAATCACCCACCTCCTCTGATGACAATATTGGGAAAAGGTTATCTTTAGGACCGACAGTAGTCCCATCGATCTTTTTAGGCCTAATAGGTCCGGTAGAGCATATACATCATTGCTATACACCGGTATGTCATTACGAGCTGAAATGTATAAGAAGATATTCATATAATACTGTACGATAATAAAAGTCTCCCTATAAACGGCCCGGCCACCATCTTCGCTACACTCTCATGTCTGGAAACTGTCTACTGACTTGAAAGTAATGTGAAATATTCAACCAATAGCAATGAAATTCCCTGGATGATGTCACACCCATTTAGCCAATCACCTGTCACGCGCAGCTGTGCATATCCTATAATGCAATATATTTGAGAAGAAGGTGAGGGTGTCTGACTAGTGTGCCCACAATGGCATCTTCCGCTGGATGACTCGTACATCTTTTTATTTTATTTTTGTACGTGATTTTCGTTCATATACAGTGGATTTATATATTGAGGACTTTCGGAAGTGAGTGTTTACCTATTATCCCAGGACCGTCGGAAGTGAGTATTTACCCATTATCCAATAATAGGGTCAGTTAGGGAAAATTATGATTTTGCCGCCTGCTTTCTACATAGATGAGGATTTCAATAAGTCCTGGGGGGTGAGGGGGTGCTTCCCCCCCCCCCCTCAACTTATTCTGTATCCCACGGCAAACGGTTATGGCCAAATACAGCTTATTATTCGGCTTTCATCCTCTTTAACCCCTCATTTTCCCTGATATTCATAGCCTTCCCCACTAGTGGGGGGCGTATTTTTAGATTGTTGAATAATGGGTAAATACTCATTTCAGCTCCTCTTCAGTATAGGCTACGAGAACACTGTATCTGAAAGAAAAACGCAAAACAAAAACAAAATAGTTGCTGAAATCACTGTCGGTCCTAAAAGTAACCTTTACCCAATATTGGGGATGATGTAGACTCCGGGCGTACGGTCGTCATGTTTACATAGGGCGATCGCCGTGGTTAACTTCGCGTCTATTTTGACGGCGATTAATTCGGTTATTTTGCCCCCTGCTGGCAATATATATGATGATGACAATATGTCATGAGGGGAGGGGGAGGGGGCCCCCTCAACATATTACTGTATCCAATGGCATTCAAAATAGACGGGAACATGATTGCAAAGGTCCGACGCCTCCCCCGCCGTCATGTTTACATTTGTCGATCGCCGTGGTTAAGTTCGCGTCTCCCCCCCGCCGTCATGTTTACATTTGTCGATCGCCGTGGTTAAGTTCGCGTCTATTTTGACGGCGATTTTTTTCGGTAATTTGCCCCTGCTGGCAATATATATGATGATAATATGTCATGGGGGGTAGGGGGGGTAAAGCCCCCCCCCCCCCGGGATGGATGTAGTGATCGGGCGTACGGTCTTCATGTTGTGCACTCGCAGTTACGTTCCCGTCTATTTCGACGCTATATTTTTTGCTATTTGCCCCCTGTCATTACTACATGAATACTAGGTTAGGTTAGGTTAGGTTGTTTGGTTAGGCTAATGTATTTTTATATCCAAAAGCAGTCAAAATAGACGGAAACATGATGGGAAAGGTCCGACGCCACTACGCGTAGTGTAAACAAGGCTGGCGGTACGCCCGCACTTAACATTCTTGCCCCCCCCCTCAACATATTATTGCATCCAAAGGCAGTCAAAATAGACGGGAACATGATGGCAAAGGTCCGGCACCACTACGCGTAGTGTAAACAAGGCTGGCGGTACGCCCGCACTTAACATTCTTGCCCAATATTGTCATTAACCTAACCCCCCCAGACCTCCGCTGCTCTAAATAATGATGTAGATATAAAATCACTAAAAAGTACTGTGGGAGAGCGAAAAACATCTTCGAGATCGTGTGTTGTAAGAAAATGGGGTATAATCTTGTGTAGCGGGTAGACCTTAACATAGGCTAGCCTATATTTCAATAATTTGGTAATGTTACAATATTTTTTTTACATTTTACATTCATAAATAGTCCACTAATATACTAGGTTAGGTTAAATATATTGTTCAATGTTTTTTAGTAGGCTAAATAGGCATCTGAAAAAAAGTTTGACCCGCTACACAGGAACTTAGCCTATCGAAAATGGGTTTACAGAAAACAGAGTGGGATGGATGTAGTGATCGGGCGTACGGTCGTCATGTTGTGCGCTCGCAGTTACGTTCCCGTCTATTTCGACGCTATATTTTTTGCTATTTGCCCCCTGTCATTACTACATGAATACTAGGTTAGGTTGTTTGGTTAGGCTAATGTATTTTTATATCCAAAAGCAGTCAAAATAGACAGAAACATGATGGGAAAGGTCCGACGCCACTACGTGTAGTGTAAACAAGGCTGGCGGTACGCCCGCACTTAACCCTCCAGCCCCGGCTATGTATTATATATATATTCCCCGAAATCCGGGGGTTTTGGCCGAAAAACGTCTACGCCTAGGCTACCGCATCTTTGTTATTTGGCTTGCTTCCGCATTTCCGCGCATCCCCAAGCATAGATGTGTTTCGTACCTGTAGAATGGCGTTAAGTAGAGGTCTTAAGTCAACTGGTTCAGTTGTGATGATGATTTCATTGGAGATAACTTTATGGCAAAAACAGCCACTTTACACTACTTTTCGATACTTAACAATAACATACAGGCACACATGAACAAGCGATGCACTCCTTCTTGTGGCCGGAGATGCGGGGCGTCGGTCCAGCCGGCTGTTGTTTACATGCGTCGGACGTACGCTCCGCACACCAAGCTTACAGGCTTTGAGCTCATGGGTCTTTAACCCGGGAACTGCGGGAAGACTCTTAAGAGTTCCCCCGGCGGACTGCAGGAAGAATCTTAAGAGTCAGAGAAAAAAATAAATAAACTTTAAACATCGAAAAAAAAAAAAAAAAAAAAAAAAAAAAAAAAAAAGCCCCTGGGCCATGCAAAATATCACTCCTCTACCTCCCCTCCTTCCCCACTTTCCTCCCCTCCTTCAGTTATCACCTATTTTCCCTGTCATTCCCTTATTCTGAGGTATATTTTTGTGCTAACATTAGCGAGTTGCAAGCAGGGCATTGTCATCTCTGTTAGCAAGCGAGTGCAAGAGAGAGAGAGAGAGAGAGAGTATCGATCGACTGTGTCTCAGTGGCCTTGGGGGAAATTGGCGGGAAAGCAGGTTGCCTCACCCATACATTATATAACTCGCGGCCTGTATCTCCGATTTTGACCATCCAAACGCTGTTTTCACTCGTTTTATTGTTGTTTCAGGTTAATACTGTACCTTTATAATCAACCCATAATAGGCGCGTAAGGATAAGTATTAATGCTATTTATGGTAAAATGAATATTTTAGTGATGGAAACAGCTCAAATACGTCAGCACAGGCGGACGTTTCTAATTACCCCCATGCGCACTTCTTAGGTTAAGAGCCCTTCCGGGTAGCTCGGGTGTGTTTTTTATGGGCGTTCAAGAGCCCTTCCGAGTCTGGAGGGTTAACATTCTTGCCGCCCCCCCTCAACATATTATTGTATCCAAAGGCAGTCAAAATAGACGGGAACATTATGGCAAAGGTCCAGCACCACTACGCGTAGTGTAAACAAGGCTGGCGGTACGCCCGCACTTAACATTCTTGACGCCCCCCCTCAACATACTATTGTATCCAAAGGCAGTCAAAATAGACGGGAACATGATGGCAAAGGTCCGGCACCACTACGCGTAGTGTAAACAAGGCTGGCGGTACGCCCGCACTTAACATTCTTGCCCAATATTGTCATTAACCTAACCCCCCCAGACCTCCGCTGCTCTAAATAATGATGTAGATATAAAATCACTAAAAAGTACTGCGGGAGAGCGAAAAACACCTTCGAGATCGTGTGTTGTAAGAAAATGGGGTATAATCCTGTGTAGCGGGTAGACCTTAACATAGGCTAGCCTATATCTCAATAATTTGGTAATGTTACAATATATTTTTTACATTTTACATTCATAAATAGTCCACTAATATACTAGGTTAGGTTAAATATATTGTTCAATTTTTTTAGTAGGCTAAATAGGCATCTGATAAAAAGTTTGACCCGCTACACAGGAACTTAGCCTATCGAAAATGGGTTTACAGAAAACAGAGTGGGATGGATGTAGTGATCGGGCGTACGGTCGTCATGTTGTGCGCTCGCAGTTACGTTCCCGTCTATTTCGACGCTATATTTTTTGCTATTTGCCCCCTGTCATTACTACATGAATACTAGGTTAGGTTAGGTTAGGTTGTTTGGTTAGGCTAATGTATTTTTATATCCAAAAGCAGTCAAAATAGACGGAAACATGATGGGAAAGGTCCGACGCCACTGTAAATAAGGATGGCGGTACGATCGCACTTAAAAATTTTGCCGCCCCCCCCTCAACATATTATTGTATCGAAAGGCAGTCAAAATAGACGGGAACATGATGGCAAAGGTCCGGCACCACTACGCGTAGTGTAAACAAAGGCTGGCGGTACGCCCGCACTTAACATTCTTGCCCAATATTGTCATTAACCTAACCCCCCCAGACCTCCGCTGCTCTAAATAATGATGTAGATATAAAATCACTAAAAAGTACTGCGGGAGAGCGAAAAACACCTTCGAGATCGTGTGTTGTAAGAAAATGGGGTATAATCCTGTGTAGCGGGTAGACCTTAACATAGGCTAGCCTATATCTCAATAATTTGGTAATGTTACAATATATTTTTTACATTTTACATTCATAAATAGTACACTAATATACTAGGTTAGGTTAAATATATTGTTCAATGTTTTTTAGTAGGCTAAATAGGCATCTGAAAAAAGTTTGACCCGCTACACAGGAACTTAGCCTATCGAAAATGGGATTACAGAAAACAGAGTGGGATGGATGTAGTGATCGGGCGTACGGTCGTCATGTTGTGCGCTCGCAGTTACGTTCTCGTCTATTTCGACGCTATATTTTTTGCTATTTGCCCCCTGTCATTACTACATGAATACTAGGTTAGGTTAAGTTAGGTTGTTTGGTTAGGCTAATGTATTTTTATATCCAAAAGCAGTCAAAATAGACGGAAACATGATGGGAAAGGTCCGACGCCCCTACGCGTAGTGTAAACAAGGCTGGCGGTACGCCCGCACTTAACATTCTTGCCGCCCCCCGTCAACATATTATTGCATCCAAAGGCAGTCAAAATAGACGGGAACATGATGGCAAAGGTCCGGCACCACTACACGTAGTGTAAACAAGGCTGGCGGTACGCCCGCACTTAACATTCTTGCCTAATATTGTCATTAACCTAACCCCCCCAGACCTCCGCTGCTCTAAATAATGATGTAGATATAAAATCACTAAAAAGTACTGCGGGAGAGCGAAAAACACCTTCGAGATCGTGTGTTGTAAGAAAATGGGGTATAATCCTGTGTAGCGGGTAGACCTTAACATAGGCTAGCCTATATCTCAATAATTTGGTAATGTTACAATATATTTTTTACATTTTACATTCATAAATAGTCCACTAATATACTAGGTTAGGTTAAATATATTGTTCAATGTTTTTTAGTAGGCTAAATAGGCATCTGATAAAAAGTTTGACCCGCTACACAGGAACTTAGCCTATCGAAAATGGGTTTACAGAAAACAGAGTGGGATGGATGTAGTGATCGGGCGTACGGTCGTCATGTTGTGCGCTCGCAGTTACGTTCCCGTCTATTTCGACGCTATATTTTTTGCTATTTGCCCCCTGTCATTACTACATGAATACTAGGTTAGGTTAGGTTAGGTTGTTTGGTTAGGCTAATGTATTTTTATATCCAAAAGCAGTCAAAATAGACGGAAACATGATGGCTATAGGCTAGCCTATATCTCAATAATTTGGTAATGTTACAATATATTTTTTACATTTTACATTCATAAATAGTCCACTAATATACTAGGTTAGGTTAAATATATTGTTCAATGTTTTTTAGTAGGCTAAATAGGCATCTGATAAAAAGTTTGACCCGCTACACAGGAACTTAGCCTATCGAAAATGGGTTTACAGAAAACAGAGTGGGATGGATGTAGTGATCGGGCGTACGGTCGTCATGTTGTGCGCTCGCAGTTACGTTCCCGTCTATTTCGACGCTATATTTTTTGCTATTTGCCCCCTGTCATTACTACATGAATACTAGGTTAGGTTAGGTTAGGTTGTTTGGTTAGGCTAATGTATTTTTATATCCAAAAGCAGTCAAAATAGACGGAAACATGATGGGAAAGGTCCGATGCCACTGTAAATAAGGCTGGCGGTACGCTCGCACTTAAAAATTTTGCCGCCCCCCCCTCAACATATTATTGTATCGAAAGGCAGTCAAAATAGACGGGAACATGATGGCAAAGGTCCGGCACCACTACGCGTAGTGTAAACAAGGCTGGCGGTACGCCCGCACTTAACATTCTTGCCCAATATTGTCATTAACCTAACCCCCCCAGACCTCCGCTGCTCTAAATAATGATGTAGATATAAAATCACTAAAAAGTACTGCGGGAGAGCGAAAAACACTTTCGAGATCGTGTGTTGTAAGAAAATGGGGTATAATCCTGTGTAGCGGGTAGACCTTAACATAGGCTAGCCTATATCTCAATAATTTGGTAATGTTACAATATATTTTTTACATTTTACATTCAAAAATAGTACACTAATATACTAGGTTAGGTTAAATATATTGTTCAATGTTTTTTAGTAGGCTAAATAGGCATCTGAAAAAAAGTTTGACCCGCTACACAGGAACTTAGCCTATCGAAAATGGGATTACAGAAAACAGAGTGGGATGGATGTAGTGATCGGGCGTACGGTCGTCATGTTGTGCACTCGCAGTTACGTTCCCGTCTATTTCGACGCTATATTTTTTGCTATTTGCCCCCTGTCATTACTACATGAATACTAGGTTAGGTTAAGTTAGGTTGTTTGGTTAGGCTAATGTATTTTTATATCCAAAAGCAGTCAAAATAGACGGAAACATGATGGGAAAGGTCCGACGCCCCTACGCGTAGTGTAAACAAGGCTGGCGGTACGCCCGCACTTAACATTCTTGCCGCCCCCCGTCAACATATTATTGCATCCAAAGGCAGTCAAAATAGACTGGAACATGATGGCAAAGGTCCGGCACCACTACGCGTAGTGTAAACAAGGCTGGCGGTACGCCCGCACTTAACATTCTTGCCTAATATTGTCATTAACCTAACCCCCCCAGACCTCCGCTGCTCTAAATAATGATGTAGATATAAAATCACTAAAAAGTACTGCGGGAGAGCGAAAAACACCTTCGAGATCGTGTGTTGTAAGAAAATGGGGTATAATCCTGTGTAGCGGGTAGACCTTAACATAGGCTAGCCTATATCTCAATAATTTGGTAATGTTACAATATATTTTTTACATTTTACATTCATAAATAGTCCACTAATATACTAGGTTAGGTTAAATATATTGTTCAATGTTTTTTAGTAGGCTAAATAGGCATCTGAAAAAAAGTTCGACCCGCTACACAGGAACTTAGCCTATCGAAAATGGGTTTCCAGAAAACAGAGTGGGATGGATGTAGTTACCGGGTGTACGGTTGTCATGTTTACATAGGGTGATCGCCGCGGATAACTTCGCGTCTATTAAGACGGCGATTTTTTCTGTTATTTGCCCCCTGCTGGCAATATATATGATGACAATATGTCATGGGGGTGAGGGGGGCAAAGCCCCCCCTCAATATATTATTGTATCCAATGGCATTCAAAATACTGTAGATGGGAACTTGACTGCAAGCGTCCGACGCCTCCCCCGCCGGAGCCGGCATATTTACATTTGTCGATCGCCGTGGTTCAAGTTCGCGTCTATTTTGACGGCGATTTTTTTCGGTTATTTGCCCCTGCTGGCAATATATATGATGATGGATAGTGTAAACAATGATGGCGGTACGCCCGCTCTTAACATTCTTGCCAACAGAGTTTCGGGGGTACAGTCGTCAAACCGCGGCGGACAAGTCTCACTTAACCCGTACAATCCCAGCGACGGCTATAGCCGTCAGTAGATAAGTAACTCCCCAGTCCCAGCGACGGTTATTGCCTTCAGTATTTGTCTTGTAACTGCCTGTACAAGGCTAGGCCTGTTTTTTTTTTTTTTTTTTTTTTTGGTAAAAAAAAAAAAAAAATATAGGCCTAGATCCACTCTTGCCTTATCTCTTGAGGTGAAAAGGTGGTCATTTTGGCCACATTGCTTGAGACTGCTGGGGACTTATTACTGGATCCTACAGTACAGTACGGGTTAAGTGAAGGTTTTAATACTTGAATGTATCAATTACAAGTCAAATATACATTTCCGAGCATCATCGAACCATACTAAGTCTAGGCTACTAGTACTAATAATATTGGGTAAATTTTTATAATTGCACCTATACGAGCTAAAAAATATATTATTGTATTTAACAGGAAGGTACGACGAGGTAAGTGATGTGGTATAGGTGGCAATATGCGGAAATGGATTATAAGGGCATTCTGCCCACTCTGACAAAAATCTATCAATCTAGATGTGACTCGGATTTTACATTGTTTCAGAGACATTAGCCTAACCCAACAACCTTACCTAACCTAACCTAGTATTATGGGAGGGGGCTGCCGCCCCCACACCCCCGCTGGTTGGGTAAAACAGTAGAAATCCAGTTGGGGTGGAGTGAGTAACCGTAGATATTCGTAAGGGGGTCAGAGGGGGCGGAATGCCCTTATAATCCATTTCCGCATATTGCCACCTAGGCTATACCACATCACTTACCTCATCATACCTTCCTATAAAATACAATAATAATTTGTTTAGCTCGTATAGGTGCAATTATAGACCTATACCTAATATTGGTAAGAGTTGTGTTATCGGGCGTACCACTACCGACATACAGCATAACTCCTCTCTAAAACATTAACCTAACCAAACAACATAACCTAACCTAACCTAGTATTGATGTAGTAATGAGAATACTGTACTAGGTTAGGTTAGGCTTTTTAGGCCTAGCCTAGTTAGCCTAGGTTAAGTATTTAGACCTAGATGATTTATTTATGGGTACGATTTTAGTTACTGGACACCTATTTGACAGGTACCACCAAGGATTTAATACATATTTTGTTTTCGGTTTCCACGCATCCAACCCCAAGCTACACCTTTTTCTGGTCCGGTAATAGTATTGAAAACGATATAATAACTTTTTAAATGTAGTTTTCGACGAGAATAAAACGGGGCGTTTGTGCCGAAAATCGGCGACGGGGGGAGTCCGTCGTCGCTTCGGATCGTCGCGGTTTGTTTACCCAGGACGCTCGAGGTTACTGCGGCCAGCTGTTTTACTTGCCCCCTGCTGGCCACATATATGACGATTATTATAATTCAAGGGGGGGGGGGGGGGGGGGCAGAGCCACCCCCACGGGTAGGATGTAGTGAGCGGGCGTACCGCCATCTTTGTTTACATTACGCGTAGTGGCGTCGGACCTTTCCAATCATGTTCCCGTCTATTTTAACCTAACCTAGGATAAATCTACAGTTATACTACCCCTATTTTGTCGCTATTCTGTTGGTACTAATGGGTTAATATTATTAGTAGTAGACTTAGTATGGTTTGATGATGCGCGGAAATGTATATTTGACTTGAAATAGATACATTGAAGTATTACAAACCTTCGCAAACCCATAAACGGGGAACGTGAGCAGGGTTTAGACCGTCGCGCACCCATAAACAGGGAACGTGAGGGGGAGTTTAGACCGTCGCGGAAACAGGTTACTTTTCGGTTAGGTTAGGTTAAGTTAGGTTAGGCTAATGTTAAAAATACTAAAATGCGACGGTCCTCGGTATTAAACAACACTGTATATCAATGAAAAAAATAAAAACAACAACAAATTACCTGAAAAACTCTTTATCTGGTTGGTGATAATTTTTTATCAAAATAAGTTTTTTTCCTGTTTCCGCGTCTGCTGAACCATCCAAAAACACGCTAAAAGGCGTGTTTTGAAGGGGGGAGGTGGTGGGGGAGGGGTAGTATAACTGTAGATTTACCTAACCTAGTATTCATGTAGCCTAGTAATGACAGGGGGCAAATAGGCTAGCAGAAAATATAGCGTCGAAATAGACGGGAACGTAAGTGCGACCGCGGCGATCGCCCTATGTAAACAATGACGACCGTACGCCCAAACTCTACATCCATCCCGCCCCCCCTCAACCCTGTCCTGTATCTCACGGCCTATAACGCAAGTCTTTATCAAAAAATGGACCCAACAACTGGTTATAAGCTTAGCCATTTGAAGTCGACCGCCAAGGCGGGACCGGGAAGTCACTCCAAGCGTAAAGTAAACAAAACGACGCTACTTCCACGAACGCAACCGAGATGTCTTTATATTTCGTCTCATATTATCATTATTAAAGTGTTCTCATTGCTTTTTTAGTGTTTTGTACACCAGAAAAGGGTGTAGCAGCTGTATTAAATCGTTGGCGGTACGGTCGGTACCTGTCAAATAAGTGTCCAGTAACTAAAATCGTACCTAAAATCGCATGTCGGTAGTGGTAGCCTACGCCCGATAACACAACTCTTACCAAAATATTAACCTAGCCTATTAGCCTAGGCTAGGACCGACAGAATAGCGACAAAACAGGGGCAGGGTGTCAAACCGAAGCAATTTTAACATAAGAACATAAGAAAATGGGAGTCTGCAGAAAGCCGATTGGCCTAAGCAAGGCAGATCCCTGTCCCACACAACCCCAATTCAATTACAAAGCCCAATTATAGGCTTCACACTCTAATACCCTGAGGATCATCTTACCAAAAACGGTTAGAGATTAACACAGGATTATGGAGGTCTGCAGAGCGCTGATTGGCCCAACCCGGCTGATCCCCCTTCACACCCAACCCTTCTCGTCCATATGCTTATCCAATTTTATCTTAAAGCTCCCTACAGTTTTAGATCCCACTATAGCACTTGGTAGTTCATTCCACCCATCTACAACTCTGTTACCAAACCAATACTTGCCTATATCTTTTCTGAAACGAAATTTATCTAATTTGAAACCATTGGTACGAGTTCTTTCGCTATCACTGAGCTTTAGTACATTTGCCATGTCCCCTTTGTTAATCCCACTAACCCACTTGAACACCTCTATCATATCCCCTCTAACTCTGCGTCTCTCTAACGAATGTAAACCTAATTTCTTCAACCTTTCTCCATACGAAAGATTTCTATTATGGATCATTTTTGTCATTCTACGCTGTACTCTCTCCAATGAATCTATGTCCATTCTGTAATAAGGACACCAAAATTGGACAGCATAATCCATATGGGGTCTCACTAATGACAAGTAAAGTTTTAAGATAACATCAGCAGTTCTGTTACTCACACTCCTAGAGATGAACCCGAGAATCCTGTTTGCCTTATTACGAACGCTTATACACTGTTTTCTAGGCTTCAAATCATTGCTAACAAACACACCTAGATCTTTCTCGCAGTCTGAATTTTCTAATTCTAAATTAGCTAATTTTGTGTGGAGACTCGAATGAATATGAGAAGGAATACAAGAAAATTAACTTGGAATAGGCTAGCATTGTTTTGGCCACTTTATCACTTCCAAAGACATAATTTAAACTAGCCTAG
Source organism: Paralithodes platypus (assembly GCA_032716605.1). Taxonomy (NCBI): domain Eukaryota; kingdom Metazoa; phylum Arthropoda; class Malacostraca; order Decapoda; family Lithodidae; genus Paralithodes; species Paralithodes platypus. The sequence continues at coordinate 13,973,689 of CM064553.1, forward strand.
GCCTAGGCTAAACCATAATTTTATCTTCACATAGCCTAGGCCTAGGCCTATACAATAATAAAGACAAAAAATATTGGACTCGGCTCTCGTTTGACACCCTGTGTAACAGGGGTAGTGAAGGTGTAGATTTATTAAAGTCAACATTAGGCCTAGGTTAATAGGGCCTACCCAATTTACCCCATAGCCTAGCCTAATTTCCATTACCTACTGTAAAATTGCAATTCACCCAATAAATGGCACCATTTAACGCCGTATCTGCAATGCAAATCCTCCACTCAAACCATGAAAAATACAGTATACTAGGCCTATATTCCTTGAAGAAAAAAAACTAGCCTACCTTTCATCTTTCTGCACGACAGTAGTCCTAGCAGACGACCTGACGCCACCTCCACTATTTACCTTCTTGAGCCTCATGTCCTAGTCAAACACTAATGTTATTCCACACACACATGCATGTTCCCTTTGCGGAGGTTGTGTAGGAAGGCACTATACAGTATATGTATATTAATCACGTAAATAGCGAGATAACGGACCCGCAATCACACACCACGCACCTCACTTTATAAGTTGGATGGTGAAAGAAAATTATCGGTACTGTCTTTTTTCGTGTACATAATCTTATTGCTTACAATTACCACACTATTCTTAAATCTACCTTATTAATACATGATTAATTAAATAATAATTAATTAATCATGTATGCAGTATTACATAATCAACGCAATGTATCAGAAATGCTACATTCCAACTTGGAACATAAACCGAGAGTAAACATTTTCCTTTTGTTTGGCATGCTAAAGAGAATGGGAAGAATAAGGACAGAAAACGGAACAAATTACATATTTTTAGGGCTATACATTCGTAATAATTAAAATTATTAAAATGTACACACGATAAGATAACTATCATAATTCCTGACATACTGCCCCTAGCCTATGCTCAAATACGAAAGTGTATCCGATATAGGGGTGTTCGTAGGGAACCGTATCTTCAAGAGGAAAACTATCGGAGAGGTAGCCTATAGGCCTACGTAGCGAACATCATCATTATTGAGGTACCAACGTTTCAACATATCAACTTATGTCATCATCAGTGTTTTATTCTCTCTTATTTTTAGACCCTGATGATGACATAAGTTAATATGTCGAAATGTTGGTACCTCAATTAAGATGTTCGATGCATAGGCTATACCCTTGTGATACCTTTCCTCCTGACGATGAGTTTACAATTAAATAGATACTGAAGGTATACGACTATAGGCTATAATATATATTTCACAACAGTTTCGTAGTTTATCATCCTCTATATATTATATTACACTTGAAAACAAGCATATCACGCACCTTTGATAAAACAATATTTGATTAATGTTGACGAACTCTAATAATTAGGCTACGTGCGAAGTACAATTATTAGGCTACTAACTGGTATGTTGCAATAGATAGGCTAGATAGATAGATAGATATGTATGTTGCAATATTTGATGGAAACAAGTAAATACATGCTGTTGGTGATATACAGAACCGGTACAGTAGGCTGATGCCTTTTGATCATTAGGCTACTGACGACAGAAAAATACCGTAGCTACCGGTATTATTATTAGTAGGCTAATAGCAGTGACAAGTATGCTCGCTAATGACGATTTGCAAGCAGGATTGTAGCTGAATTTGCCATAACTTTGGTTAAACAAGGCATATAGATTAACGTATTGTTTATGGTCCTTACCTTACGATTCTCTTGAATGAATTACAGTCGAATTTCTTCAAGGTAAAGTAGCTATGATACTCTCAAAGTATGATTGGTTAGCCAGGAATAGGTTGCCGTATCCCAACGTGTCCTAACATATCCTAACACTGTCTTGATAGCGTAATGCTTAGTGTGCGGAATTTCGGTGTGAGTATCCTAGGTTCGAGTCATTGGAGTACCACTTGTATTCATTATTTTAATTGATTTCATTAATTAGGTTTATTTGTAAGTTAATTGGTGGGTTGGTGAAAAATAAATATGAATATACGGAGATCTGAATACATTATATCCAATGGAAATTGTGTATGAAGGAGAAGAAAACAAATACAAAATAAACGGGGGCGGACATGCACATCCCACGAAATCATGAAATTCAACTTAACCATTAGGCTACCGTATTTTTCGTATGCCGTACTTTTGGGCTCATTTCACCAAACCTGTGCTTAACCCTTTGAGTGCCACCGACGTGTTATATTTTATTCTAGCTGTATGTGGACGATATTATGCAGCTTAGGAAAGATCTGTAGTAGTTAACAGGGTTGGTTGAAATAGTTTGAAGCCTTATTATAGCTAGAGGTTCTTCCTAAGCTGAATAAAAAAATCTAATAGTTGCCAGAATATGATAAAAATTACGTCCCTGGTACTGAACGGGTTAACCGCTTCTGTAGGGAGCAAGACTTCGCAGCAAGTGACGGTTCGCCTTACCGCGGCGAACGAGCCCGGACGCTAATTGGAACTGCGGCGAACCGACCCACACCAGGGCCACCAAATCAAGATGCTTAATACTGCTAGAGTCGTGGGAAAGTAGCTAAATTGATACTGACATCACTGGACGATGTCATACAACTAAGGATGGATCTCCTACATTTCGAATGCCATCTGATACTTTTCAAATGAGAAACATTGGTAAACCTGACTTTTTGGACCGACAGCGATTTCAGTAAGTTTTATTTTGTTTTTTGTATTTTTTCCTTCAGATATAGTGTTGTTTTATACTGAAGAGGAGCGGAAATGAGTATTTACCCATTATCCAATAATCTAAAAACACGCCCCTATTAGCCTAGACTATTTTTTTTTTTTTTTAATGTTCTAGGCTATTAGCCTAACCTAGCACCCTTACCTAACCTAACCTAGTATATGGGTGGGGGCTGCCGCCCCCACACCCCCGCTGGTTGGGTTATTTTTTGTTTTTATTTATTTTTATTTTTTGTTTTGTGCCATTAGCCTAACTTAACAACCTAACCTAACCTAACCTAGTATATGGGTGGGGGCTGCCGCCCCCACACCCCCGCTAGTTGGGTTATTTTTTGTTTTTATTTATTTTTATTTTTTGTTTTGTGTCATTAGCCTAACTTAACAACCTAACCTAACCTAACCTAGTATATGGGTGGGGGGCTGCCGCCCCCACACCCCCGCTGGTTGGGTACTGGCTGAAAAACTTATTGTTTTACAGTAGCCTAGGCCTATACATGTATTTTAGCGTTTTTTTTTTCTCCCTTGCAATACATTTCCGCTCTTAATGCCATATATAGCAATGATGTATATGCTCTACCGGACCTATTAGGCCTAAACAGATCGATGGGCTAACTGTAGGTCCAAAACATCAGTATAACCGAAACATTATCTCAATTCATTACATAGGCTATATATTTCCTAATATGAAGAAAACAGTCTAATATCACCCAGACAGTATATATAATATGCGTCATCGTGTCTTAATTTAAAAAGTTTACACATCAATAGGGACGATAGGCCTATACACCAGCACATTTGCGTAAGAGCTTCTTGGCCTCCTGCATGCTTTTTGGTGTGCTTCTCATATATTCTTCCCCCGCCTTGAATAAGTGTCCTTGGATTTGTTTATTGGTTGCTCGTTGGTACCTGGACAATGTGCCTTCACTAACGAATTGTAGGCTACCTCCACACTAACTGTTTATTGGTTAGTCCCTGGACAATGTGCCTTCACTAACGAATTGTAGGCTACCTCCACACTAACTGTTTATTGGTTGGTCCCTGGACAATGTGCCTTCACTAACGAATTGTAGGCTACCTCCACACTAACTGTTTAGCTTCTTCAAGCAGATCGACCCGCAGATAAAGTGGAAGTTTTGATTTTCCTGCTCGACGATTTAATGCACCGTGCCAACTTTCACAATCATTGTTTGTCCTGGTTGTTTGAAAAACACCAATTAGGAAATCTTATGGAGATACAGAGGAAAATTATGGTAATTGCGACAAATATACGCTAGACTGACATTAGGAATGCACTAGAATGTATCATAGATAGTACGGTAATAACCTGCATAATTACACTATAAAAATATCGCTAAGTATCCTTTGTATTGGAATACAAAATATAAATAGCCTATATTTACAAAGAAAGTTAAAAATAAGGATTTTTAGAAATCGAAGGAATTCAGAATAAAAGCTGTGGAAGCACTGAATGTATAATCGTATTTTGGATGGTGAACTAAAAAGCCTGCTTACCGGTACTGGTGCATATTTTAAAGTCAACAGTATAATCCATATTTTTTCACCAAACAACTCTAGTTCCTACCTCTAAACTCAATTAATGAAATCAACAAATACATGTGGCACTCCAAGGACTCGAACCTAGGATAGGCTACTCACGCCGAAATTCCGTGCATTTATGCATTACGCTATCAAGACAGTTAAAGAATTATGCTATGCACAAGCCTACGATTTATTATGCAGTAAGCAGTACCGTACTGGTCAGGAACACTGCTGTAAGAAGAGTGACAAAATCTGGGGTTTATATTGCAGTTAAGCAAACCTGCTGCGAACCGTCTCATTCATTTGCTGCGAACCGTCTCATTCATTTGCTGCGAACAGGCATAACAAATTCTGACCGTACAGTACCTGCGGCGAAACGTCACTTGCTGCGAAACATCTCGACCCCCTTCTGTACCGGTGACGTCTTTTGTAATGAATTATAGCTATATTTAGAAGATTTTGTGCAGTTTAAGAAGGATCTGTGGTAGTAAAAAGGGTTAAGTGAGATAGTTCGAAGCCTGTTAATTGCTGGAGGCCCGTTTTAAACTGAAAAATATCGTCAATAGTAGACAGAATAAAATGTAAATGATGCCGCCGGTACACAAGGGGTTAAATACTGTAAGGCAACACATTGGACTATCATCTGGTAATTCCAGGAGTAACTATAATATAATGTTCTGGTTTTCCAAAGAACATAGTCGGCCCGATTAACCCCTTCTGTACCAGCCACGTCTCTTTGATTTTATTCTTGCTACTATTAGACGATTTTATTCAGTTTAAAAAGGGCCTACAGCAACTAACAGGCTTCGAGCTATAACACTTAACGCTTTTTACTACCATAGATCCTTCTTAAACTACACACAATCGTCTAAATATAGCTAGAATGAGATAGAAATGACGTCCCTGGTACAGGAGGGGTTAACTAATGAGTCAATACTTAGTTAATAAAATAGGACTTAAGAGGCTATCAACCATTCTGGATCATTTTATTTTTTTTTTTTTCCAACTTACTTCCTCTCGGGCCTTAACATTCACCGCTTTACAATGAACAGTGAAGCCCGTGAGGTCTTGTTCCAGTCTAGGGAGTGAGACATGTGAAGCACGTAGAGTACAACGAGCACCTGCCATCTTGCCTTCACATGAGGCACGGTGCTCACTCATGGCCCGAAACGACCCCATCTCTGAAGCCACCTCGTTCCCGTGCTTCACTGTCTCAACCCCCCTCCCCCCTACACTCGGACTCTCACACAACGCCACCTGTTGAGCAGATAACTCACCAGGCATTGCACCCCTATAGTATATTTTGAATATGGGAATATTCATACAGTGCTATTTAATCAGGGAACAATGAGGGTATTTTATTGACGTTTCGGTGGGCTTGTGGTAATGCACTGATACTAGGTACAGCACAAATTCCATCCCAATAATATCTTCCCATTGATACATCGGGATTTGAACCCGGGACCATTGGATTACCAGGCCAGTGGCAAGACCACTCCACCACACCTCCCCTCGCTTTTTATGGACCCCCTTCTCCCTCATGTTTAGCATATTACTTTTGAGGTTTTAAGACGTTCGGTCCGTTAGTTTCGCAAGTTTGAGACCTTTCGCCTCATTTTTTTTTTTTTTTTTTTTTTTTTTTAATATTAAGAACTTTCGTGCCCTTAGGGTGTCGACTTTTTCCCGGCGAGCGAAAGCGAGCCTTTAATTTAAAAAAGAAAACATTATATATCAGGAGAATGAGTGGTGGAGCATGAGAAGGGAGGTAGTTTTATTTCGTGTTGGGTGGCATTTTCACTGTTTGAGGAGACATACAGAACTATGCATAAATGTATGTACATTGAGTGCTGGGGGAGAGTGTGTTGACATTTGGTATAACAGATGTAGTGATAAGGGGAGATAGGTAGGGGAACAGTTTATAATGGACAACAGGTATATTTATATGTGATAGTATGAGTGTGTGTGTGTGTGAGAGAGAGAGAGTGAGAGTGAGGGATTGATTGATTGATTGATTGATTGATTGATTGATAGATAGACAGAGAGAGAGAGAGAGATATGACCGATTTATGTGGATGGAATGAGAGTGTATGAGAGCCGATGTGAGAGGGCTGATATGGAGAGGGCTTGACTCAGTTATTGACACGGACGAGGCACAAGGGCAAATGTATTATAAAGATGAACATTTAAGGGGAGACGGTCGTTTTTATGGTCCCCTTTCTCCCTAATTTTTAGTCCCATTATGTTTTAGATTTTTAGAGGTTCGGCCCATTTGTTTGGCGATTTTAAGAACTTTCGTCCCATTTCGATATACATTTTAAGACCTATCGTGCCATTTAGGTGTCGATTTTTTCCTGGTGAGCGACAGCGAGCCTGTAATTGTAAGATGAAACGGCCTTCGGCCGGGACATGGATGGGGATAAACGTCTTAAAACAGTAGGCTGAATGGGGCCAAATGGATACAAGCCAGAGAAAGATAGAAAAGGACAGAACAAAAACAGGTCACCCCCCTTAAGTCAAGCCACCTTAACCCATTCAGTACCACGGACGCCCTTCTTCATCATATTCTGGCAACTATTAGACGATTTTATTCAGCTTAGGAAGGATTTCTAGCAATAATAAGGCTTCGAACTATTTTAGTCAACCCTTTTAATTAGCACAGATCCTTCCTAAGCTGCATAATATCGTCTAAATATTGCTAGAATAAAATGCAACACACGTCGCTGGTACTCAAAGGATTAAATAATACCGTAATGTGGTAAATGTTACTATTAGCATACCAAACGTCTATCATTAATGTGGTAAATGTTACTATTAGCATACCAAACGTCTATCATTAATCGTTTGGCGAATAAACCCACGCATTCCATTTTTTAATTTTGAAAATATCTCTCTTGCCCTCATATAATTCCAATTATTCCTATCTTCCGCTCCCTCGCCGGCAGAAGCTTCTCAATATAATCTTCCTGAATACAATTAAAAAAATGTATTGAATAGGATTATGATTATCAAGGGTGAGGGTGAGAGTGTGATGACCAGGGAAAACCAAACCAATAAGAGAGTAGACGAAAGAAAAAAAAAAAAATAATATATATATATGTATAGTCCATTCCCCTTTTAAAATAATACATTAATGTTCTCCTTTTATGTTCACCTCCACCCCCATGTCCGCTCTAACACCCCCGCTCACCCCCACCGTCCTGACCCCCCCCCCCCCCACCCCTAACACCCCCACCGCCTCCAACACGACAATAACCAAAAGCCATTAAACAATTTTTCAGGTTTAATTAGGATCCCCCGAGCCAGGTGTTGCGTATATAACACATACACATACGCACACACACGCACACACGCACACAAACAAACAAACACACAAACACACATATGTAAATATATAATTTATGTTAATATATTGCATGTTGGTACGGTATATAAAACATTGTATCATTAAAGCTATATTTGCTGCAAACCTGCAGCAAATATAGCTTTATTGACATGACGGGGGACAGGGTTGCTGGCAGGATTGACTTAAAGTTAGACAATCAGGACGCTCAGACATCGGGGAAGGAGTTTTCGGTTGGTATAAATGTCTCAGTTATGATCTTTCTCTTACATTTGGAATCCCATTACGCCATCAGACAGTACACTAGGACCATACGGCTGGGAGAGTGTTGTAGATAGAGGAAGCTGTTGGAATGGCTTTGTTGTGTGTGTGTATGCGTCATCGAGGTGTCCCTTGACTGGGTGCGAGCATGTGAAACACGCTAGGATGTACTACCACTAAATAGTCCGGCTTGGCTGGGATCGAACCCAGGTAAAGCAGATTCACACATGAGCGTGCTCTCCACTCAAACGCTGCGGCTCTTTCTCATTCAGTCTCTCTGAAGATGGGTTCTGCCTAGCCCGAAACGTAAGAAAAATAAATTCAAGCTCTATCCTGTGTTTCCCTTCCACCTACTTCATCCACTTGTCATAATGATAATGGATCAGCCATATATATATATACAGTATATACGGTATATATATTGAGCATCAGTATCAGCTTTATATGGTTCACTCACAATTTCCTAGCGGAATCGGGAATATTATATGCTTACAATAGCTATAGTATGGTTCTTAAAAATAAATAGATAGATACACACAAATAGACAGATACACACAAATAGATAGATATACACAAATCACATACCGTTGTATTACCTCCATCGTGCCAGTCTACATACATAAATATATACACATGTAATAGAGAAAAGTAAACAAATGAAAACTGCTTAAGGGGAGGGTTTTTAGTGTGTTTCCTAGACTTCCATCAAGCTTGAAATTACACCCCCTTGAACCCCTTTCAAGATAAATTTGTACATTTTTCGGTAGAAAAATGTCCAGGCCGAAGGCCGATTCCTCTTAAATTACAGGCTCGCTATCGCTCGCCAGGAAAAAATCGACACCTAAATGGCACGAAAGGTCTTAAAAGTGACATAAATGGGGCGGCAGTTCTTAAAATCGCCAAACTAATGGGGCGAACGTCTCAAAATCTCAAAAGCAAGGGGGCTAGACATGAGGGAGAAAGGAGTCAAGAAAAAAGTCCCTCAAGTGGAAATCTCCCCCTAAGTTACTCCATATACCGCATTGTCTCCTACATATTCACTTCAACATAAACTAGGATGAAGATTCAGGATTGATTTTATTTAAGGGGAGAGGGGTCGTTTTTTTTTTGGACCCCTTTCTCCCTCGTGTTTAGCCCCAATCGTTTTGACATTTCAAGACGTTCGGCGTATTTCTTTGGGGATTTTACACCTTTAGCTCCATTTCGTTTTCAATTTTAAGACCTACTCTCACTCTCTTTTTTTTCTTTTTTTCTCTCTCTCTCTCTCTCTCTCTCTCTCTCTCTCTCTCTCTCTCTCTCTCTCTGTATACACACACACACACACACATCCCTCTTGATCCCCTCCAGTCTTCCCTGTCCTCTTCCCTTTGAGTGCTGAACCCCCTTGTGATATCCTGGAGGTGTTCTGTAAACTGGGGCCCAGAGAATGAGAGCAAGGGGATTACCCACACCCGTCCGTCCGTCCCTCCCTCCCTCCCTCCCTCCCTCACTCCCAGACAAGACGACCTTTGGTTACAGGTAGGATATTTCAAAGTAAACAAAATGAAATAGTGGATACCCCTTTGTTATATCTTTCAGCTACATATAGACGATTTTATATAGCTTAGGTAGAATGCTTACGGGGAGGTTTTTAGTGTGTTTCCTAGATATCCATCAACCTTAAGATTACACCCCCTTGAGCCCCTTTCAAGATAAATGTGTACATTTTTCGGTAGAAAAATGTCCCGGCTGAAAGCCGGTTCCTCTTAAATTACAGGCTCGCTATCGCTCGCCAGGATAAAATCGACACCTGAATGGCACGAAAGGTCTTAATATGGGGTGAAAGTTCTTAAAATCGCTAAACTAATGGGGAAAACGTTTTATATTATCAAAAGCAATGGAGCTAAACATGAGGGAGAAAGGGGTCAAGAAAAAAATCCCTCAAGTGGAAATCTCCCCTTAAGTGATATATATATATATATATACTGTATATATATATATATATATATATATATACCCAATATTTCCAAACTACACCAGCAATATACTGTATATTGTTCATTGACTAATCCATTGGAATAATTCTAAACATTTACTAGTCAAATGACATGTAGGTCAAGCTTAACTCTTTCAGCACGATGACGAAATGTTCAGCATAGTTTGGTTTTCATTCGACGATTTTTTAGGACTCAAAGGGTTAAATACGATCTCGATAAACCCTCTGAATAACATAGGTCCTTCTTAAACTGCACAACATCGTCTAATATTAGCCCGAAAGGTATAAAGGTGTTATTGTACTGAAGAGGTTAGAATTAGATCATAGTGATAGTGCATTTTGTCTTCATAATAAAAAATTCAAAAGTCTGGTCATTGAATATTTGTTAATCTATGTTCTACAGTCAGCCATATATGTTCTACAGTCAGCCATATATGTTCTACAGTCAGCCATATATGTTCTACAGTCAGCCATATATGTTCTACAGTCAGCCATATATGTTCTACAGTCAGCCATATATGTTCTACAGTCAGCCATATATGTTCTACAGTCAGCCATATATGTTCTACAGTCAGCCATATATCCTTGTCATTCTAACATATAATCCGTTTCTTTTCAATTGAAGGTAAATTGCAAAGTTCCCATCAAGATTTCTCAGTTATTTTGAAGATTTTATATTTAAATATGGTGCTAATTATATATACTTGGCCTTAATGTGATGCAGAGACATAGTGGCTTCATATTTGTCCATTAAGAATCGATAAATTAGCTGCTAAGGGATTCAATTGTGTCTGATATATCCGCCACTTTACAAGACAAGGAACATCTTGGGATAACGAGGGAACAGGGCAAAATGCCGAAAATATACCCAGTAAATTTATCACCGCCTCGCTGACATTATCACCACGGAAAATATATTAAATGAAACGAGGGAGGGAGTGAAAAATGATCCCTTAATTGAGAGAGAGAGAGAGAGAGAGAGAGAGAGAGAGAGAGAGAGAGAGAGAGAGAGAGAGAGAGAGAGAGGAAAGTGAAAGGAACCGTTAAGTATTATGAGAGAAGGCTCCTATTAACCCCTTCTGTACCAGGAATGTCTTTTTATTTTATTTCTAGGTATATTTAGAGGACTTTGTGCAGTTTAAGAAGGATCTGTGGTAGTAAAAAGGGTTAAGTGAGGTAGTTCGAACCCTGTTTATTGCTGGAGCCCCTTTTTAAACTGAATAAAATCGTCCAATAGTAGCCAGAATAAAGTTAAAAGGACGGCACCGGTAGTGATAGGGTTAAGCAAGCCATATAACATACCTTTAAGCCGGTATCACACGAGGGCATTTATAGTCAACATTCGATGATCAACATTTTTCTGGCAACATTTCAGGAAAATTTTGCACTGGTATTGGAAACTAGACTGTTGCTAGATGAATTTAGGTGACCGGAATATTCTAAATGTTGACCTCATAAGCTGCCAGATCAGTGTTGAAGATAAATGTTGAGGTAAAAAACGCTCGTGTGATACCGGCTTTAGTCCGTCTAAACTGATGCTTTCACAATCAATCAATTTCGACAGTTCAGAACATTTGCATACGTTTTTCATGTAACTTTCTTTTTTTCATTCTACTCATTAGGTATTTACGAATAGAAAGCTTCGATTCGTAAATTACATTAAGGGGGTGACCTGCTTTTATTGATGTCTGTCATTTTCTCTCTTTCTCTGGCTTGTAACCATTCGGCCCCATTCAGCCAACTATTTTAAGACGTTTATCCCCATGTAGGTGTCGATTTCTTCCTGGCGAGCGATAGCGAGTCAGCATTATATGAAGAAATTCGGCTTCGCCGGAGACATTTTTCTATCGAAAAATGTACAAATTTAGCCTGCTGTCAAACACAAATAAAAAATATGTTGGCTCGCTACCGCTCACCAGTAAAAAATTGACACCTGGATGGGGATAAACGTCTTAAAACAGTAGGCTGAATGGGGCCAAATGGATACAAGCTATGAAAGATAGAAAAGGACAGAAAAAAAAACAGGTCACCCCCCTTAAACAATAATATTATCAACTTGAGAATACATGAGAGACGTTTGTCAACTTTATGGAATGCCAAAATTGGGACACAGGGTTTTGTGTGAATGTGACTAGATAATAATCCCCTTGGTATGCAGTATATACTAATATTTTCCCATTCTGTAGCAGCGACGTTTTTTCAATCATATTCTAGCTATATTTAGACGATATTATGCTGCTTAAGAAGGATCTGTGGTAGTAAAAACGGTTAAGCGAGATCATTCGAAGCCTGTTAATTGCTGGAAGCCCTTTTTGAACTAAATAAACTAAATAAAATTAACTAAATAAACTCGTCACACAGTAGCCAGAATTAAGTTAAAAAGACGTTGCCGGTACAGAAGGGGTAAAGCGTATCAGAAAAACACCCTGAAGAAAAAACACGAGCTAAAAATAAATAACGAAATAAACGTTTTCTCAAATAAACGTTTTCTCAAATAAACGTTTTCTCAAATAAACGTTTTCTCAAATAAACGTTTTCTCAAGTCTTCCAATAATCCATTTTTGCCGGAACCCAATACTAATATCCGGGTAGCGATAAAAGAGCGACCATAAACATTGGTGAACACTTTTAGCTGACCATGATCCATTCTCTCTCAAGCGTTCTAGATAAACCACGAAACAAACAAAACAAGATATTGGAAATGAAGAAGGGGAATGAAAATTACGAGAAGAAGGTACAGAAAAACCTGTCTTTATTTCCCACTAAGCACATTATTATTATTACTATGATTTAAGTGTCGATTTTATCCTGGCGAGCGATAGCGAGACTGTAATTTTAAGAGGAATCTGCCTTCGGCTGGAACATTTTTCTACCGAAAAATGTAAAAATTTATCTTGAAGGGGGGGTCTACCCTCTCTCCTCCACCTCCCCCACAAATCCTCTCCACCCTCTCTCCTCCACCTACCCCCCCCCGCCCCCACCCCCACCAGTTCATCATACAGTTATCTCATAAGAGACTCTCGGATTGTATTAGCTTCCTTTATCCTCCTCCACTTTTTTTACCATCATGGCCCTCACTCCTTCCCTGGTCTCTCTCTTCATTATATATTATTAGCAATTCGGACTTTCTTGTTTCTCCGTTCTGTGTTATGGAGTACCCCCATATATTCATTAGTTTCATTGATAGTATTAATTAGGTTTATTTGTAAGTTAAATGGTGGGTAGGTATATATATATATATATATGAAGTTATGAAATGAGTCAGTTTGCATTATATGAAGAATGAGACACTAATATATAAGTGTAGACTAATCTATAATCTTCGCGTGTGGACAATAAAAATATAATGTTCATTCCTACATTTATATTCCCAACCTTCCCTGTAGTAAACTGTGTAGGTGTTCCCTCAGGCACCGTGTTGAGGAGGGGAGGGGAGGGAAGGGGGGGAGGTAAGGAAGGGAGGGGAGGGAAGGAAGGAAGGAAGGAGGGGAGGGAAGGAAGGAGGGGAAGGGATGGAAGGAGGGGAGGGCAGGAAGGATGGGGTAGTAATGGTATAATAAAGTTAATGTCAGTAAGGTGGAGGGAAGTAAGGAGGGGAGGGAAGAAAGGAGAAGAGAGGAGGAAGGAAGGAGGGGAGGGAAGGAGGGCATCGAGGGAAGGAAGGTGGGAAATGGTATAATAAAGTTAATGGCAGTAAGGTGGAGGGAAGGAGGGGAGGGGAGGAAGGAGGGAAGAGGGAAGGAAGGAGGGGAGAGAAGGAGGGAGGGAAGAGGGAAGGAAGGAGGGGAGAGAAGGAAGGAGGGGAGGGGAGGGAGGGAAGGAAGAAGGGTTAGTAATGATATAATACAGTTAATGTCAGTAAGGTGTAGGGAAGGTACCAGGTGTCAGACAAGGAGGGTTAAGGCAGTAAGGAGGAATTACAACATATGCTCAATGGATATGAACAGCGAACATTGGGACAGTCCATGATTATTTGTTTTTATTTATTCATCGGCGTATATGTAATCACGATAAAATATATAATACAAATTACAAATATTTATATAATTATTTGGAAAAGGCTTGCCACCTAATTATACATAATTTATTAGGGACAATGCAGGTCTATGGAATTCTTATACTGTGCTCGTGTATAATCTGTTGTGGGAGCATAATTTTTTGCCACATATATAAAACCCGATATTACTGGGAAAAAAACGCACAGTCCAATCACTCCCATCACTCCCTCGGACGTCCTCACTGTTTACAAATGTCTTCATTATGGCGTATAATCGATATTTACCCCCTGCTGACAACATAGATGATAATTTCAATAAGTCATTGGGAGAGGGGGTCATCCCCCCCTCAACTCATCTTGTATCCCACGTTGGAATTATAACTAAAACCATGACAACATTCATTTCTCAAAATCTGGAGGAAAACAAAAACATGAACAATAAGGGTGCGAGCCTTTTTCCCTATACACAAAAATAAAATAAAACAAATACAAATTAAATAAAAAATAAATATATATAATACAATATAGTATACATATCAATTGACCAATAAGCTATGTCCGTTTCTATGTACCTAACTTTTTTTTTTTTTTTTTTTTTTATATTCCAACTTACTTGCTCTCGGGCATAGGCTGAGAGCCTTAACATTCACCGCTTGCTTTACAATGAACAGTGAAGCCCGTGAGGTCTTGTTCCAGTCTAGGGAGTGAGACATGTGAAGCACGTAGAGTACAACGAGCACCTGCCATCTTGCCTTCACATGAGGCACGGTGCTCACTCATGGCCCGAAACGACCCCATCTCTGAAGCCACCTCGTTCCCGTGCTTCACTGTCTCACCCCCCACACTCGGACTCTCACACTTACACACACACAACGCCACCTGTTGAGCAGATAACTCACCAACTGGTCTTAGATAAGTTGAATAAATCTAATGATACATAAAGAATCGCTACCGGTAACAATAATTCATTCCGGAATGGTAGGTGCTAAATCGCGAGAGGGCATCTCGCGATTAAAGAATGAGAAAACATGAAAAAGAGATAATGCTAAATTTTCACTGGAATGCATAATGCTCTCTCTCTCTCTCTATCTATATATTTCTCTCTCTCTCTCTCTCTCTCTATCTATTTTTCCCTCTCTCTCTCTCTCTCTCTCTCTCTCTCTCTCTCTCTCAAGTTAACATTTTTCTTCCCCTATTCCTGAGGTATAAGTGGTAGTCTGGGCCTCTTCAGCAGCTCCCTGGTAATCCTGTATGTAGTTAACTTAAATTAGATCTTATTTTTTACATTAATTGGCTTTCTGACTTTTTCGGAGGCTGGCGAGAGTGGTGGAGAGTTGTGATTCTTTAAGGGGGGAAGGTTGATTTTTTTTGGCCTCCTTTCTCCATCATGTTTAGCCCTAATATTTTTCAGATTATCAGGCATTCTGTAGTTCGAATCCCGGGAGGACCATACGATTTCATTAGTTTATTCAAATACATTAGGGTTTGTAATTGATGATTATTGGTAAGAACGGGGTGTTTTTAATTATTCCGTCCATTAGTTTGACGAATCCATGATGTGGCGGATTTACCACATACTTTACTCCTACAGGCGTCTGTAACACGAGACATTATGCACGTATTGGTAGGTAATGGACTGGTGCCAAGGATTGTACAGTTATGTTCCTCTCCGTGATCATATACATGGACATATTTTGCGCATGATTGAATTACGAGTGTAGTTTTTTATACAGTGGTTAACTCATCTGATTAGTCAACTGATAATTAAAAGAAGCCACACTCTCAATTAATTCATGCTGTTTTACCTTCATACATAAGATCATGATGAGGAACAGACCTTATGTGCCCAACTGTACATTGTGTTTCACAGGTAAATATACCGGAAATAGCGTTCACGGTGACAATATGGAGGTGATAAATTTGCACCAACAGTTCTAGACAAGTACGAACAATTTACCTAACAGCTGGCCGTGGGATACAATAATGGGCAGTGGGATAATTTCGTTAAAAAAAAAAGGGATACAAAAATCGTAGGCGGATGTAGATCATTAGATGCGCACATGGGTGAATGTGAGGTTGAGGGAAACCAGTGAGGGGTACACTGTTGTCAGGGGCTGAGTCAAAGGTTAGAGGCGAGAGGGAAAGTGTAAAAGGAAAACGTAACAAGTTTAAAAGGGGATCGACCTGCTTTTTCTCTCTGGGTTTTATCCATTCGGCCGCATTCAGCCTATTGTTTTAAGACGTTTCTCCCCATTCAGGTATCGATTTGTTCGTGGCGAGCGACAGCGAGCCATCATTGTGTGGAGAAATCCGGCTGGGGACATTTTTCTACCGAAAAATGTACAAATTAAGTCACCTGTCTAAAACATAATCCAAAATATGCTGGCTCGCGATAGTTTGTTGATTTTAAGACCTTTCGCCCCAATGAAATTTAGGTGTCGATTTTTTTCCTGGCGAGCGATAGTGAGCCTATATTTTTATGAGGAATCGGTTTTCGGCCGGGACATTTTTCTACCGAAAAATGTACAAATTCATCTTGGGAGGGGGTCTAGGGAGTGTGTTTTTAAGCTTGATGGAGGTCTAGGGAAGAAACTATAAAATGTATGGAATATATAAATAAATGGACCCCCCAAAATAACCAGTCCCCTTAAATCCATCACGTACTCTTCTCCAGCTTCTTGGCCTGTCGTCCTCCACCATGTTTCTCGCAGCCTCCCTCTCCCTCTTTTCTCATAGGCTGTACAGTCGCCCAAATAAGTCATGTCGCGGCACCAAGTATATTTCGATCAATAATTGGTATCAGCACTATGTAAGGTTTAATGCATCGTTACGAGTGATATATAAAAACATGTCCCTATCTATACACATCCTAGTCAACATGTCCCTATCTATACACATCCTAGTCAACATCCGACAGAGATTAACTCTTTCACGCTTTTATGACGCAGAGGTTGCCAGATTAGCAATAATAAATAGAGTTCTCTCACTCTTATAATTACCTCTCCAAAATTAGTTTTCTGCCCACAGTCAAAGACAACTGCAGAGGTTGAAGTAACTAAACTAAAGGTTTCTAAATACACCTGATGGTAACAAAGGCTTTAAAGTATCCCCAATAGGCTCAAAATCGCGTCATAAGCGTGAAAGGGTTAATACAGCACACAGAGAGCAAAGCGTAATGACAGCGGCGCCACAACTTATTTGGCCAACTGTAAAACTATGGAGGCTGAACCTTCGCTGAGCCCAGAAATCAAATTTCGATGTTTTTTGTTCTTGTTCTATAATGCTTCTTTCAACATAGGAGAATAGCATAGGAAGGAACAAAAAAACATATCGCATCCATAATCCCCCGGGCCGGGGGTTCGACCTCGACCTCCGAAAAACAAAACAAAATTTGTTCAGCCACCCACATTTTTGTTTTGTGTCTGTAGTCTAAAGGGCTTCTGTAAGCATTAGAAATGATCATATGAGGGCATAAACACCCATATGACATCCCTAGGGCCCCCTTGGGGGGTCCCCAATATCATGGATTTTGGTAAAAAGTTGTCTAAAATAATTCTACAGTATCCCAATAATGAACATTTTGTTTAGTTGGTCATTAAATTCCATCATCTATGTGTGCACCATGATAGAAAACGTTTTCTAAGAAGGACTAACTATTCTATCTCTCCAAAATTGTACTTGCGTGTGTGAAAATCTTTGAGTGTAGCTTGCCAGAGATCATATTTTGGCACTTACGAGATCATCTACTTTTGTGTTTATTACAAATTCATTCCCTTTCTACACACTACATATAGGACTATATAGCAACTGGAAAATGCAGAGATAATGGCATTATCTCACATATTTGTCAAGATTCGACATTGTTTAGGTTGAAATGTTGGCTAAAAAAACCATATATATATATATTATATAGTTTTTTCAGCCTCTTCTGTTATGCAATATGGTAAAACTCGTTCATTTTCTTGTAGGGGATGCAGGTAGAATACGCCATGCAAAAATTGCAGGAAATTTGAACAATTTTGAGTGAGATGATTTTACAAATATTTCAATGAAATTCTGCGCTCGTGCGCACATAAAGAGCTGATTTTTTCAGCGAGTCTTAGTATTTCCATTGGTAATAAGATGGTATAAATGAAGAAAAACACTATCTCTTATACAGGCTGACTTGGGAGTCAAAGCTTCAGCCTCCCCTAATTTTAATTAACATGGCTTCCCTTTCTTCTATCAATCTCCATCGTAACAATCATATAAAGTCATCAATTGGTGTTACATTAGCCATCTTAGCCATCTTTCTCAGTCAAAGTGCGTTTATTCGTTTTCCAGTGATTTTGTGAACACCCACCCACCTACTCATACATACACACACACACACATACACACACACACACACGAGTGAAAAACAATATTTTCCTACAGCACCTAAGAGTGACCAGCCCCCTATAGCGGCACGTA
Source organism: Paralithodes platypus (assembly GCA_032716605.1). NCBI lineage: Eukaryota > Metazoa > Arthropoda > Malacostraca > Decapoda > Lithodidae > Paralithodes > Paralithodes platypus. The sequence continues at coordinate 13,991,974 of CM064553.1, forward strand.
CAGTAACACTCCACTATTCAGTTTCCGAGGGGTGGAAACTAAGCCGCTGGGGAGGGTCCTTATCCACTTAGCAAGTTAGAGGGTCGACTAATTAACTTACCTGTGATTAGATTCTCACCTACCACACGGTCTTAACAATCTTACTTTAAGGTGAACTACCCATCCATCTCTTACCCATATATATATATATATATAAATACAGTATATATATATATATATATATATATATATATATATATATATATATATATATATATTATATATATATATATATATATATATATATATATATAAATACAGTATATATATATATATATATATATATATATATATATATATACAGTATATCGGTCACATATGATTCCCTACTTTAACATTTGTATTATAATTTGTTCTTGCTAAACCTCACCCTCATAGCGTCAATTTCGATAATCAAAAGAGTACATGGTGAATAAATCACTATACAGTATAATATGTAATGTATCCATTCTCTTCGTCTCTCTCTCTCTCTCTCTCTCTCTCTCTCTCTCTCTCTCTTTTATTTACATATACCCCAGCAGGGGTCGCCTGAGTTAAATACAATCTTCAAACCTAAAACCTTTCTCCTCTACTTCCTTTAAGATTGAAGTACGGTTTTACCTACCACATCTCCTTTTCTATTTTCCACATATTTCCTTACACCATTGGTTATATCCATTAGTGGAACTGAATATTTTGGAAGTCTCTCTAGGTCTGCCTTCTTATGTTCTCCTGCTATCAAGGGAACCGTTTTTGTTGTGATAGTTTTGTTCATTGGAGGATATGTGTTGGAGATGCTCATCGGTTGAGTATGCTAACCCTTTCAGTACGGCGATATGTCCCTTTCATTTTGTTCTGGCTACTGTTAGACGATTTTCTTCAGTTTACGAAGAACCTCTAGCGATTAAATGGCGACAAACTCTCTAAATTAACCCTTACAGCTACCGCATAATTATATCCTTCCTAAGCTGCATAAAAGCTAATGAATATAACTAGGATAAAATAGAAAAGACGTCACCCACATTGAAAGGGTTAAGGGTAGGTAATTAGTTTGTTCCCTAGACCTCCATCAAGCTTAAAATTACACCCCCTTGAGTCCCTTTCACGATAAATTTGTAAATTTTTCGGTAGAAAAATGTTCCGGCCGAAGGCCGCTTCCTCTTAAATTACAGCTCGCTATCGCTCGCCAGGATAAAATCGACACCTGAATGGCACGAAAGGTCTTAATATGGGGTGAAAGTTCTTAAAATATCTAAACTAATGGGGCAAACGTTTTATAATATTAAAAGCAATGGGGCTAAACATGAGGGAGACAGGGTCAAGAAAAAAATCCCTCAAGTGGAGACCTCCCCTTAAGTATGATGTTGGTATAGAATGTGTGTGTTTGAATTAATAGACCAAACAAACGGCCAGCCTCTCCTTAATATCAGTATTCTCGCTGCTTCACTATATCCCAAACACTAAATATTCATAACAGTACGAATCTGTTTCTCATTTGCATAAACATATATATACTGCTTACTAACACGTGAATGTGTTTATATATGTAAATGTACATGAGTTGGGGAAAGTGTAAACAATCTCTGTCTGTCTGTCTGTCTGTCTCTCTCGCTATAAATAAATAAATATAGTATATATATATATATATATATATATATATATATATATATATATATATATATATATATATAAAGCTACGTGTAGTTGTGTGAATTCAACGAAATATATAGAGTATATATTAATCCGAAATCAACAAAAGAAAGGCATAACAAACACACATTCTACATTGATAAAATAAGATATTAGAAGCTCCTATGAGTTAAGACAAGATATTCAATGATTAAAACAAAGGAGAACCGATATGAATCATGAACACATTAAGGGGGGTGACCTGTTTTGGTTCTGTCCTTTTCTATCTTTCTCTGGCTTGTATCCATTTGGCCCCATTTAGCCTACTGTTTTAAGACGTTTATCCCCATCCAGGTGTCAATTTTTTACTGGTTAGTGGTAGCGAGCCAGCATATTTTTTTATTTTTGTTTGACAGCAGGCTAAATTTGTACATTTTTCGATAGAAAAATGTCTCCGGCGAAGCCGGATTTCTTCATATAATGCTGGCTCGCTATCGCTCCCCATATGGGAAATGAAATAAAATCACTATAAGAAAAAGATAAAATAATGTTAGTGGTCTAAATGTTAACTTGAAAGTAGATATTTAATTAAGGGAAATACCTAAAAACCTACTTTCAACTTAAGGGGGAGGTAGTCGCTCTTTCTAGACTCCTTTCTCCCTCATGTTTAGCATATTAGTTTTGAGATTTTAAGACGTTCGTTCCGTTAGTTTGGCCATTTTGAGACGTTTCGCCCCATTTCTTTGTCAATATTCAGATCTTTCGTGCCATTTAGGTGTCTATTTTTACCTGGCGAGCGATAGCGAGCCTGTAATTTTAGATTAAATCGGCTTTCGGCCAGGACATTTTTCTATCGAAAATGTACAAATTTATCTTGAAAGGGGGTCTACGGGGTGGTTTTTTAAGCTTGATGGAGGTCTAGCAAGGAAACTAAAAAATAAAGTTATGAAATAAATACAGTATATTGACCAAAAAACAAGCACTACCCCCTTAACATTTACAGGTCAGGTCAGGTCAGGTGAAGGTAGTGAGGGATAGCCTTTACAACGGCACCTCGTACCTACTTTCTACTTTCCTTTTTCCTGAAGAATGTAGAGAGGGGAGAAGGAGTGTTGGAGAGAGAGGAAGCTGTTGGAGTGGCTTTGTTGTGTGTGTTATTAGTCAGGTTAGGTGAAGGTAGTGAGGGATAGCCTTTACAACGGCACCTCGTAGCTACTTTATACTTTTCTTTTTTTCTAAAGAGTGTAGAGAGGGGAGAAGGAGTGTTGGAGAGAGAGGAAACTGTTGGAGTGGCTTTGTTGTGTGTGTTATTAGTCTGTATACGTCATCGAGGTGTCCCCCGACTGGGTGCGAGCATGTGAAACACGCTAGGACGTACTAGCACACCCACTAAATGGCCGCCTTGGCTGGGATCGAACTCAGGTCAAGCGGATTCACACTGGACCGCCAAACTAACATTATTTTCCTTTTTCTTATTGCCTCTCACTTCTCGGGACCAGACACTTACAGGGTTACCAAGTCAAGTTCGCTAGATAGTAAATACATGCCGAAAATAGCTAAAATAACGGCACAATCTCTACAATATCTCTCTAAAATGACTCAAATCTACATAATATTGCAAGAATAAAGGCACAATATCTCTCTAAAATGGCTTAAATCTACATAATATTGCAAGAATAAAGGCACACTATCTCTCTAAAATGGCTCAAATCTACAGAATATCGTTAGCATTAATGTAACTAGATGTACAATTTGCCTCTAGATCGCAGTAAACACCCTTAGATCTAGCGGAAAAGTAGCTAAATTGGCAACCCTACTCCTCCCACAGCATAATAACTCACATTTATGGCCCCGGTATTTGTCTGGGCTTTGATATCGGGGAAATGGATAGCGCTTCGTATTTCATGTTATTTGTTTGTGAGGGCGAGAATAATGTGCTTCTTCTCTGTGATTATCTTCCTCTTTTGTGGGTTTATTGGGGGCTCTGTCTTGTGAATGTATCTTGAGGGGAGATGGGTCGTTTTTTTCTGGGCCATTATTTGATAATATAAGATGTTTGGCCCATTAGTTTGACGATTTTAAAACCTGTCGCTCATTTCGTATTTTAAGACCTTTCGTGCCATTTAGGTGTCGATTTTTTCCTGGCGAGCGAAAGCGAGCCTGCAATTTTAAGAGGGATCGGCCTTCGGCCGGTACATTTTTCTACCGAATAATAAACACATTTATCTTGAAAGGGGGGGGGGGGGTTACAGTTTGATGGAGGTCTAGGGAGGAACTAAACAAAAACATACAAAATAAAGAACACATAAATACGCCCATCTCCCCTTATATACATACACAATAAAGAACACATAAATACGCCCATCTCCCCTTATAGCGCTGCGTATTTCATGTTATTTGTTTGTGAGGGAGAGTAATAATGTACTTGCTCTTCGTCGTTATCTTCCTCTCTCTTGTGGGGGTTTATATTGGGGGCTCTGTCTGCCTGGGGAATTTATCTTAAGAGGAGATGGATGTATTTGTTTGCGTGTTTATCTTAAGAGGAGATGGATGTATTTGTTTGCGTGTTTATTTATTTATTTATTATTTTTTGTTTATAATTTAGTTTCCTTCCTAGACCTCATCAAGCTTTACAAAACTCTTCAAAATAAATTGGTACATTTTTCTAATAGAACAATGTCACACTACTAATATATATGGTAATTGTTTAGTGTATGGCCTCCTAAAGAAAATAGATTTTTGAGCACAGACTGAACCAAATGTTCACTACTGTATTTACATAGCTGGACCTAACCTAACCTAACCTAACCTAACCTAACCTAAGGTAACCTTGGGCATCCTGGGGGCTGCTGCCCCCAGACCCCGCTGGTCTTGGGTTGAAAAGTGATAAAAAACACATATCTCTTACCTCATTATTCAAAGTTTTGTATTTGGTTTAATATACACTTCCCAGGTCATTTGAACAGTTCTATTGCTTCTATATATCATATAATACACCATAGAATACGTTTTTAATAACTAGAAAAAGAGGACTTCGATTAAACAATTACGATATATATATATATATATATATATCAAGTGAAAGAACGGATTATTGTGACGGGAAGTGCATAAGTGCCGGAGCGACATTGACCCGCCCTCTCTGGAGGCTATCGCTACACTGAATCGTTCGCGCAGCTCTCACTCTTTGGAGAGGAGGGTGACTGAACGGATTTGAGGCGGGAGGGAGGAAGTATAGGGGGGGGGGGGGAGTGGGGGGAGGGAGAAGGAGGGGGGGGGTAAGATACATATAAGGGGAAGATAGGAGGTGGTGGTAAGGAGACATACCACATAATCACATATTGCATCCATTTCAACGGCACTGGTATGTTTTTTTTTGAAAGTGTCAGATTCCGGAGGGAACGTCACATTCACCCAGTCACACAGTCTGAAAGGATCTTGCAGTCCTTGGGTGAAAGCAAAGTTTACATTTTCCCTCAAGTACATTATATATTTGTCAAAGTACATTTAAATTTTCCGATATCCAACCTTTTGAATTACACACATATATGTTTTGCTCTCGTGTATGTAAGATATGTAAGATACTTCCACCAATATATAACAAGACCAAAACAAGAAATAACGAAATCAATAAAATAAAAATATGAATCTTGTATTAAGGTCCCCAAACGAAACCCTCCATAAGACTCCAGTACCTGAATAGTATATTTGATTTTCGCTGGGTAACATTGGAAAGATAACTAGATGGATGTGGTGTAGGATAGATAGATAGATAGCTAGATGGCAAGATAGATAGATAGATGGCAAGATAGATAGATAGATAGATAGATAGATAGATAGAGAGAGAGAGAGAGATTTAGTTGAAGTTTTTACAATATTTTGACCACGTAATGTAATCTGATGCAAAGTAGGTTTATAATAATTATAGTCGGTTTCATTTCAGCTGACGGTAAATTGAATCCCTTAGCAGTAAATTTGTCGATACTTGTTTCTCGATAGCTGATGGAAAAATGTGAAACTACTATGTCTATTCATCATAGTAATACCAAACTTTCATAATGCACAACATATATCACTTCAAAAACTTCATTCAATGAAGAGGAAGACATGACAATTTACCATCAAATGGAAACAAACAGTACCACCCTGTCCACTGATCCCACCTGTGATAGTGCCACTTTAGGGGGTGAAGGAGGGAGGGGTCATCACCTTACACACGTGAGGGTGAATTAATACCACCTCACTGGAACGTATTCAATCTCCCACCGAAGGTCAACCGGGGCCCTGTCATAATAGCTTAGGGCTGATCTATTACGCCACCGGGTCCCTACCAGAATCATTACCCATCTATCTATCTATCTATCTATTGCCGGACGCCGTGATCCCCGAAGGGGTGGCCACGAACGAAACACCCCCATGCACCTCTGTCCCCAGTCTGTCGACACCCCTCCTTCCATCCAGCACCGCTTTCACTCATATACTTCTTCACTCCATCCTTCCACCTTTCTCTCGGTCTACCTTCCCTCTCCGTCCTTCCACCTCGCTCTCGTACACTCTCTTAGTCATTCTCTCGCTTCCCATACGTTCCACATGGCCGAACCATCTCAAGGTGTTCCTTTTCACTCTTTCCAGCACATCTACATCCACACAACACCGCTCTCGCACATCGTCATTCGTCTGTCTATCCCTCCATATAACTCCGCACGCACTTCTAAAGTAACTCATTTGTACTCCTCGGTTTGTCTCTCCAACAATGTCCATGCTTCGCTCTCGTAAGTTAATGTCGGGATTACCACACTGTCATGCATGGACTTATTTACTTCTATGCTGATCACCACATTTCTTGTTACTGCTTTCAGCGTTCCTACAACCCTCTTCCACTGTTGCACCCTCTCCCGGACTTCTTCATCCATACTCCCATCTTTAAGGGGAGGTATTTAGTTTCTTCCCTAGAACTCCATCAAGCTTAAAATTACACCCCCTAGACCACCTTTCAAGATAAATTTGTACATTTTTTGGTAGAAAAATGTTCCAGCCGAAGGCCGGTTCCTCTCAAATTACAGGCTCGCTATCGCTCGCCAGGAAAAAATCGACACCTAAATGGCACGAAAGTTCTTAAAATTGACAGAAATGGGGCGAAAGTTCTTACAATCGCCAAACTAAAGGGGGCGAGTGTCTTAAAATCTAAAAAGCAATGGGGCTAAACATGAGAGAGAAAGGGGTCCAGAAAAAAATCCCTCAAGTGGAAATCCCCCCCTTAATCACCACACTGCCCAAATAGTTAAATGAGCTGACATTCTCCATAGCCTGCCAGTTCAACCTTGAATCAAACTAACGATGTGAACCAATAAATCATCTCTACTGGTCGACTCCCACCAGGACTGAAGCCCTAATTCAATTATACTCTCAAACCTCAATGTTGCTGACGGTAAAATTGCATTAGCGTGCAGTCCAACATAGCGGATGTGACGTAGAGTTGTGTCTATAGTGTGTGTGTGTGTGTGTGTGTGTGTGTGTGGACGAGCGGTTGTAGGTTTATTGGTACAAATCTCTGGATATTTGTACGTTTACAGGTACATGAGGTTTGGGGTGACAGTTAATCGGTACACACCTCTTTAAAATACGTTGAAATGGAATGTTTTCGGTTAGGTTAGGTAAGTTAGGTTAGGTTAGGTTAGGTTACGTTAGGTTAGGTTAGGTTAGGTTTAAAAATCGAAAAATGTACTCGTAAGCAAATTGATACCAAATTGAAACCAAATTGATATGTACAGATAAACACACAACCGCTCGGGTGTGTGTGCGTGTGTGTGTGTGTGTGTGTGTGTGTGTGTGTGTGTGTATGAGTGTGTGTCTCTGTGTTTGTTTTTTCCCATCGCGTTTGCTCGGCTATTTTCAAGATGTGTAGCGAAATACCCGGTATGTTGTCAATTATGAAAACCTGGCATTAACGGGGTAGTATATATATATATATATATATATATATATATATATATATATATATATATATACTAAGTTTCTTCTCTAGACCATCAAACTTAGAAGAAAAAAACTAGACATTCTTTCAAGGTAAATTTGTAAATTTTTCGGTAGAAACAATTTCCCTGCCGAAGGCTGGTTCCTTCTAAAATTAGAGGCTCGCTTTCGCTCGCCAGGAAAAAATTGACACCTAAAGGGCACGAATGGTCTTAATATTGACACCTAAAGGGCACGAATGGTCTTAATATTGACACCTAAAGGGCACGAATGGTCTTAATATTGACACCTAAAGGGCACGAATGGTCTTAATATTGACACCTAAAGGGCACGAATGGTCTTAATATTGACACCTAAAGGGCACGAATGGTCTTAATATTGACACCTAAAGGGCACGAATGGTCTTAATATTGACACCTAAATGGCACGAATGGTCTTAATATTGACAACAAAATATGGCAAAAGGTCTCAAAATCGCCAAACTAACGGAACGAACGTCTTAAACCTTAACCATTAATATGCTAAACATGAGGGAGAAGGGGGTCCAGAAAAAGCTAGTACTACCCCCTTAAAACGACAGAGAGACATTGTAGATTCATATTTGTTCTCATTAATAATCGAAAAATCAGTTACTGCGGGATTCAATTTATCATCAGTAGAAATAGAACCGTCTATAGTTGGCATTGGGGTCACTTTATGTAGAGTTGTGTGTTAATCCATTATAGGTTGACCAGAAATCCTGACCCCTAATCTCTGTAACTCAAAACGGGCTATAGCAAATGGGCTGCAATTTTCCACACCTATTTCCTGGCTGACTCTTCCCAACTGGTAGACATAATACTTCGATTACTCCAGTCGTGTTTGCCTTATAGAGGTTAGTGGTCAAGATTTGTTTACCTAATTAAAATGAATAGACTATAGTTGATGTTAGTGTTAGTCCATGTAGAGTTGTGTGTACAGTTCTCTCAATCTTATAATTACTTCTCCAAAATTATTGTTCTGCTCACAGCTCACTCAAAGACAACTACAGAGGTTGAAGTAACTAAACTAAATGTTTCTAAACACTCCTGATGGTCACAAAGGCTTTTAAGTAATCCAGAAAGGGCGCAAATCGCGTCCTGTGCGTGAAAGGGTTAATGTGAAGGAGAGATGGAGTGATGAGAGTGATATAATGTTTATAGGCATAATACATTGAGAGATAGGAGAAGCAGCAACAGTAAAGGGAGAGGCGGTGATAATAATGTGAGGTTGTTAAAGGTAAACGATGATAAGACGGGAGAACCTATCACCTGGAAATTTTAGAGCGATATACGAGGTGGAATGGAGGAATAATTATTAAGAAGCGAACGAAAATGTAATGGAAAGTTTCCTCCATAGACCTTCATCAAACTTGGAAAGAAAAAAACTAAACTAAACCCGCCTTCAACAAAAATATGTACATTTTTCGGTAGAGCAATTTCTTATATATACAGTATGTTCTTAAATAATCTTGTACAGCATACAATTTAGTATGACACACTGACCTGTGCCTGTATTTAATCCACACTGTTTTTTGTTTATAGAACGCAATTTGAGAAGTAATACTAATAATATGTTACCTTACACACAATAATATATCTGAAACATACATGATTCATTTATCATAACTGGGATAATATCACGTTATATAATATATTATAACATATTAACAAAACAAAGCAAAACAAAACAAAACAAAGGAAAGGAAAAGTGGGGTAATAAATGTGGGAAATGGCTTACTGCTAAAAAAAAAAAAAAATCCCTTTTCGTCGAATAGTTATGAGAAGCAATGTTGAGCGGTACTTGACAAGTAGAGAGAATGGATAAAAAACACCATCTGAGGAGGAGCACTTTATTGACAACGTTTCGCAGAGTGACCTGATGAAGCTATCTGCGAAACCTTGTCAAGATGGTGTTTTTTATCCATGAAAAGCAATCATTGGATTATTCAAAATTGCCCAATTATCTTAAAATCTTATATATATTTACCTGTTTTCTTAAATTCCCCATGTCCAACAGTTTCGTTTCTTTTCGTGACATGTGTCCTGAGCCTCTGCAGTCTATAAGGGGAGATGGGTCTTTTTTCTGGTCCCCCTAAATTTTCATGTTTAGCCCAATTTGCTTTGACATTCTAAGACATATTAGGCCCATTAGTTTGGCGATTATATGATCTTTCGCCCTATTTCTTTGTCAATATTAAGACTTTTCGTGTCATTTAGGTGTCGATATTTTCCTGGCGAGCGATAGCAAGCCTGTAATTTAAGAGGAACCGGCCTTCGGCCTGGACATTTTTCTATCGAAAAATGTACAAATTTATCTTGAAGGAGGGTCTTGGGCGAGTGTTATTTAAAGCTTGATGAAGGTCTAGGGAGGAAACTAAAAATAAATAAAAGATACATAAATGAGCAAATAAATAGGCCAATCCCCCTTTACCTGAATAGATCACGTTTCTACACTCATAATCCCTAAAAGATAGCCCCCCTGGGTCAAATCTCAGGTTAGGGTTGGAGATCTTAGGGTCTTTCTGCTCGCCAGGTTACGGTAGTTTAGCGGCATCACACACACGTTGCATGCCACAATTCTTGACTTACAGTGTGCTGGCTTAATAATCCAGAAGGGTTGAAAGCCTCTGAAGTCCTATTTGAACAAAGTGGCGTATCAGGATGTTGAGGTTCTTTTTCTTTCCTATATGCAATTCCAACCTTATCATAATCTGCTAATTTCTTCTATTGTTATAAATTAAAGGACATACTGCATATGTTAATGGTTTACTTGACATGAAGTTTCACATATATGTATTCTTATACATATAATGGTTAGTTTCAACTGATTTGAACCACTTTATATACCGCCACCGAAACATGATGTCTCCTTTTGGGACTTCGGTGAGACTTTTTCTATTGCACTAGACATATCGAAAGCCTTCGATAGAGTCTGGCATAAATCTTTAATTTCTAAACTACCCTCCTTCGGTTTCTATCCCTCCATCTGTGCCTTTGTCTCTAATTTCCTTTCCGGCCGTTCCATAGCCGCGGTTGTGGACGGCCATTGTTCACTTCCTCACCCTATAAACTCCGGTGTTCCTCAGGGCTCTGTCCTATCTCCTATTCTCTTTCTAATTTTTATATATGATCTCCTTAACTGTACCTTAATTCCCATCCATTCATATGCAGACGACTCAACCTTACACTACTCCATTACTTTTTCAGAACGCCCAAGCCAGCAATCCCTCAACGACAAACGTAATGAAGCCATAGAACTCTTAAATTCTGATCTAAATACTATTTCCAATTGGGGCAGAGAAAACCTTGTTAACTTTAATGCTTCCAAAACCCAATTTCTCCATCTATCTACCCGTCAGGATCTCCCAGCGGACTATCCCTTATTCTTCAACAATACAAAAATCAACCCTTCATCTTCTCTCAATATTCTTGGTGTCTCTTTTTCTTCTGCTCTCATTTGGAAGGACCATATTACCAGTCTTGCTAAGGCAGCCTCCCAGAAGCTGGGTGTGCTCAACCGCCTTAGGGGGTTCTTTTCCCCTGCACATCTTCTTGCTCTGTACAGGAGCATAGTGCGCCCTTGTATTGAGTATTGTTCACATGTGTGGGGAGGTTCCTCTCACACTGCTCTCCTAGACAAGGTTGAAAGGAAGGCCTTTCGTATCATTAACTCCCGTCCACTCACCAACTCTCTGCAATCTCTCTCTCTCCGCCGCAATGTTGCATCTCTCTCGCTATTCTATCGCTACTATAATAATCAGTGTTCCTCAGAGCTATCCCAGTGCATATCACCTCCTTTACGTAGGGCACGTGGTACCCGTCTTGCAACTCAATCCCACCCCTACTCTGTGCAACTCTCCAACCCAAGAGTGAAACGTTACTCTCAAACTTTCTTCTACTCAACAGCTGAGCTCTGGAACTCTCTCCCAGAATCAGTCTTTCCCGCTTCCTATGACTTAAATTGCTTCAAACTCCGTGTGTCCAGGCATTTTGGCTCGAACGTCCCTTGATTTTGGCCCTGTCGCTCTTTCAACTATGGGGGAGGCACTCGCTATAGGCAGTTATGCCTTTTGCCTCCCTCAATCACATAGACAAAAAAAAAAAAAAAAAAAAAAAATGCCATTGTAAGTATAATAATTATATAATTCATAAATACTAAGATATATTAACACACTTTATCGTTTCCCTTATGATCAATATATGAACTCTATTATATAGGAATCTATCTGCGTTTTCCAGAAAATAAATTTGTCACCAACATTGAAACAATGATAGCATCCCTTTTTTATTTCAATTTTTATTTTACACATCGTCTGAAAGTTAGAAGGAAAAAGTATGATTGAGGGATTCACAAAGGCCTTAATTGGCAAACACTGATAACAGTTTGGTTGTAAGAGAATTAATGGGACCGGTCTGCATTTTATCTCTGGGTTTTATCCATTCGGCCCCATTCAGCCTACTGTTTTAAGACGTTTCTCCCCATTCAGGTATCGAGTTTTTCCTGGCGAGCGAGAGCGAGCCATCATTGTGTGGAGAAATCCGGCTTCGCCGGAGACATTTTTCTACCGAAACATGTACAAATTAAGTCAGCTGTTTAAAGATACGAAAACAAATATAAAAATTGGGGGTTGGCCGAGTAAATAGATAGTAAATAGATAGATAGAAGTCAGCTGTCTAAAACATAATCCAAAATATGCTGGCTCGCTATCTCTCGCCAGGTTCAAATCGACACCTGGATGGGGATAAATGTCTTAAAACAGTAGGTAGAATGGGGTCAAATGGATACTACCTAGAAAAGAAAAAAAAGGCATGTCGGTTCCCTTAATGGAGGTGGAAGGAAAGATGGTATTAGTACTGTGACACAGTTGTGAGGCAGGGGATAGTACAGTAGGCCAAATAAGTGATGTCTCCATCATCCAAATGAATGGAAGGGGGGTTACAAAATAATAAACTGACCAGTCACCAAACTAACTTCCTCAAACACACACATATATATATATATATATATATATATATATATATATATATATATTCTATTCAATTATATATACTCAGGCCCAATCCCCACATTTTTTTTTATATATAGTATATATATATATATACACCGTATATATATATATATATATATATATATATATATATATATATATATCTTATTGAGTCTACCTCTCCCTCTCAGTTCTTCCACCTCACTCTCGTACACTCTCTCAAGTCATCCTTCTACACCCCTACCCAGCCACTCTCCCATCCCATCCTTCTACACCCCTACCCAGCCACTCTCCCATCCCATCCTTCTACACCCCTACCCAGCCACTCTCCCATCCCATCCTTCTACACCCCTACCCAGCCACTCTCCCATCCCATCCTTCTACACCCCTACCCAGCCACTCTCCCATCCCATCCTTCTACACCCCTACCCAGCCACTCTCCATCCATCCTTCTACAGAACCCCTACCCAGCCACTCTCCCCATCCCATCCTTCTACACCCCTACCCAGCCACTCTCCCATCCCATCCTTCTACACCCCTACCCAGCCACTCTCCCATCCCATCCTTCTACACCCCTACCCAGCCACTCTCCCATCCCCTCCTTCTACACCCTACCCAACCACTCTCCCATCCCCTCCTTCTACACCCCTACCCAGCCACTCTCCCATCCCCTCCTTCTACACCCCTACCCAGCCACTCTCCCATCCCATCCTTCTACACCCCTACCCATCCTTCTACACCCCTACCCAGCCACTCTCCCATCCCATCCTTCTACACCCCTACCCAGCCACTCTCCCATCCCATCCTTCTACACCCCTACCCAGCCACTCTCCCATCCCATCCTTCTACACCCCTACCCAGCCACTCTCCCATCCCATCCTTCTACACCCCTACCCAGCCACTCTCCCATCCCATCCTTCTACACCCCTACCCATCCTTCTACACCCCTACCCAGCCACTCTCCCATCCCATCCTTCTACACCCCTACCAGCCATTCTCCCATCCCATCCTTCTACACCCCACCCAGCCACTCTCCCATCCCATCCTTCTACAACCCCTACCCAGCCACTCTCCCCATCCCATCCTTCTACAACCCCCTACCCAGCCACTCTCCCATCCCATCCTTCTACACCCCTACCCAACCACTCTCCCATCCCATCCTTCTACACCCCTACCAAGCCACTCTCCCATCCCATCCTTCTACACCCCTACCCAGCCACTCTCCCCATCCCATCCTTCTACACCCCTACCCATCTTCTACACAACTCACCCAGCCACTCTCCCATCCCATCCTTCTACACCCCTACCCAGCCACTCTCCCATCCCATCCTTCTACACCCCTACCCATCCTTCTACACCCTACCCAACACTCTCCCATCCCATCCTTCTACACCCTACCAGCCACTCTCCCATCCCATCCTTCTACACCCTAGAGCCACTCTCCCCATCCCATCCTTCTACACCCCTACCCAGCCACTCTCCCATCCCATCCTTCTAACACCCCTACCCAGACACTCTCCCATCCCATCCTTCTACACCCCTACCCAGCCACTCTCCCATCCCATCCTTCTACAACAACCCTACCCAGCCACTCTCCCATCCATCCTTCTTACACCCCTACCCAGCCACTCTCCCATCCCATCCTTCTACACCCCTACCACAGCCACTCTCCCCATCCCATCCTTATCACCCCTACCCTGCCACTCTCCCATCCCATCCTTCTACAACCCCTACCCAGCCACTCTCCCATCCCATCCTTCTACAACACCCCTACCCTGCCACTCTCCCATCCCATCCTTCGAACAACCCCTACCAGCCACTCTCCCATCCCCTCCTTCTACACACTACTCAGCCACTCTCCCATCCCATCCTTCTACACCCCTACCAATCATTCTACACCCCTACCCACCCATCTCCCATCCCATCCTTCTACAACCTAACCAGCCACTCTCCCATCCCATCCTTCTACACACCCCTACTACAGCCACTCTCCCATCCCATCCTTCTACAACCCCTACCCAGCCACTCTACCATCCCATCCTTCTACACCCCTACCCATCCTTCTAACACCCCTACCCTGCCACTCTCCCATCCCATCCTTCTACACCCCTACCCAGCCACTCTCCCATCCCATCCTTCTACACCCCTACCCAGCCACTCTCCCATCCCATCCTTCTACACCCCTACCCAGCCACTCTCCCCATCCATCCTTCTACACCCCTACCCAGCCACTCTCCCATCCCATCCTTCTACACCCCTACCCAGCCACTCTCCCATCCCATCCAGAGAGATAGATCGCCTCTCTCGCCTGTTGACAACATTCCACAACACACCTTTCCCCTACTGCTCTCCCCTTTCACTATATCAGTTAGCAGAAGGCAACCCCCCCCCCCCCCCCTCCCATCAAGCATTCCGGGTATATATTAAGGGGAGATGGGTTGTTTTTCTAAACCCCCTTCTCCCTCATGCTTAGCCCTATTAGTTTTCAGATGTTAAGATGTTTGCCTCATTAGTTTGTCGATTTTAAGACCTTTCACCCTATTTATTTGTCAATAGTAAGACCTTTCGTGCTATTTAAATGTCGTTTTTCTTTCCTGGCGAATGATTGTGAGCCTGTAATTTTGGAGGAATCGGCCTTCGGCGTGAATATTTGTCTGCCGAAAAATGTACATAATAAATCTACAAGGGGGATCTAATGGACGTTTCTTTTTTAGTTTGATAGAGGTCTAGGGAGGAAACTAGAAAAAAAAAAAAAAAAAAAAAAATAATAATAATAATCGACCATAAAAGTGAACCATCTCCCTTTAATGTGCAGTTTTATAGGTGTCATCTTACATTGATAATTCCTCCCTTGTCACAACATATCAACCCTTTATGATCCATGGCATAATACTCTCTCTCGTTCTCCACAGTTCATGTACTCTATGTGTTGTCGACTGGTAAAGCTTAATATTAACATCAGTTTTGTCCAATATTGAGGGTTATTTATATATTCACGGAATGTTAAGGGAAGATTTCCACTTGAGGGACTTTTTTCTGGACCCCTTTCTCCCTCATGTTTAGCTCCATTGCTTTTGAAATTTTAAGACGTTCGCCCCATTAGTTGGATTATTTTATGAACTTTCGCCTCATTTCTGTCAATTTTAAGACCTTTCGTTCCATTTAGCTGTCGATTTTTTCCTGGCGAGCGATAGCGAGCCTGTAATATAAGAGGAACCCGGCTTTCAGCCGGGACATTTTTCTACCGAAAAATGTACAAATTTATCTTGAAAGGGGGCCTAGGGGGAGTAATTTTAAGCTTGATGGAAGTCTAGGGAATCAACTAAAAACCTCCCCTTAATCACAGTCATCTTTGTTCAGTCCTTTTATTTTCGCATTGTTCCTCTTTGTTTTTTACGGGGTGAGGTTCCTTTCATTTTGCCTCAACATTACGTGTCTCATCTTTAAGGAGCGACGGTCGTTTTTCTGGTCCCCTTTCTCCCTCGTGCTTATAGTCCCATTAGTTTTTGAGATTTTTAGACGTTCGGCCCATTTGTTTGGCGATTTTAAGACCTTTCGTCCCATTTCGTTATAAATGTTAAGACCTATCGTGCCATTTAGGTGTCGATTTTTTCCTGGCGAGCGATAGTGAGCATGTAATTGTAAGAGGAACCGGCCTTCGGCCGGGAAATTTTTCTACCGAAAAATTTACAAATTTATCTTGAGGGGAGGGGGGGGGGGGGTCTAGGGGATGTTTTTATAAGTTTGAGGGATGTCTAGCGAGGAAACTATGAATTTATGAATGATTGAACTTATAGGCCAACAAAGCAGTCAGTGTCCCCTTAAGTCTCCTTACCCAAGGTCTTATCTGCGAGTATTTTACTGTTGGTGTTCATTAGTATGGAGGAGTCGTGGCTAATGAGAGAGAGAGAGAGAGAGAGAGAGAGAGAGAGAGAGAGAGAGAGAGAGAGAGAGAGAGAGAGAGAGAGAGAGAGAGAGAGAGAGAGAGAGAGAGAGAGAGAGAGAGAGAGAGAGAGAGAGAGAGAGAGAGAGAGAGAGAGAGAGCTGTAGGTATACGGATCCATGGAAGTGAGAATAATAAAATGAATATGCAGTGACCAGAATTATAAAAACATATTAATACCGGTACAATTAAGGGGGCCCACCTCGTTTGTTTCTCTCCTTCTCACTCTCTCTCTAGGTTTTATCCATTCGGCCCCATTCAACCTACTGTTTTAAGACATTTACCCCTTTCCAGGTGTCAATATTTTCCTGGCGAGCGGTAGCGAGCCAGCATACTGTATATATATATATATATATATTTTTTTTTACAGCAAGCTAAATTTGTACATTTTTCGATAGAAACATTTCTCCGGCGAAGCCGGATTTCTCCATACAATGCTGGCTTGCTATCGCTCACCAGGAAGAAATCGACACCTGAATGGG
This sequence comes from Paralithodes platypus, assembly GCA_032716605.1. NCBI lineage: Eukaryota > Metazoa > Arthropoda > Malacostraca > Decapoda > Lithodidae > Paralithodes > Paralithodes platypus. Next base: position 14,009,027 of record CM064553.1, read on the forward strand.
GATAAACGTCTTCAAACAGTTGGCTAAATGGGGCCAAATGGATACAAGCCAGAGAAAGAGAGAAAAGGAGAGAAAGGACAACAAAAACAGGTGACCCTCCTTAATAGAATCCAAGTAATATAGCTTCAAACAACATTACACAGCTCCGGAATATAGCTTCAAACAACATTACACAGCTCCGGAATATAGCTTCAAACAACATTACACAGCTCCGGAATATAGCTTCAAACAAACATTACAAAGCTCCGGAATATAGCTTCAACAACAGTACACAGCTCCGGAATATAGCTTCAAACAACATTACATTACACAGCTCCGGAATATAGCTTCAAACAACATTACACAGCTCCGGAATATAGCTTCAAACAACATTACACAGCTCCGGAATATAGCTTCAAACAACATTACACAGCTCCGGAATATAGCTTCAAACAACATTACACAGCTCCGGAATTATGAAACTTTTACCCATTAATGATTCTCGTAAAGTTTGGAACAAGAGGGAGCGGGGAGATAATGAGAAGGAATTTAAAGAGACTAATCTATCTGATGTAATGGGGGCAAAACTATATCATGAGGGGGATGTAATGAATGGTAATTAGGTAAATGAGAGAGAGAGAGAGAGAGAGAGAGAGAGAGAGAGAGAGAGAGAGAGAGAGAGAGAGAGAGAGAGAGAGAGAGAGCGAGAGAGCGAGAGAGAGAGAGAAGAGAGAGAGAGAGAGAGAGAGAGAGAGAGAGCGAGAGAGAGAGAGAGCAGAGAGAGAGAGAGAGAGACGAGAGAC
>CM064553.1:14009908-14310250 GCA_032716605.1 Paralithodes platypus
TTCTGATGTTTCTAAAGTAATTACAGCTTTCATGTGTTTTTGATCTTGTGTATGCCTTGTAGGCTATGGCTTTTTGTTTCAGTTACTCTAAGCACAATTATGGTCAAACCATTTATGTGAATTAGATCTTTTACTGTACTTTGTGATGAGGAATAAAAGTTTCCATCCAAATTTTTACAAAATCTTGTATGTGGCTCAAGGTTGAGTGTGCATCATTAGAAAAGAAAGAGGTCCAGGGAATATCAATAAAGACACCTTGAAGCCACTCCCAGTCTGCCCTATCGTAATGCCATTTAGTCACCCAAACATTTCAGAGTGGGAAGGTGTGGTAGGTGATCGCCAGGTGGCCGGTATCAGACAGTGATCAGAAGGATATCCAAGCGGGGCCCTCACTGTAACATCATAATTTTCTGAATTGGTTTTTAAAAATAAGTCCAGTATGTGGGAATTATCTTTAGGATTATCCTGTACAACGGGAGTGTTGGTTGACTAGTTGAGTGTATTAACTTAGTCTGCAAATAGCTCACATTCAAGACCAGCATCATCAGTCCTGGCTGAATAAGTGCGCCCGTCAACATTAGGACCATTAAAATCACCCAACACAGTGATTTCACGAAGAAGCATTTAAGTTGAGGAGACACTGAGTTGTGAGGACAGAGAAGCAATCAAAAAGACTTTGCTCTGAAGGGAGTATTTGGGTAACCCGAATAAGTAATAACTCCATCTTTTTTTTTTTTTTTTTTTTTTTTTTTTTTTTTTTTTTTCTATATTCCCACTACCCTCCTATCGGGCATAGGCTGACGAGCCTGTACATGCCACCCGCTCAAACACATGGTGAAGCCAGTGGAGGTTCTTGGTTCCAGCCTGGGGAGTGAGACATGTGAATTAGCATCCATCAATGGCTCGAAGCAGGCATCCATCTCTGAACGGCCGGTTGCTTCGCTCAAGTGCTTTCCAACCGTACTCACCCCATCGCCAGACTCAGACCCTCACTCTCAGAACGCCACCTATTGAGTAAGCAGTTGAAATCACTAGGCATGGTACCCCCTGATAACATATTTTGACTATGGGAATATTCATACAGTGTTATTTAATCAGGGAACAATGAGGGTATTTTTTTGGCATTTCGGTGGGCTTTGTGGTAATGCACTGATACTAGGTACAGCACAAATTCAATCCCTAAAAAAATAATATCTTCCCATTACATCATCGGGATCTTTGAACCCACGGGTTCCATGGGATTACCAATCCAGTGGCATGACCACACCACCACACCTGCCCTTCCTTAATTTATCGTGTAAATGACGATTTTAGGCGGGAATCAAGCCTAATATCGTCAGCTTGGCGGGAGGGTTTGAGTCTACCAATAGCGGGCTGCTCTCGGAGTTAATAGATAAGACAGGCGTACGGTCCAACACGGTGTTCCTCCCTGTTGTACTCATAAACTGCTGCTTCCGTGCTTGCTGACCTCCCTGCCTAGGCAAAACTCATTTGTCTCTGTCTCTCCTCTAAAGTCTTCCCTTCTTGCTGGAAGTTTGCTCTCATTCAACCTGTCCCCAAAGGAAGGGTGACCACTCTCAACCCTCCAACTCCAATTGCTCTCATCTCTTGTATCTCTAAAGTTGTTTTAACTATTCTTGCTTCCAAAGTTTCTTAAGCATTTGCTTCATCTTGCTCATAATCTACTACATCTCAGCATCGCCAGTATGGCTTCCTTAACCCGGGAACAACCTGCAGGGAGACTCTCTAAGAGTTCCCCCGGCGGACTGCGGGAAGAATCATTAAGAGTAAGGGGAAAAAAAACACAAAGAAAAAAAAAAAAAAAAAAAAAAAAAAAAAAAAAAAAAAAAATTGCCCCTGGGCCATGCCAAAATTCCCTCCTCCCACTCCCCTCCTCCAAATCACCTCCTTCAGTTATCAACCTGCTTTTCCCCCTTTATATTCCCTTATTCTGTGGTCTATTTTCCTTGCTAACAATTAGCGATACGTTGGTTAGCAGCCGGCGTTGTCATCAAATGTTACCAAGCGTGGGATTAAGAGCGAGAGGAGAGAGACTATTGCGTAACAGTCTCTCCAGATAAGGGGATGGGGAGGGAGGGCAGGGAGGTTGCCTCAGCCATACATTATGGAACTCCTGGCCTGTATCGCCGATTTTGACCATTCCAAACCACTGTTGTCCAATGTGTGTTTATTTTTGTAACAGGTTCAATACCTTTATAATCAACATATAATAGGTGCATATGGGTAAGTATTAATGCTATTTATGGTAAAATAACGCTGTTAGTGATGGGAACATCTGGCAAATACGTCAGCCACAGGAGTGTGGGTGTCTCATACCCCCCATGCCACACTTCTTAGGTTTAAGAGTCGTTATCTAACTGGTAATCTTTCATATCTTACTAACTTTGGTCATCCTCCTTTCGGGACTTCGGTGAGACCTTTTCTATGGCGAATAGGCATATTGAAGTCCTTCTTTAATTTCTAAACTACCCTCCTTCGGTTTTATATCTTCATCTGTTCCTTTGTCTCTAACTTCCTTTCTGGCCTTTCCATATAGCTTGCAGTTGTGGGACTGCCATCGCTCACTTCCTCATCCTATCAAAACTCTGGTAGTTTTCTCATGGACTCTGTACTATCTCCAATTCTCTTTCTTATTTTCATAAATGATCTTCTCAAACTGTTTATACCTCCCCAGCCCCATCCATCATTACGCAGAAAACTCTACCTTACACTTTTCATTTAGTTTTCAAGACCCCACCAGACCAGCAATCCCTCAAAAAACAAACATAAGGAAGCCCACTGCAACACTTTATTATTCTGTCTAACTTTGTAACTCTAACTTCCATGTCCAAATTGGGGGGGCAGAGAAAACCTTGTCTGACATTTAATGCTTCCAAAAACCCCAATTTCTCCGTCTATCTACCCGTCCGCCGAACTCCCAAAGGACTATCCCTCTACTTCTTCAAACAATACAAAAAATCAATCCTTCATCTAATCCCTCAATATTCTGGGTGTCGTCTTTTTATTCTGCTCTCACTTGGAAGGACCATATTACCAGTCTTGCTAAGGCAGCCTCCCAGAAGCTGGGTGTGCTTTCAACCCTCCACTGAAGGAGGTTCTTTAACCCCTGCACATGCTTTCTTGCTCTGTTACAGGGGCACTGTGCGTCCTTGTATTGAGTAACTTGTGTCACATGTGTGGGGAGTATCCTCTCACACCGCACTCCTAGACAAAAGTAGAAAGGAAGGCCTTTCGTATCCCATTAACTCCCGTCCACTCACCAACTCTCTGCAAAACCTCTCTCTCAGCTACTTTTAATCGATTTACTACAATAATCAGTGTTCCTCAATGAGCTCTCCCCTTGTATACCACCTCCTCTTCGTAGAGCACGTAGCACCCGTCCTGCAACACAATTCCTACCCCTACTCTGTGCAACTCTCCAACCCAAGAGTGAAATGTCCTCTCAGGCTTTCTTCTACTCAACAACCTGAGCTCTGGCCACTCTCTACAGAATCAGTCTTTCCCCTCTTCGTATGACTTAAATTGCATCAAACTCTGTGTGTACAGGCTTTTGGCTTGAAAACTTCCCGTACATTTTGGCCCTGTCATTCTTTCAACTCTGGGGGAGGCACTCACTACAGGAACAGTTCTGCCTTTTGTTTCCCTCACTCACTCATAGAACCCAAAAATACTGGTTTGTAGTTACACTTAGTGCATGCATCCATAATTGGTGTGGAGGACAGCGAGATTTGCGGTAGTTGTAATATGATCATGCAAATATTTTGTTCGTCTTTGTACCACGGTGCTAATATGTCCTGATCTTAGACTCTAGTTTTTTTTTTGTTTTTTTTTTTTTGAGAACCAATGAACGCGAGGAAGGAAAAACACAGATTAAACAAAAAGGTCATGTGCCTAAAGGCATCCTCCATTCATAAAAATGTTTTGTACCAACTGGGATTTAAACTGTTGTAGATTGTAAGTTTGTGAAAGAAACTCGAGGGAAGTGAATTCCAAAGAGTAGTAGTTCTGAGGATAAACTGAATTTTGATAAGCAGAAGCTTCTGCATTATGGAGGAAGAAAGTGTAAATCTCCATGGGCTCTCTCGAGCTGCCCTAGTTCTAACGGTGGAAAGAATTTTTGTCGGAGAGGCGGCACAATTTGAAGCAAGTTCATCGGAACAAGTGCTGTGAAAAATATCTGTAGAATAATGCAAGGGATGCAACGTTTCTTCGTAGGATAATACTGTAGGAAGGTCCCTGGTTGTGATTGCAGGGTTATTGATTTATCTAATAGCTTTATTTTGAATTTTGTCCAACTGCCTCAATGTCAACCACTCCACTTCCACTCTCCCACAGTAGGTGTGCGTTCTAATCTGAGAACGCACCATGATGTTTTTATATATTACGGCAAACTGCTCGTTCAGTGTGAAGAATTCTCGAACTCTGTACAGGTAGTCGCATCAGTTTTTTAGAGGCATTCTTAGCAATGCTTCCTAACCCCACACTCAATGTGTCCAGCTCAAGTTAGTAGTTTTTAATGTTACACCGGAGAATGTCAATACTAGGGGAAGTGGGAATATTTACATACATTAAAAACTTATATGGGAGTCAGTGGGATTCTGTCGGTTAGAAAAAATTGAATGTACTTGGTTTTCTGTGCATTAAAAGGAAACTAGATTCGATTTTGTCCCTCATTCATATAATTCTAGAAAGGTCCATGGTTCAGAGAAATTGGCAGTGTTTTATTTTTTGAATTTATAAGATGGGGTGTGGGGTGAAAGATAATTGGTAAATGTGAAGGAACTGTGGAGTGTTGAGTCATCTTGCCGTAGGAATGTAGTTGGATGATGAGTGGTAGATATGAGATCCAATTGATATGAATGAGGAAACAGAGTTTGGGGCCAAAACTGATCCCTGGGAAAACACCAGCATTTATTGGAGTGAAATTGAGAATAAAGGCCATCTACCATTACACGTATGGTTTCTGTTTATGAATATCAATGAAGAAAAATTTAGTGGAAAACTAATGATGCACAGGCCGTATTGTGACATCTTGGACAATAAGGATTGGCTGCCAGACTCTATCAAATGACCTTTGATATATCCAGTGTCTATTGTATGTGTTTCACCATGTTGGTCTGTTACTTGGTTGATTTTGATGCATACGAAAGCAAAGAAATGTCTGCAGTTGATCGACGATCGTCTAAAACCATATTGGCCCCTATCACTGATTAATTTATTATTCTCAAGATGCTTAATTATGTGATTATTATTAATATCATTTTCAAAGGACTTTACCAAGCGTGGAAGTTATAGCTATTGGTCTGTAGTTTGATGGATCTGAAAGAGGCACCTTTTTTTGTAGGAACTGGGTGGCATGTTTTGCTTCTTTCCAGGATTACTGGGTAAGCATCGAGGTATGAGTACACAGACGGATATTTATTTTTTTTTGCCAATACTGGAGCGAGCCACCAAGGAGCAATTCTTAAGTACTATTTGGAGGCAATGTCATCTGGACCACGGAGCTTTATCTACTGAGCGATTCTGCAAAATAGTTTTGACATGTATTGTGTGGATCTTAAGTGAGGGAATTTTCAGGCGAATTAAAATTAAATACAGGGACATCTTGATTTATGTCCATCTAAGGTTGAGTTGGTGGAGGAACAATATCCGCCAGCAAGGTTTAGCTTTACCCTCGTGGGTCACGTTACATAGATTGCCCAGTCGGAGATTTTAAAATGGTGGAATGGATGAAGCCAGTAGTGAAGTTGGATATGAATGCGTTTAAGAGCTAGACCAAAAATATTTTGTTATCATTTGGATTATTTAGAAGTTTATTTGCCTGCTTGGGGAGCAAGCTTGATCTAGGTTAGATTTAATACGGTTTTTTGGCATGATTTCTTATGTGTTCTAAAAGTAATTAAAAGGGCTTCACATCTATCTGTTTTTGATCTTGTGTATTGCATTGTAGGTCTAATTGCTTTTTTGTTCAGTTACTCTAGCACAATTATGGTCCAAACCATTTAGGGTGACTTAGATCTTTTACTGGTACTTTTGATTATGGAATAAAAGTTTCCATTGTCCAAGTTTTATTAAAATCTTTGCTATGTGGCCTCAAGGTGGAGTGTGCATCCATTAGAAACAAGAAAGAAGGTCCTAGGGAATATCAATTACAGAAATCTTGAAGACCCTCCCAGTCTGCCCTATCGTAATGCATTTAGTCACCAAAAGCAGGTTTCAGAGTGGGGAATGGTGTGGTAGGTGATAGGACAAGGTAAGCCTGTATCAGACAGTGATCAGAAGATCCAAAGGGGGGCGGGGGGGGACCTTCCAATGTAACATCTCATTTTTCTGAATTGTTGTTAAAAAATAAGTCCAGTAGGTGGGAAATTATTGATCAGGATTATCTGGTACACGGCTGGGTTGGTTTGACTAGTTTGAGTGAGATTAAATGAGTCCTGCAATAGCTCCAACAATTCAAGACCAGTATTCATCAGTCCTGGCTGCCATGAGTGAGCCATTCAACATTATGAACATTAAACATCACCCAACACAGTGATTTCAGAAGAAGCATTTAAGTTGAGGACACTGAGTTGGGAGGACAGAGAATCAAAAAGGAAAGAAATAAGTCAACATACTTGAATGGTTTACTTAGTGTGTCTCTCCCATCAGAGTGACTCTTGGTGGAATTGACACAGACGGTCCTATTTGTCTCAAGCTAGTTACGTAGCCGAGCCTGAACCCTTACAACGATTAAAAGAAATACCACTTCACGTGTGTTGTTTTGGCAGCTTCATGAAGAATGATTGTTCAACAGTACTATACTGTCAGTACATCGGTATGACCCTTTCAAGTTTCAGTGGTAAATGTATCAGTATGAATCACTTGAATATTATGAAAGGTTTTTTGGCGATCATGCCTTCACTCCCAGTTTTCTCTCTCTCTCTCTCTCTCTTTTTCAAATTTAGGAAAGCTCTTACTTAGCTCTACATATGCTACAATGCATTCCTTCATTAGTTGTTCAGAATAAACGTAATTGGCGAGGCGCTAGAAACAACCCACTGGGTGAGAGCGAGAGTAGGGAGGATAGTGGGTGTAGTTCTGGGGACGGAGAGAAAAGGGGAGAGTTTAGGAGGGGGTATGGGAACAAAAAGGAAAGGAGGTGGAGGGAATACCTCTCCACCGTGCAGTGCTAATAACGTCTTAGTCCGGGGAAAAAGAAACAATTAATCATGACGACTGTACAATTATCACAAAGGTTTAGAAAGTAGAAGCTGGATTGATACATGGTCATGCCTCCGGTATCCCATGTTCCTTCAATGACATTTGGTATCAAAGAGTTGATTTTCTTCAAGTCACTGTCGAATGTCCATGTCTCACTACCATATAATAAGAAAGGAAGAGATAACATATTAGAGATACGCGGCTACATCTCCATATATTTTCATGCTAGGCTGAGGCAATAATTAATTTTATACCATGGCCTGACTTATCACTATCATGAATCTCACCACCAAGATTAGTGGACCAGTCAAAGACCCCTATGAACAGATTGCACTGCTGTATTCAACAAGCAATCATATGCTTGAACTTTAATTTTACACCAGGAGACTTTTATACCCAATGATGGGTCACAGGCAGCAGTTAGAGTGAATGGGGCCCTGAGCGAAGAGTTCCCAGTGAAGGTTGGAGTTCACCAGGTTCAGTGCTTAGCCCATTACTGTTTGTTTTAGTCTGGAGGCTCTGTCAAGGGAATTAGGACAGGACTCCCATGGAGCCGTTTATATGCAGATGATCTAGTTCTTATCGCAGACAGTGCGTTGGAAGTAAGGGCGAAGTTTAAAAGATGGAGGGAAGGTATAGCAAGAAGGTTCTAAGAGTTTACATAGATAATACAAAGGTCACGATTAGTGCAGTAAGGCGTGGAACTATGGAATGAAGCGGCGACTATCCATGCGCAGTATGTGGGAAGGGGGTGGGAAGTAACTCAATTCAATGTTGCGTCTGTAGTGACTGGTGTACACAAGAGATGTATGGAAGTACTGTAGATGTAAAAATGCCAAATCTGCCAATGCAGATCCACCGATGCCAAGTCCGCCAGTGCCAAATGCGCCAGTGCGAAATGCGCCAATGACAAATACGCCATTTCTCCACATGGTGTAATATCCTAACCTAACCTAACCTAGCCTAGCCTAACCTAACCTAACCTCACCTAGCCTAACCTATCCTAACCTAACTACTAATCCTAATATCCTAACCTAACCTCACCTAGCCTAACCTAACCTAACCTAACCTAACCTAACCCTAATATCCTAACCTAACCTAGCCTAGCCTAACCTAACCTAACCTAACTAATCCTAATATCTCTAACCTAACCTAGCCTAGCCTAGCCTAATATCTCTAACCTAACCTAGCCTAACCTAACACCCTGTTCCAAATAACTAGGCCAAAACTCTTGAACAGAGTAATCCAGCTATTATTTCTTCCAATTGGGAAGAGTCACCCAGGAAATAGATGTGGAAATGTACAGTCCCATTTGCTCCTAGGTCTTTTGAGTAAAGAAAACACTCTGTTGGTAACACGTGTTACACACAAACACACAAGTAAACTCACCCACACACACACACTCACTTCGGACCTCCTTAGTGATTAATCAACAAGATAAAAAATTCCTTGCCTTCTCCGAATAATATGGGTAAAAGGCAGCCGCATAAACATGCACACACACACACACACGCATTCACACACACACACACACACACACACACACACACACACTCGGGTTCTCGTCTTGCGGGCCTCACTCGTGATTAAGCCACAAGATAAACAATTCCTTTATAGATAAAGGGTAGCCGCGCTTACGTGCCACGCATACAAACACACCGGGCCTCCCACATCGAAAATATTTTTGGAACACCTGCCCCCATATATCAGTCTGACAGCGACCCTTTCTTTCTTTCACCATATTTTTTCCCACTATTCATAGAGTTTCCGATTTAAAGATACCAACCCACCTGATTTCACCCGTCTCCATACCCAAAATACTTTTGGGTTGCTCGTGCCCATAAAACAATTAACTATCAGTCTGACAGTTACCCCTCAGCTGTCTCTCTGGTCACCTGCTTCCCATAAATAAATAAATAAATAAATCAGCTATCTATATCTCGATCTATATTGTCCCTTCACTATTGTTTATTAATTTGGTTTTCAGGACCAATTAACCGACGACTACAACGGCCCCTAAACAACCAAGCCATGATTCCGTTGGCTCAAAGTCTACCCCGGCGACTACAACTCCCCTCTAAGTAGTAATCCAAAACTCCACTCACCACCACCTAGCGAACTTGACAGATATCCTAACCTAACCTAGCCTAACGTAACCTAACCTAACTAAAATGCCCCAGAACGAGAAGCCCACCACAGAAGCCATGAGCGAACACCACACAGAACACCCGAAAGAAAGGTCCACAGAACGAAAAGACCATCTGACCGAGCCAACCAGTTCCGACAGGCCCAAGCCCGTAGGGCAAGCAGCTCCAAACCACACATGCTACCCCTTCTAAACACTGACCTTTTTCCACACCTCACATACACTACCCCTCGTGTCCTACACCTCTACCTACATGATGACGACATAAATACACCTTAAAGTTAATACACCCATGCTCTGTCCCTAAGTTTAGGATTAATATCACCATACCCTAAAATACCTTGTCTTGCCAGACTAAGTTTCTGAAGACCAATCGCCCCAATAAATCTATGTATCCAATCCTTAGGTTAAGTATTAATATCAACATACCCTAAAAACCTAGTCTTGCCAGACAAAGTTTCTGAAGACCAATCGCCCCCATAAATCTATGTATTCAATCCTTAGGTTAATTATCTTTATCCGCCATTGTGATCATCTTTTCCATTTACTTTTCCACAATTGTTATACGTCTTCCACTCACCTCCTTCGTATCCACCGGCCACACTACTCCATTTTGCTTCGTGTCCTACACCTCTTACCCGCCAGACTCTACCTACATGATGATGAACAGGAATACACATTCATACACACACACAACTGCAGACATTCTTTGCCTTCACGCATCAATCAACCAGCTCAGACCAACATGGTAAACATACAATAGCACTGGATATATCAAAGGCATTTGATAGAGTCTGGCATCAATCCTTATTGTCGAAGATGTCACACTACGGCCTTGCATCATTAGTTCCACTAATTTCTTCTTATCTTCATAACAGAAAATACGTGTAATGGTAATGGCCTTTATTCTCAATTTCACTCAATAAATGCTGGTGTTCCCCAGGGATCAGTTTTTGGCCCCAACTCTGTCCTCATTCATATCAATGATCTCATATCTACCACTCATATCCAATACATCCCGCAGATGACTCACACTCCACAGTTCCTTCACATTTACCAATTCTTTCACCCAACCCGATCTTATAAATTCAAAATAAACACTGCAATTTCTCTGAACCAGGACCTTTCTAGAATTAATGAATGGGGACAAGAGATCTAGTTTCCTTTAATGCACAGAAAAACCAAGTACATTCAATTTTCTAACCGCAGAATCTCACTGACTCCCATATATTTTGGTAATGATGTAAATATTCCCAACTTCCCCTAGTATTGACATTCCTTGTAACATTAATACTAACTTGAGCTGGACCCATTATGTTAGAATATTGCTAAGAATGCTCTAAAAACTGGGCCCCCTGTACAGAGTTCGAGAATTCTTCACTCACGAGCAGTTGGCCGTAATATACATGTGCGCTCTCAGAGGTTACTGTCACCTCTGTGGGTGGAAGTGGAATGGTTGCATTGAGGCATTGACAAAATTCAAATAAAGCTATTATTAATCAATAACCCTGCAATCACACAGGACCTTCCTACTTAGCCATACGAAGAAACGTTGCATCCCTTGCATTATTCTACAGATATTTTCCAGCAATTGTTCCGATGAACTTGCTTCAATTGCCGCCTCTCCACCTTTCCCCCGTAGACGTAGCGCCCATGAATTTACTTTCTCCTCCACAATGCGGAACTCTGCTTATCAGAATAATTTATCCCCAGATCTACTACTCTTTGATTCACTTCCCTCATTGCTTTCCACAAACTTACAATCAACAAATGTTTTAAATCCTTGTTACAACTTTATGAATGGAGGATGCCTTTATGCACATGGCCCTTTTTGTTTTATCGTGTTTTTCCTTCCTCCCCTCCGTTCAGTCTCTTAAAAAAAAAAAAAAAAAATATTAAAATACCCATGCCTGTCCCTAGGTTGAGCCAATGCCAACCAGTCAGAGCCATAAATCTATGTATGTTCTTCCATCCGAGAAGTAGTATGTTAAAACCATGTCCTAATTAATAAGAAACGAGATACCCACGGGTACACCAGTGATATAGAACCATTGCCCCCGTAAGACCTAGACAGCCATGACTACAGATATTAACCACCATGCTGTAACTCCAATTCTTACCCCAACCAGAGATTGTATAGATAACCTTTGTTACCAGTATCTATCATAGTACCTCGAAACAATAACGAAGTACCCCTACGAACTGCCGCGCTTCTTTGGTCTATATTTCATAGAAAACGCAGTTCCCAGGGACAACTAGACATACAAAAACTCGTGCCAAATAATAGTGTCCATAAACCCCTCGTCTTGACGAGTAATAATACACCATGTTTTTCCCTACTTTATCCACAGTTCACACCTACAGTTCACCTCCTTCTCCCACAGCCCCACAGTAACATGATTCTATCTTTTCCAGACTCATATAACACCCCATAGTTTCATCCCCCGGTAGCATTTGGCTAACGTACTTTCACTGTCCTTTCAAACTCCAAATCAACTGTAGCCTAATGCCACCCGCACGCCCGGAGACCTTAGGGTCACATTTCCACGTAGCCCCCTGAACTTCCCCCCCTCTCATTAACACTCCTCGCCTCTTGTCCGCCCTAGCCCCTCCCTCATACCTCTTGAAGACCCTTGATTTTTCCGTTGCTAACGCTCTCCAACCTTTTATATATATACTCCTATCCAGCCTACCTTCCCTTAGTAGGCCGGAACAACATTAGAACTTTACTAACCCCTTGCATGCCAGCTATTACCTTCCAACCCATTCACAACAGGGCACCAAATGGTCGACAGTGCGAGGCTAGCCGCCTCGCCAGTAACTACCTCTATTGCCATACTTCCAGATAAATGTGGCAGAGTTAGCAACCCCGTCTCCACCACACCCAGCAAACCATACAATTAACAACCAACCGATTAAACCAGCTAGCCAAGGCACCTTCGGTTTTGGTATTAAGGACACCCACATCTGTCTCATAAACAGACGGTTATTACAAACACTGGTGATATGGCAAGCCCCTAGCCACAGCCGCCGGACGACCATCCCAGAGAGAGGGCGCCCAGCTACCCCTTTTTACCCACCCGAGGAGGGAGACCCCCACCCTGCGGAGTTATACCTGACCCCTGTTTTGACTTCCGGGTCCTTGCCAGGTAGTACAGGAATTCTTCCTATCAATGAACTAACCATGCATGTCTAACCCCCTTACTAAACTCTATTACCCACAATAAACCATTCACCTTTCTTGCATACTCGATAATCAAATTAGCACCTCAGCTATACCATAGAATGCAGACTGAACAATATAAGAAAGACGCCCCTATCACAGCTGTCCCAGTCCCTCCCCCGCAAAGTAGATCCAGTCTCCCTCCCCTCAATACTTCCAGTATAGCCAAAATAGTACCTCTTACTACAGGCTCAGTTATATTACAATATGAAGGCCTTCCGATAGCCATGTGCCACAACAGTAATCCCCCCAACCACTTACCTAGTCCCCTAGAAATAAAATTGAGAGCTCCAATAATTCCATAAGACTCTCGAGATCCCTAATGGCCTCCAGGGTCCACAAAACCGAGCCTATAACCCCAGCTCCAGCCCCCCATTAAAATTCAGTTTGAAAGCTAGACACCAACCATTGGCTACCCCCCCTGAAGTTCACCCTCCTAGCTCTGCCCTTGTTGTTGTTCCTGAGTTGTGAGATTCCAGAGCCGGCAGACCCCGCCGTGGCAGGAGATAAAATAGACGGCATTTGTCCACGTACAAGTAATCTACGTGCACCTTATAACCTTCACACACACTAGTGGGTATTAAGCGTGTAGCCAGCACCGATCGCCAAGAGAACCGACTTGAGAACTTCCTACATTTTGGACCACCTGGACGGCCGAGGAACCAGTCCGTTAGCCCCCAACATCACGGACGCAAGATAACCAGGACCAGACCAACAAATACTATCCATTGATTCACTTATTGTACTAACGTGTTTATAGGACTAATTCAAAATTCACTTTTTAATCTTTCTATGAAGTGGCTATATCTTTGCCCAGTGTAATTCATATATAACCATTCCCTTTGGGAAGTACTAAGCGTATCAGTGTTCATTAATTAACAGGCGACATTAACTCTCGTAATTACCTTTATCCAGATATTAAAACCCTAGTGATATCTAACGTTCACCCACTGATTTGTGTTCAACGTATTTCTGCCATAAGAATATAAAACTTAGATCAGTACCCCCCCTGAGGTTACTAGAATTCCCGTGGTCTACAACATACGCGTGTCTAATTCTAACTGTGAACTACTACTTGTGCACCAGACCTGCCAGTGATAAATCTAATTAGTGAAATTGAATCCATAAGTAACTTTGAGGTCTTCCAGTATATACACTTGCGAACCAAACCAGTGATCAGAAGATTATACCTGAACGTTTGGAAGTGGGAGACTAGGGTCCATCCAGATCCACTAATGCTAGCGGTTCATTTCTATCATTTGTCTTGTATGAGTATTCCTATTTTCCTATGCTCCCTATTCATCTACTTAAATAAACGTGATCGTGTGTCTTGTTACCGTGTGTTTATTTTGTGTTCTCTATTCCTCATACCTTGTATTGTGCATGCAGCCTTATATACCCAGTCAGTTAGAGCCCACATTACCCAAGTTAATCCTGTAGAAAAACAGGGCATAACACTAACCTTCTCTCTCTCTCTCTCTTTCATCATATTGTTTCCACCGTATTCTATTAGCCTAAACCTAACCTAACCTAACCCTCTCTCTCTCTCTCTCCTTTCATCATATTGTTTTCCCACCGTATTCCTATTCTTAGAGTTTCAGATTTAAAGATACCAACGCCAGCCCCAAATAGATCGTCTGTGTGTAGGATTTGCACTCTTTCTCGCTCTCGCTCGCTCTCTCACTCTCTCTCTCATCGTGTTGTTTCCAAGCGTGTTGCCATTCTTATATTTTTATTAATTAGGTTTTCAGGACCATATTTTTTTTTAATCTGTTCATACGAGCCTTAATGTATACACCAATGACAACAATTGTCTCCAACATGGTGTAATATCGCTTACTACGGAGAAGGGAAAAATTAGAGATTGGAGAACAACAACAAAAAACAACAACATCAACAGTAGAATACCGGGTGTGGCAAGGGGACGTACCTGACCTAATAAACGTGTGACAGTACCAATCCGTTTCTAGCAATGTTTATGAGCAATATTTTCAACCCTTCCCTACAGTCAAATCGGGCACTTGTTAAAAGTCCCACTCTTAGGTTGGCCCCGAATAGATCACCTGGGTATAGGATTGTACATCACACACGCACGCATGCACGCATGCACGCACACACACTACACACACACACACATGTCAATTCGGCCACTTGTCAAAACTACCACATGTCAAACCGGACACACACACACACACAGCCAAATGTCAAATTGGCCACTCGTCAAAACAACCACATGTCAAACCGGACACACGCGCACACACACACACTCAGACACACATACACACACACACACTCGGTGCTCCTCCTCTGGACCTCATTCGCGATTAACCCATTCGTAGCGGGGGTGGACTTAAGTCGGGCTCCAATTTGCAGCAAGTTAGGAGCATTATTAAGGCTTTTAACCTAAGAAGTGCGCATGGGGGTAATTAGAAACGTCCCCCTGTGCTGACGTATTTGAGCTGTTTCCATCACTAAAATATTCATTTTACCATAAATAGCATTAATACTTATCCATACGCGCCTATTATGGGTTGATTATAAAGGTATTAACCTGAAACAACAATAAAACGAGTGAAAACAGCGTTTGGATGGTCAAAATCGGAGATATAGGCCGCGAGTTATATAATGTATGGGTGAGGCAACCTGATTTCCCGCCAATTTTCCCCAAGGCCACTGAGACACAGTCGATCGATACTCTCTCTCTCTCTCTTGCACTCGCTTGCTAACAGAGATGACAATGCCCTGCTTGCAACTGGCTAATGTTAGCACGAAAATATACCTCAGAATAAGGGAATAACAGGGAAAATAGGTGATAACTGAAGGAGGGGAGGAAAGTGGGGAAGGAGGGGAGGTAGAGGAGTGATATTTTGCATGGCCCAGGGGCCCCCCAAAAATAAAAAAATAAAAAGATAAAAATATATATTTGTTTTCGATGTTTAAAGTTGATTTTTTTTTTCTCTGACTCTTAAGAGTCTTCCCGCAGTCCGCCGGGGGAACTCTTAAGAGTCTTCCCGTAGTTCCCGGGTTAAAGGGTTAAAATCGAGTGCAAATGGCCGGGAGCGCAGCAGGCCACATGTCCGACACCCAGGGCTTACCGCCGCCCACTGACTCACGCTCCCTCTGTTCTCGAGAGGCCGGCAGTGTTAACAGTAGTGAGCGTAGCGGGAAAAAATATGCCGCTATACGCTAAACTCCCATGTTAGTGGTACCACTGCGTGAGAACGACGAGTGCTACGTAGCTCGTTCTGGTGTCATTTTGAAGCTTTGAGCGCCTATGTTATTGCTGAATACATTTCTTTTCATGCAGATACTTGATTGATCATTCAGGAAGACCTTAATATGCCCAAAATAGCCCAAAACCCCCTGCTAGACAAGGGTTAAGTGTCAAGATAAAATAATAATAAATAAATCCTTTCCTTCTGCTAATGTCTTGGAAATCAGTATTGCCCGCCCAAGCTATCCCGTTATTAACCCCTTCTCTACCGGTGACGTCTTTTAATTTTCTTTTAGCTATATTTAGACGATTTTATGCAGTTTAAGAAGGATCTGTCGCAGTAAAAAGGGTCAAGTGAGATAGTTTGAAGCCTGTTATAAGTGCTGGAGACCCCTTTTAAACTGAATAGATCGTCTAATAGTGGCCAGAATAAAGCTAAATGGACGGTGCCAGTACAGAAGGGGTTAACAGCCTAGATTTAAAAATACAGTTTCAATAACCTTATTAGTAACTTACATGTCTTAATGGAGTAGTGTAAGGTTGAGTCGTCTGCGTATGAATGGATTGGAGTTGAGGTACAGTTGAGAAGGTCATTTATAAAAATTAGAAAGAGAATAGGATATAGGACAGAGTCCTGAGAATACGGGAATTCTAGTAACCTAAGGGGGGTACTGATCTAAGTTTTATATTCTTATGGCAGAAATACGTAGAACACAAATCAGTGGGCGAACGTTAGATATCACTAGGGTTTTACTCCTATGTAGTAATATCTGGATAAAGGTAATTACGAGAGTTAATGTCGCCTGTTAATTAATAAACACTGATACGCTTAGCACTTCCCAACTGGAATGGTTATATATGAATTACACTGGGCAAAGATATAGCCACTTCGTAGAAATATTAATAAGTGAATCTCTAAATAGCACTGTAACAATGTAGTACTGATAGAGTGAATCTTGGGTAGTATTTGATTGGTCTGGTCCTGGTTATCTTGCGTCCGTGATGTTGGGGGCTAACGATTGGTTCCGCGGCCGTCCAGGGTATCCATATGTAGGAAATTCTCAAGTACGTGGACAGGTCCTTCTATCCAAATCTGCCTCGGAGTCTGCCAGCTCTGGAACTCACTTCTCAGCAACTAACAAGGATAGAGCTCGAGTTTAACTCTGGTGACCAACCTGGGTTGGTGTCTATCTTTCAACTGATTTTACTGGGGGCTGGAGCTGGGTTTATAGGCTCGGTTTTGGGCCCTGTAGGCCATAGGGATCTCGAGTCTTATGGACTTATTTGAGCTCTCAATAGATACGGGGACTATGTAAGGTGGTGATTACTGTTGTGGCACATGGCTATAGGGAGCCTTCATAATGTGATATAACTAAGCCTTAATAAGAGGTACTATTATGGCTATACTGGAAGTATTTAGGGGAGAGAGACTGGATCTACTTTGCGAGGAGGATGGGGACAGCTGTGATAGGAGCGTCTCTCTTAGATTGTTCAATCTTCATTCTATGGTATAGCTGAGGTGCTAATTTAGTTATCAGAGTATTCAAGAAAGATAAATGGGTTATTGTGAGTTAATAGAGGTTAGTAAAGGTGTTAGTCATGCATGGTTAGTTCATGGATAGGAAGAGTTCCTGTGCTACCTGGCAATGACCCAGAAGTCAAAACAGGGGTCAGGTATACCTCCGCAGGGTGGGGGTCTCCCTCCTCGGGTGGGTAAAAATGGGTAGCTGGGCGCCCTCTCTCTGGGATGGCCGTCCGGCGGCTGTGGCTAGGGGCTTGCCATATCACCAGTGTTTGTAAAAACCCTCTGTTTATGAGACAGATGTGGGTGTCCTTAATACCAAAACCGAAGGTGCCTTGGCTAGCTGGTTTTAATCGGTTGGTTGTTAATTGTATGGTTTGCTGGATGTGGTGGAGACGGGGTTGCTAACTCTGCCACATTTATCTGGAAGTATGGCAATAGAAGTTAGTTACTGGCGAGGCGGCTAGCCTCGCACCGACGACCATTGGGTGCAGGGTTGTGAATGGGTTGTAAGAGAATAGATGGCATGCAAGGGGTTAGTAAAGTTCTAATGTTGTTCCGGCCTACTAAGGGAAGGTAGGTTGGATAGGAGTATATATATAAAAGGATGGAGAGCGTTAGCAACGGAAAAATCAAGGGTCTTCAAGAGGTATGAGGGAGAGGCTAGGTCGGACAAGAGTCGAGGAGCGTGGGGTGTTAATGAGAGGGGGGGAAGTTCAGGGGGCTATGTGGAAATGTGACCCTAAGGTCTCCGGGTGTGGGGGTGGCATTAGGCTACAGTTGATTTTGGAGTTTGAAAGGACAGTGAAAGTACGTTAGCCAAATGCTACCGGGGGATGCAACTATGGGGTGGTATATGAGTCTGGAAAAGATAGAATCATGTGGACTGTGGGGCTGTGGGGGGAGAAGGAGGTTAACTGTAGGTGTGTGCTTGACTGTGGATAAAGTAGGGAAAAACATGGTGTATTATTACTCGTCAATACGAGGGGTTATGGACCTATTATTTGATACGATTTCTTGTACGTCTCGTTGTCCCTGGGAACTGCGTTTTCTATGAAATATAGACCAAGGAAAAGCGGCAGTTCGTAGGGGTACTTCGTTATTGTTTCGAGGTACTATGATAGACAATGGAAAAAAAAGGTTATCTATACAATCTCTGGTTGGGGTAAGCATTAAGTTATAGCATGGTGGCTAACATCTTTAGTCATGGCTGTCTGGCGGGTTGGCATTGGCTCAACCTAGGGACAGGGCATGGGTGTTTTAATATGAATGTGTATTCTTGTTCATCATAATGTAGGGAGAGTCTGGTGGGTAAGAGGTGTAGGACACGAAGCAAAATGGAGTAGTGTGGACTGTGGATACGAAGGAGGTGATTGGAAGATGCATAACAATTGTGGAAAAGTAAATGGAAAAGATGAACACAATGGCGGATAAAGATAACTAACCTAAGGATTGAATACATAGATTTATGGGGGCGATTGGTCTTCAGAAACTTAGTCTGGCAAGACAAGGTATTTTAGGGTATGTTGATATTAATAACTAACCTAAGGATTGAATACATAGATTTATGGGGGTGATTGGTCTTCAGAAACTTAGTCTGGCAAGACAAGTTATGGGTATGTTGATATTAATAACTAACCTAAGGATTGAATACATAGATTTATGGGGGCGATTTGTCTTCAGAAACTTAGTCTGGCAAGACAAGGTATTTTAGGGTATGTTGATATTAATAACTAACCTAAGGATTGAATACATAGATTTATTGGGGCGATTGGTCTTCAGAAACTTAGTCTGGCAAGACAAGGTATTTTAGGGTATGTTGATATTAATATCCTAACTTAGGGACAGGGCATGGGTGTATTAACTTAAGGTGTATTTATGTTCATCATCAGGTAGGTAGAGGTGTAAGACGCGAGGGGTAGTGTATACGCGAGGTGGGGGAAAGGGTTGTGAATTGTAAAGGGGTTGGTTTGAGGCTAGGCGCCGCGCCGCTCGTGACCTAGGATAGTGACCCTTAATGCGCTGGACATAGGGGTGGCATCTCCCTACGATCGAACAGGTAGAGTGGTGTGTGCAGCGGGGCGTGAAGGATAAGCGGACAGGATGACCCAAACAGGGTACCCTGAGCAGAGGGTCATGCAGCAAAATAGAGTAGTGTGGATTGTGTATACGAAGGAGGTGATTGGAAGACGTATCACAATTGTGGAAAAGTAAATGGAAGAGATGAACACAATGGCGGATAAAAGATAATTAACCTAAGGATTGAATGCATGCATGAATGACGACATTATAGCCGTCGTCCTAATAAGAGGATGAAACCTGGTTGGTCTGCACGTGGCACAATACGACACAAGGACAGTGCCGCTATGTCGTATCAATACTGGTAGCATACTCCGGTTAATATTATATATACACTTAGTTACTAGAAGAACAAGGCAAGGGGGCGACTGAGTACGGGGGTACATATATCTATAATCGTCATGGAAAGAGAGATACGAGGTAGCTTTCCTGCATCTCTCCTGATAATCGTCTGCAGATTGGTCATAGTGAGTTTATCCGAATTAACAGGCCTAAATCAATACAATAACTGGCATAGGGTTATCGGGTGTATAGTGTCGTGGTTAAAGGTTGGGAATCTATAGTTAGTGGATAAAACCACGGGAGGTTAGAGACTTAGAATTGGGGGGCTATGATTGTTATATACCTAAATACAGGGCTGACGTAATCACGATCTGATTTGGTGTGAAATGGAAGTTAAGTCTTAGATCGCCTCGAACCTACACAATAAAAGTATTATAGTCTGTATGGTGGTTACCTAATTAAATACATACTTAGGTGGTACATCAAGAATATCAGTGAGTAAAGTATTGTGGTTTGTATATTAGAAGACTGTGATTGAGAGACATATAATATGTGGAATGAATTGAGAGAGAGAGAGAGAGACCAAATCGGGAAAGGAAAAAGGGGCCTGGGATCTCGTTGGGGATGGTAGTTTCGCTCTCAGGATTTTCGTTCCTGTGGCTCGTTAGGGTTGGAGGTTTCGCTCTCAGGATTTTCGTACCACAGCGTTCCTGTGGCATTTTACTTCCGTCGCCTTTATATTAGGTACGACCTCGTACCTCAAGGTTGGAGTACGTAGGTTTGTTTAGGGGGGCCAGGTCACGTCGGCGAGGGGGTTAGGTTGGACGGAAATGGCAGCCTGTCGGTGAGGACGAAGATTACTGTCATCCCGACTAGCAACAGACTGTTCAGAAAAGAGAGACAAAAACTTAAAACATTTTATCCTGGAATGTGAATAATATAATGAAATTAGGAAAACAAATTACTCAGGCCATATATCTAAGACACTGGAAACTAGTAGGAGAGTTACTATTCAAGAAAAAAAAGGAACGAGGGAAGAAAATACATAGATGTTGGAAAAGGAGAGACAAGATGATAAAAGAACTTGACGAAAGGACAGATAATTAAGAACACAGGAAAATTAAAAAGAGGTAAAGTGTTTAACAATGTGTAAAACAAATTTAAAAGATAGTCAGAAAAGTGTAGGTTAACAAGAAAAGTAGTATGACTAAGGGAAAAAAATATAATATATACAGTATATGGAAAACATGTAAATTTATAGAATCATGCTCAATCGCTTAGAAATTGAGAACAATGCCATGGAAAATTTAGTACAATAACATCCTCATCATCATCAGGGGGGGAGGGGGGGGGTATTTAGGGTCGCCGTTAGTCTTGGTGAAGGTATGGGTGTATTGGTAGGGGTGGTGGTGGTGGTTGTGGCTTTGACCTTGGGGGTTCACTTTCACTTTTGGAAGGGAGGGGTGGATATACCGTTAGGTCTGTCGTTAGGAATGTGGGTCTGGGTGAGAGCTGGCCCGGGGCCAGTTTTGGAGGGTGGTTTAACCCTTATTTAGCGGCGAGCAACATAAGTCGAGTTAAATAAAGCTGGACTATGTGGCGGCGCTCGACATAACTCGAGTGGCAATTTCAGCACGTAATGTGGCTGAGAGAGAGTGTGGCAGGAGACTAGCGAGCGTATGACTGCTCCAGACCACCGCGGCGAACCTACTGACACAAATCTCAGCTCCCTCCTCCCTCTCTCACTCGCTACATACTCAATTATGTACTGAAAGTACCGAATTACCTGCTTTTTGCACTCGCGTTGCACGGTTATTGCAAGAAAACTATCCATCATACAAGGATCGTTATGGTGTCATTCGAAAGCTCTGTTTATGCCCTTTCAGGGATAGGTACTTGTTTTACGTTCTGGGTCTTATTTAGGCATGAAAATGATCACGTAAACAGCCCTATTTTGGCTAAAAACACCCCGCTGTGCGGTACACATAAATAAACCGCATAGGCCGCTCGTAAGGTGTTAAATGGTTTCGGTCGGGGGTAGTGATAGGGGGGTTTAAAGGTGAAACGGGCAGGTCGAGTCGGGGTTGTTGTTGCGGAAGAGGTTGGTGCTGGGGAGGGGTTGAATTGTGTAGAGAGTTGTGGTCGTGAGTGGTTAGGCTGGCAGGGTGGGAATTGGTGGAGGTTGAAAGTTTAGCTGGGCTAATGATGGTGGGAGACCGACTGGTGAGCAGGTGTTCGGTACGCATGAGGGGGGGGAAATTACTTTGGTGGGGGTCACGCGTGAGGGGGGGATTAACGGCGCGTGTGGGAGGATCAGAGTGGTGAGGTGAGTGATCTAGGAAACGGATTTTGTTGGTGGGACTGGGGAGGATTGGTGGGGGAAGAGTTAGGCATAGGACATGGGTTATTGGGGGAGGACTGATGTACTGATTTGTGGTTGTTAAAAGTACGAATTTGGGGAATTTTCTTGGTGGCAGTCACGGTCTGTTTAGATGTTATCTGGGATTGGTGAGTTTGTCTGTCATGAGAGGGTGAGTCAAGTGTGGGGTTTTGAAGTTTTCTAGGGGTGTGAATTGTGTGGGGGTGGAAGGGAGCTACTGACGGAAAACTGTCACAAGGGGAATTTTGTTGTTTGCGGAATAGCTGAACATTTCTGGGGGCATGGGGGAAACATTGTTGGGTACATAGGTCGGCATTTTCCCTGGAAACACGTGCACATAAATATTTGTTAGCATGGTTTTTACATATATAAGAGTCTGTCCTGGAAACATGGGAGGATTGAACCTGGACAGATGGGGGTCTGGGTGATGTGACGCCTCCCGGCGCTAGCAGAATGGTTGCGTGGGGCATTGCAGCACGCTAGCGCTCGCCAGGATGGGGAGATGGGCTGCAGTTGTCCTGGAATGATCTGCTTTATGTTATTAGTGTCATGTTGCCACAGACAGTCTAGAAATGGTCTTTGTTTTGGTCTGTGCCCGCGCCTTGTATTTTATATTCGCTATAATATAAATGTTGCTTGTGTGAGAGGCGAGCGAGAGAGGGTGACGGGGTACACCTGGCAGTGGGGCGAGCTATCACGCGGCCCGGTTGGGCGCTGACGGCGTTGGCGGCCGGGTGGTCAACTAGTCCCTGCTCATCGCGGCCTCGTGTTTTTTACCAGCTCAGAGCTGGCCTGACACGCGTATCGTCTACATCCTTTGCAATTCTGTCCCCCATACTCGCCACTTTGCATACTATTTCTCTCTCTCGACTTCTCCTTTCTCATTCTCTAATCTTTATTAAACTCAACATCACTTCTGGTTTCAGCATAGACGTTCACCGTCGGCCAGTCGTATTGTACGCGAAGCTCTCAGATATTTTTATGTATTAGGCTTTAATGAGGTTTGGAGAGACGGACTTTTCCGTGTGTGTCCTCTCTCGGGAAGGTTGTAGACCGGTATATGTCTCCCTGGCAGGGTGTTGAGTGATTCTGCTTAGTTATTTAAAGCTAGACTAGGGGTAAGGTTACTGTGTCGTTGTCTCCGATGTGTGCAGTGTTAGCTAAGCCCTGCACGACATCGACAGGTACTGTGGGAGCCTAGGTTGTCTTCGGGTGGGTTTACTTTGCGAGCACAGCACTGTGGTGTGAGAGGGCCATAGCCTATCCCTCACAACATAGTGCTGCCTCTTTGTGTTGACTTCTGAGGGATCGCCAGGATAGAACTAGGTACTAGAGACCTAGATTTATCAAGAGAGCATCCCCGTCATATAACGTAATCTTCATTATACCACCTTCGGACAACGTTAGGCTACGAGCCGCATGCTCGCCCATTGTTGCCCTGCCTTGATACCCCAGCTAGACTTTATTAACCGAGCAGACACTGGTTAGAGATAAGCCCCCATTATTATATGTATGCAGCATTATTATTCACTGCACTTTTGAGCCGAGGTTGTTGTTGAGTTACACAACCCTAGTAGGCTGTTGCGTTGTGTCACAAAGCATTTCTTTAGTTGTCGAGCATTACTACCTTTGCGCAGTCTTTATTATTCGCCTGCCTATTATTACTATATGTCCTAGTATTTATTGTGACCCGTATTCTGCATTATAATTGTTCAAGATTCTTTACGAACATCTTCCCAGCATCAGACTTATTTCAGAAGTTTCCAGTTGATGTTGCAGGACTAGCATTGCACTTTCTTTAATACAGGAGTTCCAGTTATTTGAGTATCTACCGTAACGTTAAATAATCACGTTACTTATCTTTTCTTTGTGTAACCTAAACGAGTAATCTTTTACTGTTTGAGAATAGGCTGTTTCATCGAGCGTCAGCCTAGTATTTATTAGTGGCCCCTCCATCATTGACGAACATGCCTATTACATAAGGCATCCTCTTCAAACACTAATCCGCCGTAGTTTGAATCTACCGCGCAGAGCATTTAAAAACTGAGGAGCCTTCATCATGAGCGCACGCGACCTCACTCATGGCTTCAGTCATTATGAATTGGGTTCTCACTACGAAAAAACTTCGTAAAAAATAAAAACAAAAAGAAAATAAGAATAACTATCCAATAAGCTTTCCATCATATCGTGGATGTACTTGTGTGGATTTCTGACCAGACGCTGATTCAGGCGTCATTCCTCCTTCTTTGCTCTGCGCTCAGCCTGCCCGGACGTTCCTTTCAGGCTCCGCTGGTTCCGCATTCGTGGCGTCCCTAGTGAGTTTTTTCTCATTTGTTTACTCTGGGATGTATCGAGTAAGGTTAGGATAGGCGTAGCAGGAGTGTCCTGGGCTGGTTGCCCGCAGTGCAATGTATTTTGGGTCGTATGTATGGGGCATCTATTTCGGATGTACCCTCGTGGTCCTGTTGTGGACACGTGAACTTTTCACAGTTTGGTTTAGTTGGTGATGCAGGCGGCTTTCATTACGCGTTAATTATTGCTGCCTTTTATCCTTCTGATGAGGTAAGCTGTATGTTTGCTGACGTTCCCAGCGTATTTTTCTTCACTTAGTGAAGTTTTTTCTGGGTCCGTGTCAGGCTTCCCGGGGTTGGGAAGTTATCGCTTCGGTGGTGTGTTGGCGGTGGTTCCTGTTGTGATATTCCAGTGTGTGTTTATATTTCAACTATTTTCTTGCCGTCTACCTAGGCCTAGCCAGCCGCTCGTAGCTTTGCCACATGTCTAGTGTTATTATTTATTTTATAAATATGCCCTACTGTGTCATGTGTATCCGGGTTTTAGTTGTGTATTGGCTAATTCCTCGGACTATATTTGTTTCCTGGTTTAGTTGTGTATTGGCTAATTCCACGGATTATGTTGTGACCTTGGTTAGTCGTGCGTGTCTCTCCTCGTGTCGTATTGTTCAGATGGTGTCTGTTCAGGGTGGGGTTTGCCTTCCGGCGGGTTTTTCTCGGTTTCACCGTGAAAAAACCTGACCGATGAGCAGTGTTAGGCCACACGTGGTTGTTAACACTGGCTGGTTCCCCGGCGGGGAGGTGTCTGTGGCTCTCCAGGACTGCGTATCTGTGGGTGCCTGGTTTCAGGCCTCCTTTATTCCCGGCGGGATGGCTGTACCCATCCTTACATATATATTTAGTTATATATAAAGAAACGATGTTCGTGAGAACACTTGTTTTTTATAGGTTTTTCTACCTGGTTTACGACAAACCACGGGGAAAACCTAGCTGTTGTTTAGGCGTTCCTCCCCGGCGATCTTTTACAAAGTAGTGGGGTCAGGAACTTGTGGGGTTAACTTTTAGACTTCTCACCCGGCGGGTGCACCTTAGCAGGGTGGGATAAAACGACTTAGGTCTCTTATAGTTAACCAATCCATGTGAGTGATACTCTGTGTATCGCCGCCTTTACTCTTACGGCATTTGAAGGATCAGTGAGGTTTAACCAAATCGATTTCCACACCCGGCGGGTGTCCCTAAGTATAGGAACTAAGGAATTTATAAACAAATTCAATTTCGATTAACCTTAATTGGGTGATACTTTCAGTATCGCCGCCTTCTATTTTTACGACGATCGTTTGGGACAATTCGTTAAAAATCAGATCTCGTATTTTCCTGCCCTGGGCTATTCTACTAAAATATTTCAAGGGCCGGCGTCTTTATGAGGGGGGGCTTTGTTACAAAATTGAATCTTGAGACAGTCACCACCTCCTACAGACTATAAGTGCCATACTGGACCATTATATCAGAGGGTATTCTTCATGTTCTTAGCTAAGAAGACTTGTTTAGCCTCTTTATACCCAGCCGCGTGGCGAGATGTGTTAGCTGTGTCTTTGCATCCCGTTACCCGGCGGGTTATTAACACTTGTATGCGAACACTTGGGTTAACCTTATGAGCATTAATTCCTGGAAATTTTCTTTATTTTTCCAGAGCTGAGCTCCGGCGGACCAATACAGACCCGGCGGTAGTTTCCTCTCACCAGTCTCTGTCATGGCTAATGTCACCCCAGTTTTTGCCCTGTGCATTACCCCTACTTGCGCGGGTATCCCAATTTTTGCACATACCCTTTGCATAAGGTGTGTTAGATGTCTAGACCGTTCAAGGGGTCTCTGGGTTACAAGTAATTGTTCTTTTTGCTCCCAATTAACCAATAAAGTCCTGTGTGACAATGACAAGACCGCGGCGGTAGCGTTGAGAGAGGTCAGACAACAAATGTCGGCCTACACTACCATTGTCGCACATAAGTCACTTCAATGTGACAACGTCCCACTTTGGGATAAGTTGCTGTCAGAGCACCCTCCCCCTAAACGTACCTCTAGAGTAAGGGGTTTTAAGCCGACAGAGACTAGCCAGGATTCTGTATCGTCTGTGGAGACGTTTAAACGCCCGAGAGAGCCTACTCCCCCGGCAGCCACCTCCTCGTCGCAGGCGAGATCGAGGTCAAGGTCTCCCCTCAGACAACGGTCTTCAAGTCGGGCCTCTTCCCCGGCTAGTAAGAAGTGCAAGACTGAAGCTTCCCCCAGGGACCATGGTGGTGATTCTTCCAAACCTAGGTCCAGTTCGCGGTCACACCGTAGCCATAAATCCTCCAAAAAGGATTCCCATAAGAAGTCCTCTCGACATTCTTCTAAGTCTAGTGCATCTCATCGTACCTCTACACCTGACAATGTTTCTGTTACAGCCTCAGAGTATAGTGAAGCGCCTGTCCCTAAACAAGATTTACCTATTGATATTTTAACCCTAGAAATGGAGAGTTCAGGATATTCAATAATTGAGAATGTTTCAGACTCTCAAGAGAGCGTAGGCCAGAGCCTCGGTGTTTGGCGTTTTGCTCAGCCAGGGTCTGTCCATCCACGTCCGACTCATACGAGTCACACAGTAGCCGATGTCCACAGGGACGCGGCGACCCCATCCTCTATCCCTGATTTATCTTGGAAACAAGGTGCCCCTGCCTCGGCGGGGTCTTCTCAGGAGGATCGGGTGGGACAAGATGAAGTGTCATTAATTTCAGATAGGGAAGGACAAGGGTCAGGCTCAGGCCTGGACGCCGCCCATGATAATACTAATTCACCTGAAAGTTCTGCACCTAACCAGTTTGTTACAGCACAAGAAATTGATGGGTTACTTACTCATGCTCTATCAAAATTCTTTAATCAACAACGAGAAAACCCCACAATGGACTTGGGGGCTCCCTTGACAGGTTCTGCGGTACGGCCTCTGATAACGTCAATCGATTTATCTAAGATTCCTAACCCTCCTACTTTGTCACCGGCAGGGAGCTCTAAGCCAGCTACGGCGGCATTCACTACGTCAAATGTCAGGGTCATTACGGATGTTAATCCACCCCCTCTAGACAAAGCGCCTCTTAGAAAGGTAGCTATGCCCCTGCTTTATGGGCCAGACGAGTCATGGGTCCCTTTGAACCCCTCTAAGCCAGAGCTTGCCCAGCCTACCTTGTCAGGGGAACTCCCGGTACCAAGTGAGTGGTTTATCCAGGGAAATAAGTCTAAGAAATTAAGGGCATTGGATGCCTTGGGTAATGTTTTGGATGTAAATATCAAGGCTATACCTAGTTATTATCATCAGGATTATTTTGTTTATGCATCTAAGCCTGCTTTAACCCCCTGCCTCAGCTTCAAAACTTTTTTCAGACTGGTCTAAGCTGGATGGGTTTAATGATATTAAGGCTCTGTCGGCTATTACTCCTGAACTAGATTTACAGACCGTCACAGACGAGACAGCTAATCCAGTGTTGAAGGTGGGACAGTTAGGACCAGGACCTTGGGTGGATTGGGAGGTAGAGGCTCAGAACTTTGCAACCACTTTCACTTCTAAATCTTCCCACCAGATCCCTCAGGATACACATTCATGGTTCTCAATGCCGGTAGGTTCTGCCGGCGGAGTTCCGTCAGCTTTATTTTCCTTTTTAGCTGCCCCTAAGATTAATCTTTGTGAACTAAAGGAACCATTCATTACCCCTACCCCTGCTCACCTAGACAGAGAATTTAGGCTTAGGGGAAAAGCTTTCCGCCTGTTTTCACAGTACATAGTTTCTCAACAGGTGGCTAAGTCTTTACTCAGGTCTACTCAGGCAATCGCAGACGCGGATGCTCGAAGATCAGTTGAATTATCCCGGCGTCTGATTCTTCAGTCGTCAATTCAATCCTTAGGTGACATACGCACAGCCTTACTTGAGGCGGTGCGAGCACGACAGGATCTTAGAATGTCATTAGTTCGCAAGCTGCCTGATCGCATTGCTAACCAGGTGGTTATGTCCCCAGTACTTACACCTTCTTTAATGTCCCCTGATGTATGGCGAACAGTGTTTAACATGGCACAGGCCGTGAAGCACAGTCCCGCACAGGCTAAGAAACCCGCATTTAACTTCCCCAAACCTAAGCCTCCTACTAAAGCTCAGCCAGGGGGTTCTAAGCCGTTTCTTCCGCCTAAGTCCTCCCAATCCCCCCTGGGTCAGTTCAGGCATAGACAGAGAGGGTTTTCAGGACAGAGGGGACGCGGCCAGTATAAGCCGGGTCAGGGCCAGTCTTCGGCCCACACCAGCCAGCCGGCGAAGCGGCCAACACCGCCATCAAAAAACTAAAGTCTTTCTCACTCCCAGTGCCTACCTTAGAGCCGGAGGAACCGAGGGAAGTACAGCCGGCGAACCCTTGTCTGCTAACTGGGTCGTTCCGAACGTGTCACCAAGCATGGCCGTTAAAAACATGGGCACGGATGGTGGCACGCAAAGGCATCACTTGGCAGTGGCTCCGGCGACCTCGCTTACGTCAGCCGACAACGGCAAATTGTGTTTCATTAGAGGTGGAGCTGCTGGTCCAGGAGATGATTGCCAAGAATGTCATCATCCCGGTACCCCCAGATTACCCTGTATTCACGTCAAAACTGTTTTTGGTTCCCAAACGGGACAGTGTTCAGATGAGGCCGGTCGTAGACCTGTCGTATCTGAATCTTCACATTTACAACGAGTCTTTCAGAATGTTAACAGTTCATCAAATCAGGCTAACACTTCCGCCGGGTGGCTGGATGTGTTCCCTAGACCTGACAGACGCCTATTGGCACGTGTCGGTCAACAAAAGATTTCAAAGGTTTCTGGCCTTGAGGATCAGGCACCAAAATTTTGTTTTTCAAAGGATGCCGTTCGGTTTGAACCTAGCACCTCGATTATTCACGAAACTAGTCCGGCAAGCCCTGATGCCATTGTTAAAACAGGGAATCAGAGTGTTGTGGTATCTAGACGACTGGCTGGTGGTGGCAGAGACACAACAATTATGCACAAAACATGTCAATATCATTTTAAATCATGTCAAAACTCTAGGCTTCAAGGTAAATCTGGTAAAGTCAAACCTTGTTCCCTCAAGAGTAATTCAGTGGATAGGGCTGGTCTGGGACACCGCCGCTCTCACTCTGAGTCAGAGTGTGGACAATCGCAACAGGTTTCGCAGGAAACTGTTCAGGTTTCTTCACAGTCTGACTACGACACGAAGAGTCTGGGAGTCTCTGGTCGGCTCTCTCAACTGGATTCAGCTAACTGTCAAGTTGGGCCGGTTGAAAGTAAAACGATTAATATTGGAGGGCAACAAATATTTCCCACTCTTACCGGCGGGAAAATTATGGCCCATACCAAAATTAATCCACACCTTACTAGCGGTCTGGGCGAAGAGGGAAACATTGCACTCAATCATGTCATGGACCTCTCCTCCTCCAACGGTATGGGTA
This sequence comes from Paralithodes platypus, assembly GCA_032716605.1. Taxonomy (NCBI): domain Eukaryota; kingdom Metazoa; phylum Arthropoda; class Malacostraca; order Decapoda; family Lithodidae; genus Paralithodes; species Paralithodes platypus. The sequence goes on from CM064553.1 coordinate 14,039,764, forward strand.
GACACGGATGCGTCAGGCACCATAGGGTGGGGATTTCAGTCAAATCAGGGGCACCAGGGTCAGGGACTTTGGTCCCACTTAGAAATCGCTCACATAAATGTCAAAGAGTTACTAGTCCCATTGTATTTCCTTCAGGCTCACGGCTCGGCGTTACGGGGCAAGTCAGTGGCCTTCAGAATGGACAATCTGAATGCAGTTCACTGTATTCAGAAACAAGGGTCAACGAGGTCAAGGAAGTTGCTACTCGTGTCGGAAGAGATTTTTGTCCTAGCCACCAGTCTAGATATTTATCTTCACGCATCTTATCTCCCAGGCGTAGCGAACGTCTGGGCAGACGCTCTGTCCCGGAGACAGAGCACGACAGTAGAATGGGAGCTCAAGCAACCCATTTTCGACCTAATGATTGCGGAGCTCTCCCATCCACAAGTGGATCTTTTTGCGTCCGAGGAGACTCACAAGCTCCCTCTATACCTCACCCGCCGGACGATAACGCCGGCAGGGGGGCCAGACGCCCTAGTGACAGACTGGAACAGATGGAGCTCCATCTATCTGTTTCCACCGCCAGATGCGTCACTAATGTGCCACGTAGTGAACAAACTACGAGTTTATCGAGGCTTAGTCTCGCTAATCGCGCCCCGGTGGCCGGCGCAGGTGTGGTGCCAGCAGTTAATAATGTGGTGCCCGGACCCGGTATCGCTCCCGGTCAGGTACTTCCACTTAGACACGATTGGCAACCTAGAGACCTCGCTGACTTTTGCATTATGGACATTCAGGAGGCCAAGTGGCTAGCACCCTACGGTAGGGATGTGACCAATAAATTGCTCAATCAATATACTCAGTCTACTAAGCGACAATATCAATCTCATTGGAAAGCTTTTACTTCTTGGATTGTTAGAACGGAACAAACTGTACCCTCAGTGGCATTGGTTTTTAATTACTTGAACTATCTGTTTGAGCAGAAACGTTTATCTGTGGTACTCTGAAGAATCACTTAACTGCGATTAGAGTGCCCTTTTTCGACCTTACAGGTCTATCCATACCGGTGGCGGAGGAAACAGGATTTATGAGAGCGTGTTTTAAACTCCGCCCACCTCCCCGTCAGCTCATGCCTACTTGGTCTCTGGACAAAGCTTTGTCTTTACTTCATTCTCGTCTGTATCAAAATACTGCAGACTTTGCTTTAATCTTAAAGAAGGCAGTTTTCCTTTTGGCTTTGGCCACCGGAAACAGAGTGTCTGAGCTGGCGGCGATGAGCAACACACCTAATTGTCTTAGGTTTGGTAGACTTAATGATTCCATTTCCATTGCACCCTCCCCGGCGTTTGTAGCCAAGAATGAGCATAGTGCACACGTGTTTTCTGAATTCACGGTGCCGGCGTTAAAAAGGGGAAAGGTGCATCATAATTTATGTCCAGTGCAAGCTCTAACCAAATATTTAAGAATAGCTCCTCATAACCCCAAGGTGCTTTATGGGTAGCGAGTACGGGTAAACGCTTACTTAAACGGCGATTAGCCTCTCTTCTGGTAGAAGTCATTAAAGAGAGTAATCCCGGCGTTGTGGGTAGGGCCCACGATTTACGCAAGTGGGCGGCCTCTTTACGTTTCCTGAAAAACTTTTCAGTTGAAGATATTGCGTCCACACAGTTGTGGGCGTCTAATCATACGTTTCTCTCTAGATACTTGTCAGTTGCTCTAGACAAACCTTCCTTACCATGTATAGCTTTAAGGCAGAGGGTCTAGGTGGCCCTGCAGTCACTTATGTTTATTTTCAAGGAAAGGGGGGGGGGGGGGGTGCAGTCAGTTGACATAGGACACCCTAGACCCCGCCAGAGTATGAGAACTGTGATACAATTTAAGGTTAAAATGTGATATGAAAATTTCTCTGAGAGAATTTGTGCTAGTACAAAGTTTAGTACAAAACAACAGTGTTGTTATAGTAGTTTTAGCTGCGAAAGCAATGTAACATTAGTTCAATGGAGTTCATTAGCAATTGATCTCCACATGTATTTTGGGGTTTATGATGTGCACATATAAACTTATAACTTATTATTTTTGTCACCACTCGTTGAGTGGGGTGCCTTTTGTAACTACAGATCTGTGTTCAGAATCTTCAGGGTTACCTATTTTTGTCAGGCAGGCTTCTTTGAAGCACGCACCTGCCTGAACCCCCTTTTTCTTGTATATTTCCGGCCTACGCCGTATTAAATACATTTTTCAAAAGTAAGAATACTATGTGGTTGTTTTTATTATCTGCTTTTCTAGAGTTATGATATGATTACGAATGTCCCCCTCCAGTCTTAGATATCAGGCATGTTCGTCAATGATGGAGGGGCCACTAATAAATTATAGGTTTGACTCCTGTAAGGAGATTAGGAAAACCTAATATTTAGTAGTGGCCCCGTAATCATTGACGACTGGGGCCCTCCCGACCGTCCCCTTCCCATTCGTTGATGTATTAAGGATTTTGGTTTACTTGATATGTCAGTGAAGGAGGAATGACGCCTGAATCAGCGTCTGGTCAGAAATCCACACAAGTACATCCACGATATGATGGAAAGCTTATTGGATAGTTATTCTTATTTTCTTTTTGTTTTTATTTTTTACGAAGTTTTTTCGTAGTGAGAACCCAATTCATAATGACTGAAGCCATGAGTGAGGTCGCGTGCGCTCATGATGAAGGCTCCTCAGTTTTTAAATGCTCTGCGCGGTAGATTCAAACTACGGCGGATTAGTGTTTGAAGAGGATGCCTTATGTAATAGGCATGTTCGTCAATGATTACGGGGCCACTACTAAATATTAGGTTTTCCTAATCTCCTTACAGGAGTCAAACCTATAGTGTGTGCACCAGTTACCGAGTCATAGGATACCTCATGGTCCAGGCACGACTCAGGGCGGTAATGGTGTTTTGTTTTCCAGTGTTTAAGGCAGGGGTTGGATCTAGTGTTACCGTTGTTGCATTTTTGCCATTATCTAGTCCAATGTTGAAGAGCCCGGTGTCTTTGAGAACCTGGATCGTAACAAATGGCGACCTAGCACAGGATCTTGTGAACTAAGAGATAATTGCAGGATTGTTGTGGTCATTTGTTTTATTGAGGAATATAGTGGGCACGTTAATTTTTTTTTGGCAAAGTAGTATAGCACTTGAGAGTCTTCAGACATTTTTGGCAAGTGAATAGTGCTACATAAGAGTTTGGGGTACTTCTTTTCTGAATATTGTGGTGAGAAATTTTTGTGAGCATCATGTCTTATACCAGGTCAGAGGAGAATGGAGACACAGTACGTAATGTCGAAACTGAGGAACAGCAGCATGATGAAAGGGTTAATCGGGTGAACTGTGAGGAGGATGCTAGGATATTTTTGCAATGGCCTGTTACTGCCGAGCGGTTGGAGGGTATGGATCGGTACGGTCTTCAATGCCTGGCCACAGCTATCGGTCATGCGGGTACTAGCAGCATGACCAGGGATAACTTGATAACGTGTGTACTGGGCAGGGTGACTGGTGAGCGAGATGGGTTGAGTGCTCAGAGCCCTTCGGCCATGCTTCCCCTACACTCGACTCCCAGCCATCCCAGTAGTTTGCCGACCCCGGGTACGCTTCCGCAGTTGGGTGGTGACTGGCAGGGTGGGTTGCCCCTGGGGGGACCACCGGTAATTTCAAACATTGTAGCACCTTCACCTCCTCAAGGGTTAACTCCAGAATTATTGCTTCAGCTCGAATTAGCTAAGCTTCAGCAGCAACAAAGGGCATGTGAGCTTCAGCAGCAATTAGAATTAGCCAAGATAGAAGAGAAAAAAACTATCAGTCAAGCAAAAATCCAAGCTGAGTCGACTAGGTACTGTGCCGACATGGACGTAGAGAAGTCGCGAGTAGAGACAACGGGACAGCGACTTGGGGCTGGTAACCGTGTTCATGAGCAGTCTCTCTCGCACTTATTGAAACTGGTTCCGGTGTTTGATGAGAGTGGTGTAACAGAATTTTTCACACGCTTTTAGAAGAAGTGCCAGGAACACCAGTGGCCAGAGAATAAATGGGCAGCACTTGTATCCTCTAGACTAATAGGCAAGGGTCTTAAAGCCTACGATGCGTTGCCTATAGAGTCTTGTATTATCTATGAGGAACTCAAGGAGGCTGTCCTGAGAGCATACGAACTACAACCAGAGACGTACAGGTTGAAGTTCCGGGGTGTTACCAAGGGTCGGGAGAGCACCTTTTTGGAGCATGCCCGGGAGCTGTCCGATGCTTTTGGGAATTGGCTGAGGTCGGAGAAAGCTACTACGTTTGACGACATTAAACAGTTGGTGCTTTTAGAGCAGTTTTTCAAATGCACGGGCGGCGACCTGACGTTAAACCTTAAAGAAAAGCAACCAAAAACTCTACAGGAGGCAGCTGAGATGGCTGACCTCCGGCTATCACTAATTCGTGGGTGCGGGTTTCCCCAGCGTAGTGAGGCAGGTAACAAGGGGCGTGACGCCCCACCCCCCCGAGTTAGTGATATACCTTATGCAAACAAGTACAAGAGCCATGATACCAAGACTGACCACAAGACTAGCACCGTCCCATTTAAGAAGAGGCCGGGCCCTTCCCAGTACCAAGGGAAGCCCAAAGGGGAGTTGGAGTGTTATCATTGTCATGAAAAAGGGCACTTTGCAAGAGTCTGTCCTAGCAAACCACCTGCAGCAGCTGTGTCTTTGGCCTGCAACATTGGTGTGTCTCCGAAGTCATCTGAGTTTGCCCGTGGCAGTTCGTCAGAGGCTGAGGCACAGCCAATGCAGAAGCACCTGGGAGGCTCGAACCCTGCTCAGGATGTTTTTTGCGACCATAGAGGGCGGGGTTGCGTGATGTGGGCGGGGCGCAAGCATGGAGTAGAGGTCTTGCGTGATACAGGTGCTTCCCAGACTCTGATGAAAAACTTGACTGGCTACCCTATAAACGCGGCTCGGGTGGTGGTGGTGCAGGGTATTAATGCAACTCGGTCATACCCGCTGGTGCGGTTGGAGTTGGAGGTGGATGGTGTGGCACGTGAATTGGATGTCGGGATTGTGGAGAAACTGCCAGTGGAGGGCGTCGACCTTCTTCTCGGCAACGACTTTGCAATGCCCGCTTCTGAGGTTCTACCCTTAGTTGTTGCCGAGAGGCCGGCCGACGTGAGTAGGGAAGAGCAAGAGTGGGTCGAGCGGTGCCAGACACAACCCATGGCGTGTGTTGTCACCCGAGCTCGGGCAGCTAAAGTGTCACAGCCTAGTCCTCCGTCTTCAGACCAGCGGAGGAACGATCAACAGGAGGAGGCTAAAGCTGGAGTTGGTTTTAAGAGTTTTGACTCGGCGGCTCTCCTGGGTGATTCAGTATTAGCACCATTACTTAATTCTGGAGTAGCCCCTGGGCCTGTCATCGAGAGTGACGAGGCTGGGCATGACGAGTCTCCACGACAGCAACGCTATGTACATCGAGAGAGACAGAGGGAGCAGCCCAGTATCGGGGAAGGTCATGCATTGCTCCGGGAGCCGTTAGATCGCTTGGCACCCTCAGATATACGTCGGTTGCAACTAGAGGACCCTGAGCTCCAAACGTGTGCTAATGGAGCTGTAGAGCTCGACGAGGACAGCGATGCACAGCCAGGAGATTTTTTTTATTTAGAAGGCATCCTCTATAGGCGTTTTCAAGACCCTAAACGTAGTTGGCAAGAGGGGTCCGGAGTAGTGGACCAGTTGGTGGTGCCACGGGAGTGCAGGGATAGCCTACTGAGGTTGGCGCATGACATACCACTGGCAGGACATCTAGGGGTGAGAAAAACGGTGGCGGCTTTAGAAAAATTGTTTTGGTGGCCGGGGTTGAAGGGGCAGGTGGTAACCTGGATAGCAAGGTGTCATACGTGCCAGAGGGTTGGAAAACCTAACCAAACAATTCCGAGAGCCCCGTTGCACCCCATTCCTGTCAGTGGACCGCCCTTCAGTAAGGTCATCATTGATATGGTCGGACCCTACCCCCTACTAGTGCCGGTAATAAATTTCTAGTAACTATCATGGATGTGGCCACTCGTTATCCTGATGCATATCCAATGAGAAATGGCACGGCGAAAACTGTTGTCCGGAACCTGCTCTTGTATTGCTCGCGGTATGGTTACCCGCAAGAGGTGCAATCGGACCAAGGTTCTAGTGTTACATCTAATCTGTTCAAACAAACTATGATTCAGCATGGCATCAGCACTGTCGTCTCTTCTGCGTATCACCCGGAGAGTCAAGGGGTGTTGGAGAGGTGGCACGCCACGCTGAAAAGCATGCTTCGATGTTATTGCGCAGAGAACGGAAAGGATTGGGACCTTGGTCTGCCGTATGTTTTGTTCGCGGCAAGAGAAGTACCTGGAGAGAGTCTCGGTTTCAGTCCGAATGAGCTTGTTTTCGGGCATCAGGTGAGGGGTCCTCTCCACATGGTGAAGGAGATGTGGGAGGGCACTGGGCATGTTGTTCTGCGAGATAAGTTGCAACCTCTTGTTCCTGAGCGACAAGAGGAGTTGTTTGCTAGGCTGTGGCAGTCCGTCCGCATGTTTGTTGCTTCTCCAGGCCTGATGTGCGAGGTAGAATCCGACATGGAGGCTGGAGACGGTGCAGGGCTCGAGTTGGTTCCCTGCCGTGTGAATCCTGCTCGACAGCCTGTTGTGAAGGCGGAGCTGGACAGCGTGTGGAGAGGGGGTCTGAGGGAGGAGGGATATCGTGAGTGGTCGTTGCCAGTGGCTTTGCAACCTGAGTTTGGTGGCAGAGTCCGTGTGTGTGTTGATTGCAAGAGTGTGGAAGCATTATCCCTGACAGACGCCTATCCATTACCCAGAGTTGACGACACCATAGACCGCTTCGGGGCTGCCTCGCTCATCACGAAGGTAGAACTAGTGAAGGGTTATTGGCAGGCCCCGTTGCCGGGAAGAGCGAAGAGAAGTGCCAGTTTTTGCGATGAGCTGGGCAGTTTGTCAGTGTCAGGTGTGTTGTTGTGCTGCCGGAACACATGTTGGATGTGTGGCATGCTAAGGGCACTGATAATGTTTTGGCTTTGTTTGCAGGAGAACCCTCGCTGTTCAGTCAGTGTCTGTCGCGGGTGGAGGATCCGGGGTAGGCTACCACAGTATGTTGGTATACCCTCCTGTCTTGGCTCGCGGTGTATTTTTGCGCTGGTGCTTGTTGGCTCGCGTGTGTAGCATCAGCGTAGGGTCGCAGGGCAGGAGTTGTTGGCTTTGATTAGAAGAAAATTAGGCTACATCTATAGTAGCCGCCAAAAACAACATTAAAATAAAATATGAAAAATTAAATAATAAACTCTTTCTTTTTAATAATTAATTTTAAGATAATATTGTAGCTGAGTACTGAGTGCAGATGATTTTCTCTCAGTAGGCTGTGCTTCTTAAAGCTCGCTCTGGGAGCACAATGTTATGAATTAATGTATTATGTTTGGGAAGGGTGATAAGATTTTTTTATATATAAAATGTTGTATTTTTTTTTTTGAGGAGACTGAGCTTGCATTCCATGAGTGGCAGAGTGGCTAGGAGTGGCAGATTCTAGCGACATTCTGCCTGTTCAGATATGGGCTCATGGTTGAGTGTCCCATATCTTGGGGGGGGTGTGACGCCTCCCGGCGCTGGCAGAATGGTTGCGTGGGGCATTGCAGCTCGCTAGCGCTCGCCAGGATGGGGGGATGGGCTACAGTTAGGGCTAGAATGATCTGCTTTATGTTATTAGTGTCGTGTTGCCACACACAGTCTAGAAATGGTCTTTGTTTTGGTCTGTGACCGCGCCTTGCATTTTATATTCGCTATAATATAAATGTTGCTTGTGTGAGAGGCGAGCGAGAGAGGGTGACGGAGTACACCTGGCAGTGGGGCGAGCTATCACGCGGCCCGCTTGGGCGCTGACGGCGTTGGCGGCCGGGTGGTCAACTAGTCCTTGCTCATCGCGGCCTCGTGTTTTTTACCAGCTCAGAGCTGGCCTGACACGCGTATCGTCTACATCCTTTGCAATTCTGTCCCCCATACTCGCCACTTTGCATACTATTTCTCTCTCTCGACTTCTCCTTTCTCATTCTCTAATCTTTATTAAACTCAACATCCCTTCTGGTTTCAGCATAGACGTTCACCGTCGGCCAGTCGTATTGGCGAAGCTCTCAGATATTTCTATGTATTAGGCTTTAATGAGGTTTGGAGAGACAGACTTTTCCGTGTGTGTCCTCTCTCGGGAAGGTTGTAGACCGGTATATGTCTCCCTGGCAGGGTGTTGAGTGATTCTGCTTAGTTATTTAAAGCTAGACTAGGGGTAAGGTTACTGTGTCGTTGTCTCCGATGTGTGCAGTGTTAGCTAAGCCCTGCACGACATCGACAGGTACTGTGGGAGTCTAGGTTGTCTTCGGGTGGGTTTACTTTGCGAGCACAGTACTGTGGTGTGAGAGGGCCATAGCCTATCCCTCACAACATAGTGCTGCCTCTTTGTGTTGACTTCTGAGGGATCGCCAGGATAGAACTAGGTACTAGAGACCTAGATTTATCAAGAGAGCATCCCCGTCATATAACGTAATCTTCATTATACCACCTTCGGACAACGTTAGGCTACGAGCCGCATGCTCGCCCATTGTTGCCCTGCCTTGATACCCCAGCTAGACTTTATTAACCGAGCAGACACTGGTTAGAGATAAGCCCCCATTATTATATGTATGCCACATTATTATTCACTGCACTTTTGAGCCAAGGTTGTTGTTGAGTTACACAACCCTAGTAGGCTGTTGCGTTGTGTCACGAAGCATTTCTTTAGTTGTCGAGCATTACTACCTTTGCGCAGTCTTTATTATTCGCCTGCCTATTATTACTATATGTCCTAGTATTTATTGTGACCCGTATTCTGCATTATAATTGTTCAAGATTCTTTACGAACATCTTCCCAGCATCAGACTTATTTCAGAAGTTTCCAGTTGATGTTGCAGGACTAGCATTGCACTTTCTTTAATACAGGAGTGCCAGTTATTTGAGTATCTACCGTAACGTTAATTAATCACGTTAACTATCTTTTCTTTGTGTAACCTAATTGAGTAATCTTTTACTGTTTGAGAATAGGCTGTTTCATCGAGCGTCAGCCTAGTGTGTGTGCACCAGTTACCGAGTCATAGGATACCTCGTTGTCCAGGCACGACTCAGGGCGGTAATGGTGTTTTGTTTTCCAGTGTTTAAGGCAGGGGTTGGATCTAGTGTTACCGTTGTTGCATTTTTGCCATTATCTAGTCCACTGTTGAAGAGCCCTGTGTCTTTGAGAACCTGGATCGTAACAATACCGACTCCCAGGATTTTTAAAGACTGGGCCCAAGATGTCCTCGGCGGGGGATGCCATAACTGACCGCACTGCCCCCATTTATTACATGGCCAAAATCAAGGACATTCCTGTCCGCTTGTTAATCGACACGGGAGCTGCCAAGTCATGTTTGTTCAAGTCTTATTATGATCAACACCACCGACTATTTGGCCCCTTGTTAACCACCAAAGCAGAACTAATCTCAGCTGCTGATGCCTACTTAAATCTCCTAGGAGACACTTTGCCCCTGTCAGTAACTACTTCTGCCCCCCATGCTCGTTGTTATCACACGTTCACAGTATTTTCCTCCCACTGTAAACATTACAATGGTTTCCTTGGACTTGACCTCCTTCAAAAACTCCAGGCCCAGGTTGACTGCGGCCAGAGGCTGATCTCATTCAAAAAAAAAAAATCCAACCCAAAGCCTCTGACAAACCAATCACGCAGAAACCTATTCACAAAAAGAAAAAACACCTTCCCCCTCAACAAACTCTGAGTCAGGGTTACCAAGTTGCAGCTAGCACTAAGGTAACTTCTAACCCCTCCCCTTGCCCCGAGTTCTTATCTTAGTGGTAGAACCCAAAGAGTCAAAATTGATGATAATATATCTGATCCTATGCCAATTAACTGTGGGGTCCCGCAGGGAAGCATCCTTGGTCCCTTACTCTTTCTCTGTTATGTGAACGACATGGAACTGAGCGTCTCATGTAAATTATTACTGTATGCAGACGACAGCGTGCTTCTGGTTTCAGGAAAAGACCCAATAAGTATTGCCGCTTCACTTTCCAAAGAACTAGCATCATGTAGTGAATGGCTAGTGGACAATAGACTATCTCTTCACCTGGGCAAGACGGAAGCCATCTTATGTGGAACAAAACGCAAACTGAAAGACATTGTGGGCTTCTCGGTCAACTGTAATGATATTCCTATAACAACAGTGTCACAAGTTAAATATCTCGGACTGAAACTGGACGCGAGTTTGTCAGGTGAAACAATTTTGGAATCTATCCTGAGTAAGTGTAGAGCACGTATAAAATACCTGTATAGACAGGTGGGATGCTTGCCTGCGGCGACCAAAAAGACCCTCTGCCAAGCGCTTGTTCAATGTCATTTTGACTATTCTGTGTCATCCTGGTACTCTGCATCATCTAAATCAGCACAGCACAAACTTCAGGTCACTCAAAAATAAAATGGTTAGGTTCATGCTGAACCTAGGACCCAGATCACATGTTGGCCAGGAACAACTTCAGTCACTAGGTATGCTCAATGTCTCTGACAGGGCCAAACAAATCAGGCTAACTAATGCCTTCAAAATTTTCTATGACAGAGCTCCAGAGTATCTAAAGAATGATTTTGTTAAAGCAAATGAGAGGAGTGGACATAATACAAGAAACAGGATGTTTAATTTTAAGGTCCCGAGAATCCAAGGACAGGGTAAGCAAACATTCTTCTTCACTGCCATCAAAGACTGGAACGACCTACCCCAGTCAGTCCGTGAAAAGAGAACACTGTATTCCTTCAGACGTAGCCTGAAGGAACACCTGAACCGGACAGCTGCGAGAAGGGAGCACCAAGCTTATGTCTACTACTAAATACGACATAAGAGATAGACAAACCAAACTGAAATGATTACAGATTATGGATTACTGATATTTACTATAGGATGTAAGGTATCTTAAAATAACCCCCTAGAAATACTTTCTCTAAAGTATCTATTTCTTTATCCTCCCCATTTCCCCAGCTAACCTAATCCCACAAGGACCCCAATGGAAATACGCCTAACGGCCTTATTGGGCTATCCTTAGTTGGAATTATGCAAGGCTGGTACATGTCATATTTATAACATACTATGTGGTACCAACTCTGTAAATTGCTAACTGAATAAATATTATTATTATTCTCTCAAAATATCACTCAATTCGTTGAAAAAATGCCTCAACAAACGAAAGAAGACAAGTCCAAGCAACTCCCTCTCGGTAATCCCCTCAATTCTCGTAACTCTGTCCAGGATAAATCCTCCCATGTTTCCAGGACAGACTCTGATGTATGTAACCACAATTCTATCAAATATTTATGTACACGTGTTTCCAGGGAAAATGCCGACCTATGTACCCAACAATGTTTTCCCCATGCCCCCAGAAATGTTCAGCTATTCCACAACCAACAAAATTCCCCTTGTGACAGTTTTCCGTCAGTAGCTCCCTTCCACCCCCACACAATTCACACCCCTAGAACACTTCAAAACCCCACACTTGACTCGCCCTCTCATGACAGACAAACCCACCCATCCCATAAAAACTCCAAACAAACCGTCACTGCCACCGACAAAACTCCCCAAATTCGTCCTTCTAACAACCCCCAATCAATACCTCAGTCCTCCACCAATAACCCATCTTCTATACCTCACTCTTCCCCCACCAACCCTCCACAGTCCCTCCAACAAATTCCGTTTTCTAAATCCCTCACACCTCGCCCCGCTGATCCTCCCACACACGCCGTTAATCCCCCCCTCACGCGTGACCCCCACCAAAGTGACCTTTCCCCCCTTATGTGTACCGAGCACCTGCTCGCCAGTCGATCCCCCACCATCATTAGCCCAGCTGTAGTTCAAGATAAATGCCAAATTCCCCCCCGCCATCAAAAATGGGTTAACCTTCGATCCATACCTCAAACTCACATGATATTTTCCCCCACTACCACGTCCACCAACCCCAATCGTTGCCTCTTACAACCCGCCATCATTTCCGCTCGCATCAACCACATTCTCGTGGCAAATATCTCTGAGGAATCCCTGACATTACCAAAAGGTCTTATTATAGGAGACCTCGAAACTTTTGATGACCTCCCCATAGATTTTAATGACACCCCTACCAGCCTCCAATTGCCCCCTCTCCCGGACACATTATCCGACCACCAAAAACACAGCATGTACGACCTAATGCTAGAGTTCAGTGACGTGTTTGCCCAACAACCCACTGAAATCGGACAGACCGATGTAGAACAACACATCATTAACACCACAGGCCCCCCCATAAGACAACCATCCCGTAGAAAAAATCCCATACAACGCCAGGAAGAGGAACGCCAAGTCCAAGAGATGTTAGACGCCGGTATTGCCACCCCGTCCATTAGTCCCTGGTCTTCCCCTGTTGTCCTAGTAAAAAAGAAAGATGGGTCAACCCGTTTTTGCGTCGATTACAGGAGATTGAATGACGTAACCATTAAGGACGCTACGCCATTACCCAGGATAGACTGACTCCCTTGACTCCCTATACGGATCCAGATGGTTCACTACCCTCGACTTGCAAGCAGGGTATTGGCAAGTGCCTATCAAGGCAGAGGACCAAGAAAAAACAGCATTTTCCACTAGTGGTGGCCACCACTACGAATTTAACGTCCTACCTTTTGGCCTCTGTAACGGACCCGCCACTTTCTCCCGTTTGATGGAAGTGGTATTACATGGCCTAACCTGGGAAACCTGCCTAGCCTATCTAGACGATATTATTGTGTACTCACCGACCTGGGAAGAACACCTCCTCAGGTTGAGACAAGTCCTTCAAAGAATCCGAGCCGCCGGGTTGAAATTAAAACCCTCAAATTGCCCGAAATAAGGTAGATTTCCTCGGCCACGTAATATCTGAACATGGTATTGCACCAGACCCAAAGAAACTTCAAGCCATACAAAACCAACCCCCACCCACCACCGTTAAAGGAGTACGTTCTTTTCTAGGTTTAGCCACATACTACAGACGTTTCGTCCCCCACTTTGCCACCATAGCCAGACCCCTCCACCAACTCACCCACAAAGACACCCCATTCACCTGGACACCTGAAAGAGACCTCGCTTTTAACACTTTGAAACAAAAGCTAATCCAAGCCCCTATTGTCGCTTTCCCTGATTACCATAAACCTTTCCGTCTTTATACCGACGTATCTCTGTACGCCATTGGTGCAGTTTTAGCTCAAGTCAGAGACGGAGAGGAACATGTGATAGCGTATGCCAGCTCCACCCTCAACCAAGCACAACAGAATTATGCAGCCACCAAGAGAGAGTGCTTAGGGATCATTTGGGCACTCAGCCACTTCCGGTCATTTGTGTTGGGCGCAAAACTCGATATAATAACCGACCATCAATCTTTGCAATGGTTGCGTAAGTGCGAAACCAACTCAGCCATTTTGGTACGTTGGAGGGAGACACTAGAGGACTACGATTTTACAATACAGTATCGTCCAGGCAAACTTCACACCAATGCAGACACCCTGTCACGTTTGCCAGTACCAAAAGACCCCCCCACCAACCTAGCCGCCTTACAAAACACTGACATCCACCAACATAATTCCCCCTCAGCCCCCTCACTAATTCAATCTTGGGAAACAAGAATCAGACCACCCTGGATACCGTTAAATGTCTTCAGGAAACTGACTCGCTGGGGAGATCAACTTGCCACAGACTCCGGTCACATAGTCTTAGACCCCACCATTGCCCACGACTACATGATTGCCATCCACGAGGGAAACGGCATACACCTTGGACAAAAGAAGATGTTAAAAATCTTCGCAGATCAATACTGGACCCCCAACCCCTCCAAAATTGCACGAGTGACAGAATCCTGCAAACCTTGTTTATTGGGGAAGGATAGATCACGCACCCCAGGCCCAGCTGATACCATTTCTGCCAACAAACCGTTCCAAGTCCTATCCCTCGACATCATGGGCCCGTTTCCTTCTTACGCTGGCAACCGCTATATCGTCACATTTGTTGACGTATATTCAAAAATTTTAATAGCCTGCCCAGTAAAAGACCACACAGCCACCACAGTCGCCACACTGCTTGCCACAGAAGTGTTCCCTATATTCGGCCTTCCCCTTGCTCTTCTATCCGACAATGCCCCCGAGTTTAGTGGACACGTTTGGCACCAGTTCACCCAACAATGCGGTATTAAGATCAAGCACTCATCCCCGTACTGGCCTCAAGGAAATGCTATATGTGAACGCAGCCATCGCACCATCAACAACCAGTTACGTACCAAAATGATTGATCTGAACACCTCAGACTGGTCATCACAGATAAAGATGATACAATGGGGCATGAACACCTGTCCCCGCGAAGACGGTATTTCACCTCATGAACGTGTTTACGGCGTACCCCCATCTGTTACTGCCGTTCCACCATCACGCTCATCTCCCCTCCAACACCTCCACAATTGACCCATTGCAACATCTGCAAAACACCCTCCATACCGCCCAAACCTGTCAAGACACCAAAACTGATAGCCCCGATGATAAAAACCCTTTCGCCATCCATGACACCGTAATGGTAGCCAACCTCCCTGTCACCAACAAATTAGGCCCTCGCTATGTCGGGCCCTACACCATCATACAAGTCCCAAATGCCTATCAAGTCACCATCGATTATCACGGCGTGACTCGCACGTTCCGAACTAGATTCGTCCGAGCGTTTAAACCTCTAAAACCACATGACATTACCCCACCCCACACGTCCGACCCTGAATTAAACACCCCTACTAACCCTTCCACTCAGGCTATGAATATTCCCATACAAACCCCTAAGGGCCTTAGCCCTCCAGCACCGAACCGACAAATCATTCCTCAACATACCCCCCAAACTAACCTCCACAAACCCCAAGCCCCCACTATCACACCTTCCTCCACCATGACACCTTCCTTCACTTCTGATAGTCAAGTACCTCCCCAACTTATCCAAGTACGAAAACCTCCACCCACAACCCCGACCACAACGGAAACCCTCCCGTCTAGCCCTGACATACCTCCACCAGGCACCACAGTGAGAAAACCACCACCCCCACCCAAAACCAAGTACACACCCAACCGCACCACACAATCTACCTCAGTAACCTCACGCTACAACTTACGCCCACGACTAAAATCTTTTAAAACCTCCAGAAAACACACCCTGCTAATCCAGTTCCGTAGGGCTGCCAGACCACTATCCTCCTCCTCCTCTTCTTCTTCGTCGAATTCTCCTCCACAAAGGAAAAGAAGACGAATAATCACAAGTAAACACCATAAACCCTCTAACTATGTTCCAAAAATAACAACCCCCACCCCCCCACGAAAACACATACCTTCCTCTTCAACCTCATCCCCTTTCAACCCCCACCTCATCACCCCGAATGACCTGCTAGATCTACCCCCCCACCAAACTCCCATAAAACCGCCTACTTCCACCACCAGCAAATCACCGACCCCACCAAAGAACACACCCCACACACGTTCCTACCCCCCACCCTCCCAATTAAATCTCCCCTCCCTACCCACCCGTCTAGCCCCCACCCCCCCCGCATCCACCCCTTTCCCCTCCACTATCCCTGCGACCCCACCCACACATCAACCAACCTCCTCATCTCATCGAACCCCCAACCAACCAACCCCTAAAATATACACTATATCAACGACCAACCCCTCCTCTCACACCACGTCTAACACGCAACTAACTCCTCACCAAAGCCCCTCCAAATTGACGGGCCCGACCTCCACATCCCTACTTGAATCCCCCCACAAAGTCACCCCATACATACCCCCAACAAATCCTCTTCCATTCCGCCTACCACCCTCACTCGACAAAAACCTCCACACGCATCTACCTCTCAAATAACCCCTGACCTCACCCCCACTAAATTATAGGTTTGACTCCTGCAAGGAGATAAAGAAAACCTAATATTTAGTAGTGGCCCCGTAATCATTGACGAACATGCCTATTATTTTAAGGAACTACTTAACAGTGTAAACCAAAGGTCTACTAATGGTGCAATTCAATATGTGAAAGATAGTAATTATGAAGACATTAAAGTGACTGAAAGTGATCTTGAGAATGCCATAAGAAAACTTAACCTAAATAAAGCTTGTGGGCTGGATGGTATATATGCAGAACATCTTAAATTTGCAGATAAGTTGTTAATAGATAAACTTAGTTCTTGCATCACCAGTCTATTTACGCATGGTGTCCTGCCGGAGTCTATGATATCCGTAATACTTGTTCCTGTCATTAAAGATAAATCAGGTAAAATTACAGCAAAAGACAACTACCGCCCAGTAGCACTTGCTAGTGTGGTGAGTAAGGTAGTTGAAATGATAATGCTAGAAAGAATGTCTGCATATATTGTCACCAGCAGCAATCAGTTTGGCTTTAAGAAAAATCACGGCACAGACCAATGCATATATGTGCTGAAAGAAGTGATTGATACATACAACAAACTAAATAGCTCAATTTTCTCTTGTTTTCTTGATGCAAGTAAGGCTTTTGATAGGGTGTGTCACAAAACCTTATTTGAAAAATTAGTTAACAGGGGAGTGCCTAGCTATATTGTTAGGATACTTATTTTCTGGTATGCTAATCAAAAAATGTGTGTAAGATGGGGCAACATCCTGTCAGGCTCTTTCGCCGTAACCAATGGTGTTAGGCAGGGGGGGATATTGTCTCCGTATCTTTTCAACGTCTACATGGATGATCTTAGTCTGGAGCTGAACAAGACTCGCACTGGGTGCTGTATTGGCAGCACCATTGTAAATCATCTCATGTATGCTGATGACCTAGCCTTAATCGCGCCCTCTGGAGCAGGACTGGATAAATTATTAAGAGTATGTGAAAAATTTGGAATCGAACATTCAGTCAAATTTAATCCTATAAAGAGCAATATCATAATATTTAAATCTAACCTTCTATTGAAATCAAAGCTACCTAAATTCCATTTGTATGAAGAAATTATAGAAGAAGTAAGTAAAGTAAAGTATCTAGGACACTATATTTCATGTGATCGCTCAGATGATGAGGATATGGGTCGTCAGCGAAGGCAACTTTACATGCAGGGAAATTCAATATTAAGAAAATTTCATATGTGCACATGGGATACAAAAATAACATTGTTCAACTCCTACTGCTCACCAATGTATACAGCACAACTATGGTGGAACTATAAGAAAATTACAGTGAATAGACTAAGTATCTCATATCACAATATCATGAAAATGTTTCTGGGGCTCTCAAAATATGAGAGTACAAGTACGCTATGTGCCTATATGAACTTACACTGTTACAAATCACTCATTAGAAAGCTAACATATAAATTCATTCAGCGCCTTAACACTTCTGAGAACAGGATCATTAAAATGCTACAAACTCCAAGCATAGTGTACACCTCCAGGATCCAGGCACACTGGAGGAAGTTGCTCTATATTTAACCTTAAGTAATGATTTCAGGTCTGCTACTCTACATAATTAGCATACCGGTACTGATCCTCATAGTGCAGTACAGTACCGATATTCCTATACTGTACTGTAGCAACATACTGTACCGGAAGCTAAATGATGTGAGGCATGGTACTGTACACAATTAGGACAGTGGTTTTGGTAACACAGTAGTTTGATGACCACTGTTTTTGGTTGAGGCAGTGCTGTGAACTACATGATAGCAAGCTGGGTATTATTTAATTTCTTTTTATTTTATGTAGCCTATGTACAGTAGCTTATATATATTTATATATATTTATGTTACTGTAAGGTATATATGGACCCCAGTATGGTCCCCTCTGTACTGTGTGAGTCTGAAATAAAGTATTATTATTATTATTATTATTATTATTACATAAGGCACCCTCTTCAAACACTCATCCGCCGTAGTTTGAATCTACCGCGCAGAGCATAAACAATTTGAGGAGCCTTCATCATGAGCGCACGCGACCTCACTCATGGCTTCAGTCATTATGAATTGGGTTCTCACTACGAAAAAACTTCGTAAAAAATAAAAACAAAAAGAAAATAAGAATAACTATTCAATCAGCTTTCCATCATATCGTGGATGTACTTGTGTGGATCTTTGACCAGACGCTAATTCAGGCGTCATTCTTCCTTCACTGACATAATCAAGTAAACCAAAATCCTCAATACATCAACGAATGGGAAGGGGATGGTCGGGAGGGCCTCAGTCGTCAATGATTACGGGGCCACTATTAAATATTAGGTTTTCTTTATCTCCTTGCAGGAGTCAAACCTATAATTTATTAGTGGCCCCTCCATCATTGACGAACACGCCTGATATCTAAGACTGGAGGGGGACATTCGTAATCATATCATAACTCTAGTAAAAGCAGATAATCAAACAACCACATAGTATTCTTACTTTGTAAAAAAATATATATTTGGGTGCATAAACTTTATACAGCCTAAATCTTCAAAAAGGGGTACAAGCAGGAGCGTGCTTCAAAGAAGCCTGCTTGAAAAAGGGTTAACTCTGAGACTCTGTACACAGATCTGCTAGTTAAGAAGGCACCCCACTTAAAGTAAGTGGTGAAAACTAAAAACTTATAAGTTTACATGTGCACATATAAACCCCATTAACTAGTGGATATATTCCTAAAAATATACCCAAACATAAATTAATTTTTGTACTTTCGTAGAAGTACTGAACTCGTGTACTTATGCAGAAGTAATTACTTCAAAAATAAAAGTCGTAGTTGCAACTACTGAGATTTCTTAAAAATCTATTGCTTCACAGCCAAAACTACTTACAACAAGAATTGTTGTAACACTACTATTGGCCTTTAGCACAATTTCCTGTAATGAATACTACAGAGAAATATTATATCACAATACCTACAAACAGTATCACAGCTCGTATGTTCCGTACACATACTCCAGCGGGGTTTAGGGTGTCCTATGTTACACTGACTGCACCCCCCCCCCCCCTTTTCTTGAAATTAAACAAAAAGTGAATAAAAGGGCCACCTAGACCCTCTGCCTTAAAGCTATACATGGCAAGGAAGGTTTGTCTAGAGCTAATGAAAGGTATCGAGTCAAAAACGCATGATTAGAGGCCCACAACTGTGTGGACTTAATATCTTCCACCGAAAGATTATTAAGGAAACGTAAAGAGGCTGCCCCCTTGCGTAAATCGTGGGTCTTACCCACAACGCCGGGATTATTCTCTTTAAAGACCTCGACCAAGAGAGAAGCCAGTGTACGCTCCATCAAGCGTTTACCCATACTTGCTACCCATAAAGCACCCTGGTGATTTAGAGGTGCCACTCTCAAATATTTGGTTAGAGCTTGCACTGGACAAAAAAGATGGTGCACCTTTCCCCTTTTCAACGCCGGCACCGTGAACTCTGAAAACACGTGTTCACTGTGCTCATTCTTGGCTATGAATCCTGGGGAAGGTGCAATGTGAATACACTCATTAAGCCTACCAAACCTGAGGCAATTAGGTGTCTTGCTCATCGCCGCCAGCTTAGATACTCTGTTCCCGGTAGCCAAAGCCATAAGGAATACTGCCCTTTTTATAAAAGTAATGTAAAATCTGCAGTCTTTGGTACAGACGGGAACGAAGTAACGACAATGCTGTGTCCAGAGACCAGGTAGGCATGAGCTGACGGAGAGGTGGGCGGAGTTTAAAACCTGCCCTCATAAATCACTACAGATAAATGTTTCTGCACGAACAGATAAATTAAATAATTAACAACCAACGCCACCGAGGGCACAGATTGTTCTGTTCTAAGAATCCAAGACGTAAAAGCTTGCCAATGCGATTGATACTGTCGCTTTGTAGACTGGGTATATTGATTCGTGAATTTATTGGTCACGTCGCTACCATATGGTGCTAGCCACTTGGCCTCCTGAATGTCCATAATGCACAAGTCAGCGACGTTTCTAGGTTGCCAATTGTGTCTTAAGTGGAACAACCCGACCGGGAGTGACACCGGGTGCGGGCACCACGTGTTCAAATGCTGGTACCACACTGCGCCGGCCACAGGGGCGCGATTAGCGAGACTACGCCCCGCTAATCCTGTAGTTTGTTGACTACGTGGCACATTAGAGACGCGTCTGGCGGCGGAAAATGGAACTCCACCTGTTCCCGTCCGTCATCAGAGCGTCTGGTCCGCCCGCCGGCGTTATTGTCCGGCGGGTGAGGTACAGTCGGAGTTTGTGAGTCTTCTCAGACGCAAACAAATCCACTTGTGGATGGTAATGCTCCGCAATCGCTTGAGCGCCCATTCTACTGTTGTGCTTTGTCTCCGAGACAGAGCGTCTGCCCAGACGTTTGCTACGCCTGGGAGATAAGATGCGTGAAGATGAATGTCCAGCCTGTTGGCTAGTATAAAAATCTTTTCTGACACGTTTAGCAACTTCCGAGATCTCGTTGACCCTTGTTTCTGAATACAGTGAACCGCATTCAGATTGTCCATTCTGAAGGCCACCGACTTGCCCCGTAAAGCAGAGCCGTGAGCCTGAAGGACAGATAAGGGGACTAGTAAGTCTTTGACATTGATGTGGAAGATTTCTAAATGGGACCAAAACCCTTGACCCTGATGCCCGAGGTTTGACTAAAAGCCCCAACCTATAGTTCCTGACGCATCCGTGTCCACCCATACCGACGGCGGAGGAGAGGTTCATGACATGACTGAGTGCAACATTTCTCTCTTCGCCCAAACCGCTAGTAAGTTGTGTAATAACGTTGGGATAGGCCATAATATTCCCGCCGGTAATAGTGGGAATTTTTTTTTGCCCTCCAAGATTAAACGTTTGACTTTCAACCGGCCCAACTTCACAGTTAGTTGAACCCAGTTGAGAGAACCGACTAGAGATTCCCAAAGTCTCTGTGTCGTAGTCAGACTGTGGAGAAACATAAACAGTTTTTTGCGAAATCTGTTTCGAGTGTCCACACTCTGACTCAGAGTGAGAGAAGCTGTGTCCTCGACCAGCCCTATCCACTGAAATATTCGTGAGGGAACAAGGGTTTGACTTTTACTAAGTTGACCTTGAATCCTAGAGATTTGAGATGGTTTAACGTAATGTAGACATGAATGATGCATAACTTTTCTGTCTCTGCCACCACCAGTTAGTCGTCCAGATACCACAAGACCCTGATCCCTTGTTCTAACATGGGCATCAGGGCTTGCCGGGACTTTGCTGGAATGCTTGTGCCAAATTGAAAACAGTCTTCCAAACTGCTGGTGAAATCAAAGAAGGAGTTAGAACTGGAGACAGAACTACTTGGCTTGCAATACGGTCAGGAAGTTTCTTCACTAAGAACATCCCCAGATCCTGCCTTGCTCGAACTGCCTCTAATAAGGCCGTCCGAATATCTCCTAAAGACTTGGATGGAAGTCTGGAGAAGCAAGCGCCGGGAAAGTTCAATGGCTTTCCTGACTTCCGCGGCTTCTATTGCCTGAGAAGAGCGTAACAGAGACTTTGTTACTTTCTGGGTAACCATATATTGCGAAAACAGTCTAAACGCTTTTCCTCTTAACCTAAACTCGCGGTCTAGGTAAGCTGGGGAAGGCGTGCTAAAGGGATCTTTTAATTCGCACAAATTGATTATTTGGGGGGCAGCCAAGAAGTCAAACAAAGCAGAGGGGACTCCGCTGGTACCAAAAACCGGAAGAGAGAACCAAGAATGGTGTTCTGGAGGGATTTTGTGGGAAGATTTTGACGTGAAAGTAGTTGCAAATTGTGAGCCTCTGTTTCTCATGCCACCCCCGGTCCCGTACCCAACTGCCCCACCTGCAAGACTGGATTAGAGGCTGAGTTCGTGATCGGAAACATATCCAACTCCGGCGTCAAAGCAGAAAGTGCCTTGACGTCGTTAAAGCCGTCATTCTTAGTCCAGTCAGAAAATAGCTTTGAAGCTTAGGCAGGGGGCAGGGCTGGTGTTGATGCATACACGTAAAAGTCATGGTTATAATAACTTGGAATGGCCTTAATATGAACATCCAAAACATTTCCTTGACTATCCAAAGCTCTGAGTTTTCTAGACTTATTGCCTTGGATTACCCACTCATGTGGTACAGGGAACTCCCCCGAAATAGTAGCTTGTGCTGCCTCTGGCTGAGTTGGTAACATTGCTACCCCTGACTCATCAGGCCCGTATAAAAGAGGCATAGCTCCTGTTTTTGACTGGCGCCTTGTCTAAAGGAGGGGGAGATATGTCTGATATGACTCGCACATTGGAAGTAGTGAGAGCTGCTGTGCCTGGCACATTGGAAATTGGATCTGACACAAGAGGATGGTTAGGTATTTTAGCTAAAGCAAAGGATGTAGCCAGAGGTCGCACATTCGTCGACATCGCGGGATCTCCCGTATCAACTGTAGGAGATTCCGGCGTAGGGCCAAAGAACCTATTAAGTGCATTCAATAGTAGTCCATCAATCTCTTCCGCCGTTACATACCTAGCCGATGACGAACTCCGTGGAGATTCGACAGTACCCTGAGAGTCGCCTAGAAGGTAACTGGACTTTTCAACCTCCATCTCTGAGACCAGAGATCGTTGTTCTTCATCCGTTAAGTCTGGCTTATCATGGGAAGATCCCGCCGAAGCCGGGACCTCCACATGTTGCCATGTTAAATCTGGGATAGAAGATGGTACATCGGCATCCCGGTGGACGTCAGCACTAGTTGAGTCACAAAGGGATGTGTTCTGTCCTGCCAGGACTGTGAGTATCGCCATACACCTTGGCTGTGGCTGTCACTCGCTTGCGAGCTTGGTATACTCTCCGAATGGGAGCCCTCGCCCGAGCCCTGTAAAGGTTTATGATAATTAAAAGCTCCCATAGCTCATTAACACATTTAAAGCAGAGCTGGAGAGCAAAAATCATAAAGTATACTAATTAAATTAAATTTATATTTAATTGTATTAAAATAAATTACTATAAATAAACACAATATTATCATAATATAATCATAGAAAATATATATGTTTATTATTATTCAGTTATTAAATTATTTCATTAATAAATAAAAATAATATAGGGATACCTGAGCTTAACGGCGTTGAACATACAGCAAGGAGAGGTTCAAGTGCCGACATGACAGAGACTGGGGGAAAACTACCCCTCCCCCGGGAACTACCTGGTCACCTGGTGCCACGCCGGTACTCCGCCCTGGAAAGAGAAATTTCCAGGGATTAATGCTCATAAGGTTACCCCCCAAAAATGGTACAAAACATGTGCCACAACACCGCCGGTCAACGAACCGTAGCACTGCACCACTACTTTTCGTTTTACTTTAGTTTCATATTAAAGATTTCAGCATATCTTTACCTGTCCAAAAGATTTAAGCCGATCTTCTGAATCCTCATAACGATGAAGTATATCTTTATTAGAAAGCCGTGATACCCTAGTGTATCAATCAATTGTTTGGCAAATTATCGTGAATTGCACATTCGTTAACGTAACCACCCGAAGGTACAACCGCCGGGTTTTATATATCATGTCAAACCAATTGTACCTGCCCCAGACCTCTTTGTAAAAAGGTCGCCGGGAGGGAAAGACCAAACACACAAACAGCATTGTTTCAATGGCTTATTAAAGATTTCAGCATATCTTTACCTGTCCAAAAGATTTAAGCATATCTTCTGAAACCTCATAAAGATGAAGCATATCTTTATTAAAGATGAAGTCTTTCAAGTATCCCTTTACACTTGAAACACTAGTAAGATTCAGGCATCTTTTTATCCCATAAAAAGTCTAAGCCTATCTTAATCTCTAATCCGGGGTCTCCCAGAAGCCCACATAGATCGCCGTCTTGAAGGCCGTGATACCCTATTGTATCAATCAATCGTTTGGCAAATTATCGCGAATTTTGCAAATCCGTTAATATAACCACCCGAAGGTACAACCGCCGGGTTTTATATGCAATGTCAAAACCAATTGTACCTGCCCCAGACCTCTTCGTAAAAAAGGTCACCGGGAGGGAAAGACCAAACAAACAGACAGCATGGTTTCAATGGCCTTGAAAAACCGAGAAAACCATATCCAACAGGTGTCAGCATGATCACCTAGATAACTGTCGGGAATAACACAGGAAGCCTGATCCCAGGCTCGACCACAGAAAACGCAGTTTCTGATGAGCCCTCAAGCTACCAAACTCGCCGGGGTAACTTACCTATTTTAGCCATCCTGACTAAACCTCGGTAAACAAAAACGGCTTTCTCGGAGCAACGAGAAAAACGCCGGAAAGGTAACCCACACCAAACAGAACGCAGTCTGATAAACATAATCAGACGATGTTGGAAAAGGAGAGAAAAGAGGATAAAAGAACTTGACGAAAGAACAGAAAATTAAGAACACAGGAAAAATTAGGAGAGCTAAAGTGTCTTAAAAATTTATAAAAAATGTAAAAGAAAGTAAGAAAAGTGTAACAAGAAAAGTTCTAATACTAGAAAAAAAGAAAAAGAAAAAACAAAAAGTGACAATATATTTTGGAAAACATGTAAATTTATAGAAAATAAGGACCCCAGTAAGAAGATGAAGAAATAATACATCTACAGTGAAGAAAGAAAACTGGGGAAGGTGTAAGAACACCAACGAGGGGCCGATACTTAAGGCTATCCCTCAACATCATCATCATCATCCCACAGTCCGAAGCTTCTGGATCAGCCAATCACAACTAATCCAGGACACACATGGCTCATGAATCCATTTTTATAATAATAAACAATGAAAACACTTGCATACGTGAAAAAACTACGAGTGGCCGGCTAGGCCTGGTGAGAACGGAAAAAACACTTAATGACGTCGAAACACCATCGAAAAGCACTCCATCCCACCAAAACTGGAACAGCCGCCACCTCAAAATCGTAGAAAACACCCGGGTAAGTGTAACTCGCCGGGTAACGAGACGTAATACACAACTATCACAGCTCGCTACGCGGGAGGTTCATAAGTAAAGATTTCAGAATATCTTAAGCTGTCCAAAAGATTTACGTATATCCTCTGGCATAAAATAAAGCCCAGCATGGTGTTTATAACTGATTTTAGTCTTTCCGGTGGTGTTTGTTTCAAGATTCAATTTTGGAAAACAAAAACTAAAAAGACGCCGGGCCCCGAATTATCTCGTAGATCAAAAACTGGGAAGCCTGACAAATATACGAGATCTAACTTCTCCCGGAGTATCTTTTAGATTGCCGTATGTTGAAGGCGGCGATACAAAGCGTATCCCTCAATTGTCTGGTTAACTAACTGAATTGTAAATTCGTTATTCCCACCCTTCCAAGGAGCACCCGCCGGGTGTGAATATTAGTTTAAAAAACGTTAACCCCAATTGTGCCCTAAATCGCCGTATGTTGAAGGAGGTGATACACAATGCATCCCTCAATTGTCTGGTAAACTAAACTGAATTTTTCAAATTCGTTCATCCCACCCTTCCAGGTTGCACTCGCCGGGTGTGATTTAAAGTTTAAAAGTTAACCCCAATTGTTCCTATCCCCACTTCTTTGTAAAAGATCGCCGGGGAGGAAATACAACAACAGCTTAGTTTTTTATTGGCTTTGCAAAACCGAAAAAACTACAAACACGTGTCCGCATGAACACTGTTAGATGGGTACAGCCATCCCGCCGGGATTCATAAGGAGCCTGACACAGGCACCACAGAGACGCAGTCCTGGGGAGCCACAGACACCCACTCGCCGGGGAAACAAGCCTGTTTTTAAAACCACGTGTGGCCAAAACTCGGCAACCAGCCGGGTTTTTCATGGTGTAACCGAGAAAAACCCGCCGGAAGTAACCCACCCCGTCCAGATACCATCTGAACGCAACACAGGACCGAGGCGTAGCCAAAACACAACTAACGCCGGGCCCAAAATAGTCCGTGGAAATAGCCAAAACACAACTAACCCAGGACACATAAATAGTCCGTGGAATTAGCCAATACACAACTAAACCAGGACACACATGACACAGTAGTACATATTTATAAAATAAATCAATAACACTTGTACATGTGGCAAAGCTACGAGAGTCTGGCTAGGCCTAGGCAGACGGATAAAAGTAACCTGTCGGAATATAAACAAAAAGCACTGAATTATATCACAACAGGAACCATCGCCAACACACCACTGTAGCAAACACTTCCGGCAAAGGGAAGAACTGACTCGGGACCCCGAAAAAACTTCACTAAGTGAAGAAAAATACGCTGGGAACGTCAGCAAAAATAAGCTACCCCATCAGAAAGATAAAAGGAAGCAATAATAACGCGTAATGAAAGCCGCCTGCATCACAAAGCTAGCTAACTGTGAAAAAGTTCACATGTCCACAACAGGACCACGAGGGTACATCCGAAATAGATGCCCCAAACACACGACCCAAAATACACTGCACTGCGGGCAACTAGCCCAGGACACTCCTGCTACGCCTATCCTAACCTTACTCGATACATCCCGGAGTAAACAAATGAGAAAAAACTCACTAGGGACGCAACAAATGCGGAACCAGCGGAGCGTGGGGAGACACGTCCGGGCAGGCTGAGCGCAGAGCAGAGAAGGAAGAATGACCCTCACCCCCACTAAATACCCTCCACCTGTAAAGCGTTCTTCCCCTCAATATAAAACATCGTCGAGCGACTCAAGTCCCACGACAAACATCTACCTTCCCACCAGGACCTCCAAAGGTAGAATAATCAACAGGCCCATCAGATTTAAAGACAGTTATACAAAAACAACACCCCGTTCTTACACTAAAGACCCAAGCCACACAACACACACACCCCCTCTTTCTCACACACCTCCCTCACGCACCTTACCTAAACCGATATTGCACATTGCCTCAATATATTTTCCCAGCCTACAACACCACCCAAGAAAACCCCCAAAACCCCAGACTCATATCCCCCCTTCACCCCCAGCTCCGTTTTCACGCGTTAATCCCTCCCCTTCAGTTAGTAACCCATTCACCACACTGAAGAGGCCTCCTGTCAGTCCCACACACCTCACTCGATACATGACCTCCACCATGAACCAATCCACATCCTTCGTCGCCCCCATCCCTACCCCCACAGGGGAAAACTACAAACCATTCATACGAAAGGTTAAAGTAAAAACGTCCACAGGACACTTAGCCCGTCTACAACGCCCACATCAAGCCCGGGCAACCGCCCTCCACAACACAGAGGACACATTCCTACAGGTCTACATTGACCTGCTAAAGAAACCTGACCCTCGCTCTCTTGCTTGGTGGGACCTTCTAAATACACTCAAAATGACCCACCATGACTATGCTTCTTTTTACTTCACCCTTGAGGCTCGGGGACGAGCCTACAATGAAGGAGAGGGAAGTAAAATGCCCCAGAACGAGAAGCCCACCACAGAAGCTACGAGCGAACACCACACAGAAACACCCGAAAGAAAGGCCCACAGAACGAAAGGACCAGGTGACCGAGCCAACCAGTTCAGACAGGCCGAAGCCCGCAGGGTTAAGCAGCTCCAAACCACACCTGCCTACCCCTTCTAAACACTGACCTTTTCCACACCTCGCGTATACACTACCCCTCGTGTCCTACACCTCTACCTACATGATGATGAACATAAATACACCTTAAAGTTAATACACCCATGCCCTGTCCCTAAGTTAGGATGTCAATATCAACATACCCTAAAATACCTTGTCTTGCCAGACTAAGTTTCTGAAGACCAATCGCCCCATAAATCTATGTATGTTCCTCCCAGGTTAAAACACCCATGCCCTGTCCCTAGGTTGAGCCAATTCCATCCGAGAAGTAATATGTTCACCCCCTTAAAATACCTTGTCTTGCCAGACTAAGTTTCTGAAGATCAACCGCCCCCATAAATCTATGTATGTTCTTCCATCCGAGAAGTAGTATGTTAAAACCCCATGTCCTAATTGATAAGAAACTATGATACCCACGGGTACACCAGTGTATATAGAACCATTGTTCCTGTAAGACCTAGCCAGCAATGACTGAAGATGTTAGCCACCATGCAGTAACTTTAATTCTTACCCCAACCAGAGATTGTATATACAACCCTCTGTTACCATTGTCTCGACGCGTTTTCACCACGAAACAATACCGAAGTTAACCCTACGAACTGTCGTTTTCTTTGGTGTATATATCATAGAAAACGCAGTTCCCAGGAACAACTAGATCAGCAAGAAATAGTGTCAGATTAACAGTATCCATAACCATCGTATTGACGAGTAATAATACACCATGTTTTTCGCTACTTTGATCCACAGTCAAGCACACACCTACAGTTAACCCCCTCTTCCCCACAGTCCACATGATTCTATCCTTTCCAGACTCATATGCCACCCCGTATTGCTCATCCCCCGGTAGCATTTGGCTAACATACTTTCCCTGTCATTAACCCCCAAACTCCAATATCAACTGTAGTCTAATGCCACCCCTACGCCCGGAGACCTTAGGGTCAAACTTCCACGTAGCCCCCTGAACCCTCTCCCTCTCATTAACCCCCCACGCTCCTCCACTCCTTTCCGACCTAGCCTCTCCACCATACCTCCTGAATATCCTTGATTTTTCCGTTGCTAACATTCTCCAACCTTTTATATATATACTCCTATCCAGCCTACCTTCCCTTAGTAGGACGGAACAACATTAGAACTTTACTAACCCTTTGCATGCCATCTATTCCCTCACAACTCATTCACAACCCTGTACCAATGATCGTCAGTGCGAGGCTAGCCGCCTCGCCAGTGACTAACTTCTATTGCCATACTTCCAGATAAATGTGGCAGAGTTAGCAACCCAGTCTCCACCACATCCAGCAAACCATGCAATTAACAACCCAACCGATTAAACCAGCTAGTCAAGGCACCTTCGGTTTTGGTATTACGAACACCCACATCTGTCTCATAAACAGAGGGTTATTACAAACACTTGTGATATGGCAAGCCCCTAGCCACAGCCGCCGGACGACCATCACAGAGAGAGGGCGCGCACCTCCCCTTTTTTACCCACCCGAGGAGGTATACCTGACCCCTGTTTTGACTTCCGGGTCATTGCCAGGTAGCACAGGAATTCTTCCTATCAATGAACTAACCATGCATGACTAACCCCTTTACTAACCTCCATTAACCCACAATAACCCATTCACCTTTCTTGCATACTCGGAAAATCAAATTAGCACCTCAGCTATACCATAAAATGAAGACTGAGCAATATAAGAGAGACACTCCTATCACAGCTGTCCCAGTCCTCCTCGCAAAGTAGATCCAGTCTCCCTCCCCTCAATACTTCCAGTATAGCCAAAATAGTACT
Organism: Paralithodes platypus; assembly: GCA_032716605.1. Lineage (NCBI taxonomy): Eukaryota > Metazoa > Arthropoda > Malacostraca > Decapoda > Lithodidae > Paralithodes > Paralithodes platypus. The sequence continues at coordinate 14,069,124 of CM064553.1, forward strand.
TCTTACTAAGTCTCAGTTATATCACATTATGAAGGCTCCCTATAGCCATGTGCCACAACAGTAATCACCACCTTACCTAGTCCCTGTATCTATTGAGAGCTCAAATAATTCCATAAGACTCGAGATCCCTATGGCCTACAGGGTCCAAAACCGAGCCTATAAACCCAGCTCCCGCCCCCAGTAAAATCAGTTGAAAGATAGACACCAACCAGTGGCTGGCCCCCTTAAGTTGACCTCTAGCTCTGCCCTTGTGTTTGTTATGCCCTGTTTTTCTACAGGATTAACTTGGGTGATGTGAGTTCTAAATGACTGGGTATATAAGGCTGCATGCACAATACAAGGTATGAGGAATAGAGAACACAAAGAAACACATGGTAACAAGATACACGATCACGTTTATTGATATACCACTGCAGAATACTCGTGCAAGACAATATAATAGAATTGAACAACACTAGCATAAGTGGATCTGGATGGAGCCTAGTCTCCCACTTCCATCGTTCAGGTATTAATCTTCTGATCACTGGCTTTAATTCAACAGGTTTATATACCGAAGACCATCAATGTTACTTATAGGATCATATTCACTGTTAGATTTATTACTGGTAGCTCTGGTGCACAAGTAGTAGTTCACAGACTAGATTAGACACGCGTATTTTAGAGCACAGGAATTCTAGTAACCTCAGGGGGTACTGATCTAAGTTTTATATTCTTGTCTCAGAAATACATAGAACGCAAATCAGTGGGCGAACATTCAGATATCACTAGGGTTTCACTTCTATGTAATAATATCTGGATATATGGTTGATTACGAGAGTTAGTATCGCCTGTTAATTAATGGACACTGATACGCTTAGCACTTCCTAATTGAATGTTTATATGAATTATACTGGGGCAAAGAGATAGCCACTTCGTAGAAATATTAATAAGTGAATCTCTAAACAGCACTGTAACAATGTAGTACTGATAAAGGGAATCTTGGGTATTATCTGATGGGTCTGGTCCTGGTTATCTTGCGTCCATGATGTTGGGGGCTAACGACTGGTTCCGCGGCCGTCCAGGGGGTCCATATGTATGAAGTTCTCAAATACGTGGACAGGTCCTTCTATCCAAATCTGCCACGGAGTCTGCCAGCTCTGGAACTTACTTCTCAGTAACTAGCATGGATAGAGCTCAAGGTTAACTCTGGTGACCAACCTGGGTTGGTGTCTATCTTTCAACTGATTTTACTGGGGGCTGGAACTGGGTTTATAGGCTCGGTTTTGGGCCCTGTAGACCATAGGGATCTCGAGTCTTATGGACTTATTTGAGCTCTCAATAGATACGGGGACTAGGTAAGGTGGTGATTACTGTTGTGGCACATGGCTATAGGAAGCCCTCAATTTTTTGATATAACTGAGCCTTAGTAAAAGGTACTATTTTGGCTATACTGGAAGTATTTAGGGGAGAGAGACTGGATCTACTTTGCGAGGAGGATGGGGACAGCTGTGATAGGAGCGTCTCTCTTAGATTGTTCAATCTTCATTCTATGGTATAGCTGAGGTGCTAATTTAGTGATCAGAGTATGCAAGAAAGGTAAATGGTTTATTGTGAGTTAATAGAGGTTAGTAAAGGTGTTAGTCATGCATGGTTAATTCATTGATAGGAAGAATTCCTGTGCTACCTGGCAATGACTCAGAAGTCAAAACAGGGGTCAGGTATACCTCCGCGGGGGTGGGGGTCTCCCTCCTCGGGTGGGTAAAAAAGGGGTAGCCGGGCGCTCTCTCTGGGATGGTCGTCCGGCGGCTGTGGCTAGGGGCTTGCCATATCACCAGTGTTTGTAATAACCCTCTGTTTATGAGACAGATGTGGGTCTTCTTAATATCCAAACCGAAGGTGCATTGGCTAGCTGGTTTTAATCGGTTGGTTGTTAATCGTATGGTTTGCTGGATGTGGTGGGAGACTGGTTGCTAACTCTGCCACATTTATCTGGAAGTATGGCAATAGAAGTTAGTTACTGGTGAGGCGGCTAGCCTCGCACCGACGACCATTGGGTGCAGGGTTGTGAATAGGTTGTAAGAGAATAGATGGCATGCAAGGGGTTAGTAAAGGTCTAATGTTGTTCTGGCCTATTAAGGGAAGGCAGGCTGGATAGGAGTATATATATAAAAGGTTGGAGAGCGTTAGCAACGGAAAAATCAAGGATCTTCAAGAGGTATGAGAGAGGCTAGGTCGGACAGAGTTGAGAAGCGCAGGGTATTTTAATGAGAGGGGGGGGGGGGAGCTCAGGGGGCTACAGGGAAATTTGACCCTAAGGTCTCTGGGCGTGGGGGTGGCATTAGGCTACAATTGATATTGGAGTTTGAAAGGACAGTGAAAGTACGTTAGCCAAATGCTACCGGGGGATGCAAATACGGGGTGGTATATGAGTCTGGAAAAGATAGAATCATGTGGACTGTGGGGCGGTGGGGGAGAAGGAGGTTAACTGTAGGTGTGTGCTTGACTGTGGATAAAGTAAGGAAAAACATGGTGTATTATTTCTCGTACATACGAGGGGTTATGGACCTATTATTTGACACGCTTTTTTGTACGTCTAGGTGTCCCTGGGAACTGCGTTTTCTATGAAATATAGACCAAAGGAAAGCGGCAGTTCGTAGGGGTACTGCGTTATTGTTTCGAGGTACTATGATAGATACTGGTAACAAAGGTTATCTATACAATCTCTGGTTGGGGTAAGGATTACGTTACAGCATGGTGGCTAACATCTGTAGTCATGGCTGTCTAAGTCTTATGGGGGCAATGGTTCTATATATTGGTGTACCCGTGGGTATCTTTAATTTCTTATGAGTTTGGACATGTGGTTTCTTTTTAACATCTATTTCTCGGATGTAAGAACATACATAGATATAGGGCTGTCGGATTGGTTGGCGTTGGTTCAACTCAGGGACAGGGCATGGATGTTTTTAATATGAATGTATATTCTTGTTCATCATCGTGTAGGTAGAATCGGGCGGGTAAGAGGTGTAGGACACGAAGTAATATGGCGTAGTGTGGACTGTGGATACGAAGGAGGTAAGTGGAAGACGTATGACAATTGTGGAAAAGTAAATGGAAAAAGGTGAACACAATGGCGGATAAAGATACTTAACCTAAGGATTGAATACATAGATTTTATGGGCGATGAGTCTTCAGAAACTTAGTCTGGCAAGACAAGATATGTTAGGGAATGTTAACATTAATACTTAAACTAAGGATTAAATACATAGATTTTATGGGGCGATGGGTCTTCAGAAACTTAGTCTGGCAAGACAAGATATGTTAGGGAATGTTCATATTAATACTTAACCTAAGGATTGAATACATAGATTTTATGGGGGCGATGGGTCTTCAGAAACTTAGTCTGGCAAGACAAGGTATGTTAGGGTATGTTAATATGAATATCTTAAACCTAGGGACAGCATGGGTGTATTAACTTCTAAGGTATATAACATCTACTTCTCGGATGTAAGAACATACATAGATATAATTATGGCTGTCTGATTTGTTGGCATTGGCTCAACGTAGGGACAGGGCATGGGTGTTTTTAATATGAATGTATATTCCTGTTCATCATCATTGTAGTTAGAAGTGTAGGACACGAGGGGGTAGTGTACGTGAGGTGTGGAAAATGGTCAGTTTAGAAGGGGTATGTAGGTGCGGCCTGGAGCTGCTTAGCCCTGCGGGCTTGGGCCTGTCTGAATTGGCTGGCTCGGTCAGCTGGTCCTTTCGTTCTGTGGACCTTTCTTTCGGGTGTTTCTGTGTGGTGTTCGCTCGTGGCTTCTGTGGTGGGCTTCTTGTTCTGGGGCATTTTACTTCCCTCTCCTTCATTATAGGCTCGTCCTCGAGCCTCAAGGGTGAAGTAAAGAGAAGCATAGTCATGGTGGGTCATTTTAAGGGTATTTAGAAGGTTCCACCAAGCAAGAGAGCGACGGTCAGGTTTCTTTTGCAGGTCAATGTATACCTGTAAGAATGTGTCCTCTGTGTTGTGACGGGCGGTTGCCCGGGCTTGATGTGGGCGTTGTAGATGTAAGTGTCCAGTGGGGGTTTTTACTTTAACCTCTCCTATGAATGGTTTGTAGTTTTCCCCCGTGGGGGTCGGAGTGAGGTGTGTGGGATTGACAGGAGGTCTGTTTAGTGTGGTGAATGGGTTACTAACCGAAGGGGAGGGATTACCGCGCGAAAACGGAGCTGGGGATGAAGGGGGAATATGAGTCTAGGTTTTTTTTTGGGGGGGGGGGGGGGGGGTTTGTCTTGGGAGGTGTTGTAGGCGGGGAAAATATAGTGAGGCAATGTGCAAGATTGGTTTAGGTAAGGTGGGTGAAGGAGGTGTAGATTTAAGTTGGAGGGAAATGGCAGCCTGTCGGTGAGGACGAAGATTGCTGTCATCCCGACTAGCAACAGACTGTTCAGAAAAGAGAGACAAAAACTTAAAACATTTTATCCTGGAATGTGAATAATATAATGAAATTAGGAAAAATTACTCAGGCCATTATATCTAAGACACTGGAAACTAATAGGAGAGTTACTATTCAAGAAAAAAACGAGGGAAGAAAATACATAGATGTTGGAAAAGGAGAGAAAATATGATAAAAGTACTTGACGAAAGGACAAATAATTAAGAACACAGGAATATTAAGAAGAGGTAAAATGTTTAACAATGTATAAAACAAATTTAAAAGATAGTCAGAAAAGTGTAGGTTAACAAGAAAAGTAGTATGACTAAGGGAAGAAAAATATAATATACAGTATATGGAAAACATGTAAATTTATAGAATCATGCCCAATCGCTTAGGAATTGAAAATAATCAAAACAATTTTTTTTTTAAGTACAATAATATCCTCATCATCATCAGGGGGGGTTATTTAGGGTCGCCGTTAGTCTGGGTGACGGTCTGGTGGTGGTGGTTGTGGCTTTGACCTTGGTGGTTCACTTTCACTTTGGAAGGGAGGGGTGGATATACCGTTAGGTCTGTCGTTAGGAATGTGGGTCTGGGTGCGAGCTGGCCCGGGGCCAGTTTTGGAGGGGGGTTTAAGTGGTTTCGGTCGGGGGTAGTGATAGGGGAGGTTTAAAGGTGAAACGGGCAGGTCGAGTCGGGGTTGTTGTTGCGGAAGAGGCTGGTGCTGGGGAGGGGTTGAATTGTGTAGAGAGTTGTGGTCGTGAGTGGGGTTTGGGGAAGGGTGAGTAAGGCTGAAGGTTGAGAGTTTACTATGATCGGGTGGTTTGGAGGTTTGGGGTGTGGGGATTTGATAGGGAGATGGTGGGGGGGGTCTGGGCAGGCAGGGTTGTGGTTTGAGAGGGGTTGAATTTGGACTGATTTTATTTTCGGGAGAGACATGGATGGGATTTCGAGGAGTGGTTGAAGTTGAGAGGTTGATTATGTTGTTTGGGGCGAGAGAGAGAGTAGTATTTTGGGGTTTAGCCAAGGTGGAAAAAGTTTTGTGGTTGGATTGGGATGGGCGTGGTATTTTGTCGAGCGGGATCTTTGGGGGTGGAATTTGGGGCGGGTGGGGTAACGGTGAAGAGGGGGGTAAGATAGTGGGGAAAGAGGAGGTAGGGGTTATGTACGGGGGTTATTTTTCGTTCTGAATGTGGTCGTGAGAGGTTAGGCTGGCAGGGTGGGAATTGGTGGAGGTTGAAAGTTTAGCTGGGCTCATGATGGTGGGGGACCGACTGGTGAGCAGGTGTTCGGCACGCATGAAGAGGGGGAAATCACTTTGGTGGGGGTCACGCGTGAGGGGGGGATTAACGGCGCATGTGGGAGGATCAGAGTTGTGGGGTGTGTCGGTGGCAGTGACGGTTTGTTTAGAGGTTATATGGGATTGGTGGGTTTGTCTGTCATGAGGGGGTGAGTCAAGTGTGGGGTTTTGAAGTTTATTAGGGGTGTGAATTGTGGGGAGGGTGGAAGGGAGCTACTGACGGAAAACTGTCACAAGGGAAATTTTGTTGGTGGGGGAATAGCTGAGCATTTCTGGGGGAAGGGGGGGAACATGGTTGGGTCCCTAGGTCGTCACGCGTGAGGGGAGGATTAACGGCGCGTGTGGGAGGGTCAGGGTGGTGAGAGGTGAGCGAGTTAGAAAACGGGATTTGTTGGGGGGACTGCGGAGGGTTGGTAGGGGAAGAGTTAGGTGTAGAACAGGGGTTATTGGTAGAGGACTGATATATTGATTTGGGGTTGTTAACAGGACGAATTTGGGGAATTTTCTTGGTGTCAGTCTCGGTCTGGTTAAAGGTTATGTGGGACTGGGGAGGATTGGTGGGGGCAGAGTTAGGCATAGGACATGGGTTATTGAGGGAGGACTGATGTACTGATTTGGGGTTGTTAACAGGACGAATTTGGGGAATTTTCTGGGTGGCAGTCACGGTCTGGTTAGAGGTTATCTGGGACTGGTGAGTTTGTTTGACATGAGAGGGCGAGTCAAGTGTGGGGTTTTGAAGTTTTCTAGGGGTGTGAATTGTGTGGGGGTGGAAGGGAGCTACTGACGGAAAACTGTCACAAGGGGAATTTTGTTGTTTGTGGAATAGCTGAACATTTCTGGGGGCATACGTAGGTCGGCATAGTTAGAAAACGGGACTTGTTGGGGAGACTGCGGAGGGTTGGTGGGGGAATAGGAGGTAGGCGGAGCTATAGCATTCCTGGTTGATGCGGGTGTTTGAAGGGGTTTACCGAGGTTGGGCAGGTGGGGAGATGATGGTGGGGGGTGTGTGGTTGACAGTTTTGAGGGGGGGACAGGTGGTGAATATGAGGAAGTGAGAGGCGTGACAGGTTGTTGAGCAGCATTTTTTAGGGGTGAATTTGAAAAAAAATTGGTTACTGTGGGGGTGATCATCTCTACGTGCTGTGGTTTGTTGGCAGGCATAGAAAAAGGATGGGGTTTATGGGGTAACACAATTGATGGAAGATGATCGTTGGTGGATGGCTGGGCAGGGGAAAATTTAGGGATGGTCAGAGAGGATAGAGGCAAGGGAGAGTGCACTGGGTTGGACTTTCACCGGAAGTCATTTTGGAAGGGTGCACGGAGTTTTCTTTAGGGGGATAGAGGGACTTATCAATGATAGCATTCAGTGGAGGAATACATTTACTTTCTTGGATAGGGGCTGAAGGGTTGGATAGGGGATTCATCGAACTGAGTAGGCATTCTTCTCTGATGGAGAGCATATGTTCTTCGAATAAGCCGTACGGGTCGAGATGGGCGGTGATGTGGGGTGGGAGGATGTTTAATAATGCGGTGAAAAAGAGTTCATTTTGTTGCTCGTAATCTTCAGAGCTATACGTGGTCCTCACGTATCTGTAGAGTTGTATGAGGGTCACATTTATATCCCCTTCATTCTTGATCTCGTCGACTTTTATTATTTTGGGGGCGACGGGGAACCCAAAAGTGGATCTAAGGTCCGGATCACGAGGATCGAAACTGGTTCCAGGTAAGCTTTTACTTTACCTGTTTAGCAATTTGGCAAAGAGAATAGCTCCAGGTAATCTTATCAACAATTTGGGAAACGGCTTTTCCCAATTGCATAATGTGCAATGATGCAACAGCGATTTTTTTCGCGGTCATTTTGAAATGCCACATCGTACAGTGGCTTTATTATGTCTAAGTAAGTGGCGATATCATACGTTTTTACATCATACTCGGGAATGTGTGTGAGTACCATAGCGGGCTGCCATTTTTGCGATGTTGCCATGCTTCTACTGTTCCAAACTTGCAGTGTAATGCAACCTTTTATCCGAATCAAGAACCACCCCTGCCGCCAATGTTATGCCCTGTTTTTCTACAGGATTAACTTGGGTGATGTGAGTTCTAAATGACTGGGTATATAAGGCTGCATGCACAATACAAGGTATGAGGAATAGAGAACACAAAGAAACACATGGTAACAAGATACACGATCACGTTTATTGATATACCACTGCAGAATACTCGTGCAAGACAATATAATAGAATAGAACAACACTAGCATAAGTGGATCTGGATGGAGCCTAGTCTCCCACTTCCAACGTTCAGGTATTAATCTTCTGATCACTGGCTTTAATTCAACAGGTTTATATACCGAAGACCATCAATGTTACTTATAGGATCATATTCACTGTTAGATTTATTACTGGTAGCTCTGGTGCACAAGTAGTAGTTCACAGACTAGATTAGACACGCGTATTTTAGAGCACGGGAATTCTAGTAACCTCAGGGGGTACTGATCTAAGTTTTATATTCTTGTCTCAGAAATACATAGAACGCAAATCAGTGGGCGAACATTCAGATATCACTAGGGTTTCACTTCTATGTAATAATATCTGGGTATATGGTTGATTACGAGAGTTAGTATCGCCTGTTAATTAATGGACACTGATACGCTTAGCACTTCCTAATTGAATGGTTATATGAATTATACTGGGGCAAAGAGATAGCCACTTCGTAGAAATATTAATAAGTGAATCTCTAAACAGCACTGTAACAATGTAGTACTGATAAAGGGAATCTTGGGTATTATCTGATGGGTCTGGTCCTGGTTATCTTGCGTCCATGATGTTTGGGGCTAACGACTGGTTCCGCGGCCGTCCAGGGGGTCCATATGTATGAAGTTCTCAAATACGTGGACAGGTCCTTCTATCCAAATCTGCCACGGAGTCTGCTAGCTCTGGAACTTACTTCTCAGTAACTAGCATGGATAGAGCTCAAGGTTAACTCTGGTGACCAACCTGGGTTGGTGTCTATCTTTCAACTGATTTTACTGGGGGCTGGAACTGGGTTTATAGGCTCGGTTTTGGGCCCTGTAGGCCATAGGGATCTCGAGTCTTATGGACTTATTTGAGCTCTCAATAGATACAGGGACTAGGTAAGGTGGTGATTACTGTTGTGGCACATGGCTATAGGAAGCCCTCAATTTGTGATATAACTGAGCCTTAGTAAAAGGTACTATTTTGGCTATACTGGAAGTATTTAGGGGAGAGAGACTGGATCTACTTTGCGAGGAGGATGGGGACAGCTGTGATAGGAGCGTCTCTCTTAGATTGTTCAATCTTCATTCTATGGTATAGCTGAGGTGCTAATTTAGTGATCAGAGTATGCAAGAAAGGTAAATGGTTTATTGTGAGTTAATAGAGGTTAGTAAAGGTGTTAGTCATGCATGGTTAATTCATTGATAGGAAGAATTCATGTGCTACCTGGCAATGACTCAGAAGTCAAAACAGGGGGTCAGGTATACCTCCGCGGGGGTGGGGGTCTCCCTCCTCGGGTGGGTAAAAAAGGGGTAGCCGGGCGCTCTCTCTCTGGGATGGTCGTCCGGCGGCTGTGGCTAGGGGCTTGCCATATCACCAGTGTTTGTAATAACCCTCTGTTTATGAGACAGATGTGGGTCTTTTTAATATCCAAACCGAAGGTGCCTTGGCTAGCTGGTTTTAATCGGTTGGTTGTTAATCGTATGGTTTGCTGGATGTGGTGGAGACTGGTTGCTAACTCTGCCACATTTATCTGGAAGTATGGCAATAGAAGTTAGTTACTGGTGAGGCGGCTAGCCTCGCACCGACGACCATTGGGTGCAGGGTTGTGAATAGGTTGCAAGAGAATAGATGGCATGCAAGGGGTTAGTAAAGTTCTAATGTTGTTCTGGCCTATTAAGGGAAGGCAGGCTGGATAGGAGTATATATATAAAAGGTTGGAGAGCGTTAGCAACGGAAAAATCAAGGATCTTCAAGAGGTATGAGAGAAAGGCTAGGTCGGACAGAGTCGAGAAGCGCGGGGTATTTTAATGAGGGGGCTACCGGGAAATTTGACCCTAAGGTCTCTGGGCGTGGGGGTGGCATTAGGCTACAATTGATATTGGAGTTTGAAAGGACAGTGAAAGTACGTTAGCCAAATGCTACCGGGGGATGCAAATACGGGGTGGTATATGAGTCTGGAAAAGATAGAATCATGTGGACTGTGGGGCGGTGGGGGAGAAGGAGGTTAACTGTAGGTGTGTGCTTGATTGTGGATAAAGTAAGGAAAAACATGGTGTATTATTTCTCGTACATACGAGGGGTCATGGACCTATTATTTGACACGCTTTTTTGTACGTCTAGGTGTCCCTGGGAACTGCGTTTTCTATGAAATATAGACCAAAGGAAAGCGGCAGTTCGTAGGGGTACTGCGTTATTGTTTCGAGGTACTATGATAGATACTGGTAACAAAGGTTATCTATACAATCTCTGGTTGGGGTAAGGATTACGTTACAGCATGGTGGCTAACATCTGTAGTCATGGCTGTCTAAGTTTTATGGGGGCAATGGTTCTATATCTTGGTGTACCCGTGGGTATCTTTAATTTCTTATGAGTTTGGACATGTGGTTTCTTTTTAACATCTATTTCTCGGATGTAAGAACATACATAGATTATAGGTTTGACTCCTGTAAGGAGATAAAGAAAACCTAATATTTAGTAGTGGCCCCGTAATCATTGACGAACATGCCTATTACATAAGGCATCCTCTTCAAACACTAATCCGCCGTAGTTTGAATCTACCGCGCAGAGCATTTAAAAACTGAGGAGCCTTCATCATGAGCGCACGCGACCTCACTCATGGCTTCAGTCATTATGAATTGGGTTCTCACTACGAAAAAACTTCGTAAAAAATAAAAACAAAAAGAAAATAAGAATAACTATCCAATAAGCTTTCCATCATATCGTGGATGTACTTGTGTGGATTTCTGACCAGACGCTGAATCAGGCGTCATTCCTCCTTCACTGACATATCAAGTAAACCAAAATCCTTAATACATCAACGAATGGGAAGGGGACGGTCGGGAGGGCCCCAGTCGTCAATGATTACGGGGCCACTACTAAATATTAGGTTTTCTTTATCTCCTTACAGGAGTCAAACCTATAATTTATTAGTGGCCCCTCCATCATTGACGAACATGCCTGATATCTAAGACTGGAGGGGGACATTCGTAATCATATCATAACTCTAGAAAAGCAGATAATAAAAACAACCACATAGTATTCTTACTTTTGAAAAATGTATTTAATACGGCGTAGGCCGGAAATATACAAGAAAAAGGGGGTTCAGGCAGGTGCGTGCTTCAAAGAAGCCTGCCTGACAAAAATAGGTAACCCTGAAGATTCTGAACACAGATCTGTAGTTACAAAAGGCACCCCACTCAACGAGTGGTGACAAAAATAATAAGTTATAAGTTTATATGTGCACATCATAAACCCCAAAATACATGTGGAGATCAATTGTTAATGAACTCCATTGAACTAATGTTACATTGCTTTCGCAGCTAAAACTACTATAACAACACCGTTGTCTTGTACTAAACTTTGTACTAGCACAAATTCTCGCAGAGAAATTTTCATATCACATTTCAACCTTAAATTGTATCACAGCTCTCATACTCCGGCGGGGTCTAGGGTGTCCTATGTCAACTGACTGCACCCCCCCCCCCCCCCCTTCCTTGAAAATAAACATAAGTGACTGCAGGGCCACCTAGACCCTCTGCCTTAAAGCTATACATGGTAAGGAAGGTTTGTCTAGAGCAACTGACAAGTATCTAGAGAAAAACGTATGATTAGACGCCCACAACTGTGTGGACGCAATATCTTCAACTGAAAAGTTTTTCAGGAAACGTAAAGAGGCCGCCCACTTGCGTAAATCGTGGGCCCTACCCACAACGCCGGGATTACTCTCTTTAATGACTTCTACCAGAAGAGAGGCTAATCGCCGTTTAAGTAAGCGTTTACCCGTACTCGCTACCCATAAAGCACCTTGGGGGTTATGAGGAGCTATTCTTAAATATTTGGTTAGAGCTTGCACTGGACATAAATTATGATGCACCTTTCCCCTTTTTAACGCCGGCACCGTGAATTCAGAAAACACGTGTGCACTATGCTCATTCTTGGCTACAAACGCCGGGGAGGGTGCAATGGAAATTGAATCATTAAGTCTACCAAACCTAAGACAATTAGGTGTGTTGCTCATCGCCGCCAGCTCAGACACTCTGTTTCCGGTGGCCAAAGCCAAAAGGAAAACTGCCTTCTTTAAGATTAAAGCAAAGTCTGCAGTATTTTGATACAGACGAGAATGAAGTAAAGACAAAGCTTTGTCCAGAGACCAAGTAGGCATGAGCTGACGGGGAGGTGGGCGGAGTTTAAAACACGCTCTCATAAATCCTGTTTCCTCCGCCACCGGTATGGATAGACCTGTAAGGTCGAAAAAGGGCACTCTAATCGCAGTTAAGTGATTCTTCAAAGTAACCACAGATAAACGTTTCTGCTTAAACAGATAGTTCAAGTAATTAAAAACCAATGCCACTGAGGGTACAGTTTGTTCCGTTCTAACAATCCAAGAAGTAAAAGCTTTCCAATGAGATTGATATTGTCGCTTAGTAGACTGAGTATATTGATTGAGCAATTTATTGGTCACATCCCTACCGTATGGTGCTAGCCACTTGGCCTCCTGAATGTCCATAATGCAAAAGTCAGCGAGGTCTCTAGGTTGCCAATCGTGTCTAAGTGGAAGTACCCGACCGGGAGCGATACCGGGTCCGGGCACCACATTATTAACTGCTGGCACCACACCTGCGCTGGCCACAGGGGCGCGATTAGCGAGACTAAGCCTCGATAAACTCGTAGTTTGTTCACTACGTGGCACATTAGTGACGCATCTGGCGGCGGAAACAGATAGATGGAGCTCCATCTGTTCCAGTCTGTCACTAGGGCGTCTGGCCCCCCTGCCGGTGTTATCGTCCGGCGGGTGAGGTATAGAGGGAGCTTGTGAGTCTCCTCGGACGCAAAAAGATCCACTTGTGGATGGGAGAGCTCCGCAATCATTAGGTCGAAAATGGGTTGCTTGAGCTCCCATTCTACTGTCGTGCTCTGTCTCCGGGACAGAGTGTCTGCCCAGACGTTCGCTACGCCTGGGAGATAAGATGCGTGAAGATAAATATCTAGACTGGTGGCTAGAACAAAAATCTCTTCCGACACGAGTAGCAACTTCCTTGACCTCGTTGACCCTTGTTTCTGAATACAGTGAACTGCATTCAGATTGTCCATTCTGAAGGCCACTGACTTGCCCCGTAACGCCGGGCCGTGAGCCTGAAGGAAATACAAGGGGACTAGTAACTCTTTGACATTTATGTGAGAGATTTCTAAGTGGGACCAAAGTCCCTGACCCTGGTGCCCCTGATTTGACTGAAATCCCCACCCTATGGTGCCTGACGCATCCGTGTCTACCCATACCGTTGGAGGAGGAGAGGTCCATGACATGATTGAGTGCAATGTTTCCCTCTTCGCCCAGACCGCTAGTAAGGTGTGGATTAATTTTGGTATGGGCCATAATTTTCCCGCCGGTAAGAGTGGGAAATATTTGTTGCCTTCCAATATTAATCGTTTTACTTTCAACCGGCCCAACTTGACAGTTAGCTGAATCCAGTTGAGAGAGCCGACCAGAGGCTCCCAGACTCTTCGTGTCGTAGTCAGACTGTGAAGAAACCTGAACAGTTTCCTGCGAAACCTGTTGCGATTGTCCACACTCTGACTCAGAGTGAGAGCGGCGGTGTCCCAGACCAGCCCTATCCACTGAATTACTCTTGAGGGAACAAGGTTTGACTTTACCAGATTTACCTTGAAGCCTAGAGTTTTGACATGATTTAAAATGATATTGACATGTTTTATGCATAATTGTTGTGTCTCTGCCACCACCAGCCAGTCGTCTAGATACCACAACACTCTGATTCCCTGTTTTAACAATGGCATCAGGGCTTGCCGGACTAGTTTCGTGAATAATCGAGGTGCTAGGTTCAAACCGAACGGCATCCTCTGAAAAACAAAATTTTGGTGCCTGATCCTCAAGGCCAGAAACCTTTGAAATCTTTTGTTGACCGACACGTGCCAATAGGCGTCTGTCAGGTCTAGGGAACACATCCAGCCACCCGGCGGAAGTGTTAGCCTGATTTGATGAACTGTTAACATTCTGAAAGACTCGTTGTAAATGTGAAGATTCAGATACGACAGGTCTACGACCGGCCTCATCTGAACACTGTCCCGTTTGGGAACCAAAAACAGTTTTGACGTGAATACAGGGTAATCTGGGGGTACCGGGATGATGACATTCTTGGCAATCATCTCCTGGACCAGCAACTCCACCTCTAATGAAACACAATTTGCCGTTGTCGGCTGACGTAAGCGAGGTCGCCGGAGCCACTGCCAAGTGATGCCTTTGCGTGCCACCATCCGTGCCCAGGTTTTTAACGGCCATGCTTGGTGACACGTTCGGAACGACCCAGTTAGCAGACAAGGGTTCGCCGGCTGTACTTCCCTCGGTTCCTCCGGCTCTAAGGTAGGCACTGGGAGTGAGAAAGACTTTAGTTTTTTGATGGTGGGTTTGGTGGTGTTGGACGCTTCGCCGGCTGGCTGGTGTGGGCCGAAGACTGGCCCTGCCCCGGCTTATACTGGCCGCGTCCCCTCTGTCCTGAAAACCCTCTCTGTCTATGCCTGAACTGACCCAGGGGGGATTGGGAGGACTTAGGCGGAAGAAACGGCTTAGAACCCCCTGGCTGAGCTTTAGTAGGAGGCTTAGGTTTGGGGAAGTTAAATGCGGGTTTCTTAGCCTGTGCGGGACTGTGCTTCACGGCCTGTGCCATGTTAAACACATCAGGGGACATTAAAGAAGGTGTAAGTACTGGGGACATTACCACCTGGTTAGCAATGCGATCAGGCAGCTTGCGAACTAATGACATCCTAAGATCCTGTCGTGCTCGCACCGCCTCAAGTAAGGCTGTGCGTATGTCACCTAAGGATGAATTGACGACTGAAGAATCAGACGCCGGGATAATTCAACTGATCTTCGAGCATCCGCGTCTGCGATTGCCTGAGTAGACCTGAGTAAAGACTTAGCCACCTGTTGAGAAACTATGTACTGTGAAAACAGGCGGAAAGCTTTTCCCCTTAGCCTAAATTCTCTGTCTAGGTGAGAAGGGGTAGGGGTAATGAATGGTTCCTTTAGTTCACAAAGATTAATCTTAGGGGCAGCTAAAAAGAAAATAAAGCTGACGGAACTCCGCCGGCAGAACCTACCGGCATTGAGAACCATGAATGTGTATCCTGAGGGATCTGGTGGGAAGATTTAGAAGTGAAAGTGGTTGCAAAGTTTTGAGCCTCTACCTCCCAATCCACCCAAGGTCCTGGTCCCAACTGTCCCACCTTCAACACTGGATTAGCTGTCTCGTCTGTGACGGTCTGTAAATCTAGTTCAGGAGTAATAGCCGACAGAGCCTTAATATCATTAAACCCATCCAGCTTAGACCAGTCTGAAAAAAGTTTTGAAGCTGAGGCAGGGGGTAAAGCAGGCTTAGATGCATAAACAAAATAATCCTGATGATAATAACTAGGTATAGCCTTGATATTTACGTCCAAAACATTACCCAAGGCATCCAATGCCCTTAATTTCTTAGACTTATTTCCCTGGATAAACCACTCACGTGGTACCGGGAGTTCCCCTGACAAGGTAGGCTGGGCAAGCTCTGGCTTAGAGGGGTTCAAAGGGACCCATGACTCGTCTGGCCCATAAAGCAGGGGCATAGCTACCTTTCTAAGAGGCGCTTTGTCTAGAGGGGGTGGATTAACATCCGTAATGACCCTGACATTTGACGTAGTGAATGCCGCCGTAGCTGGCTTAGAGCTCCCTGCCGGTGACAGAGTAGGAGGGTTAGGAATCTTAGATAAATCGATTGACGTTATCAGAGGCCGTACCGCAGAACCTGTCAAGGGAGCCCCCAAGTCCATTGTGGGGTTTTCTCGTTGTTGATTAAAGAATTTTGATAGAGCATGAGTAAGTAACCCATCAATTTCTTGTGCTGTAACAAACTGGTTAGGTGCAGAACTTTCAGGTGAATTAGTATTATCATGGGCGGCGTCCAGGCCTGAGCCTGACCCTTGTCCTTCCCTATCTGAAATTAATGACACTTCATCTTGTTCCTCCCGATCCTCCTGAGAAGACCCCGCCGAGGCAGGGGCACCTTGTTTCCAAGATAAATCAGGGATAGAGGATGGGGTCGCCGCGTCCCTGTGGACATCGGCTACTGTGTGACTCGTATGAGTCGGACGTGGATGGTCAGACCCTGGTTGAGCAAACCGCCAAACACCGAGGCTCTGGCCTACGCTCTCTTGAGAGTCTGAAACATTCTCAATTATTGAATATCCTGAACTTTCCATTTCTAGGGTTAAAATATCAATAGGTAAATCTTGTTTAGGGACAGGCGCTTCACTATACTCTGAGGCTGTAACAGAAACATTGTCAGGTGTAGAGGTACGATGAGATGCACTAGACTTAGTAGAATGTCGAGAGGACTTCTTATGGGAATCCTTTTTGGAGGATTTGTGGCTACGGTGTGACCGCGAACTAGACCTAGGTTTGGAAGAATCACCACCATGGCCACTGGGGAAAGCTTCAGTCTTGCACTTCTTACTAGCCGGGGAAGAGGCCCGACTTGAAGACCGTTGTCTGAGGGGTGACCTTGACCTCGATCTCGCCTGCGACGAGGAGGTGGCTGCCGGGGGAGTAGGCTCTCTCGGGCGTTTAAACGTATCCACAGACGATACAGAACCCTGGCTAGTCTCTGTCGGCTTAAAACCCCTTACTCTAGAGGTACGTTTAGGGGGAGGGTGCTCTGACAGCAACTTATCCCAAAGTGGGACGTTGTCACATTGAAGTGACTTATGTGCGACAATGGTAGTGTAGGCCGACATTTGTTGTCTGACCTCTCTCAACGCTACCGCCGCGGTCTTGTCATTGTCACACAGGACTTTATTGGCTAATTGGGAGCAAAATGAACAATTAAGTGTAATCCAGAGACCCCTTGAACGGTCTAGACATCTAACACACCTTATGCAAAGGGTATGTGCAAAAATTGGGATACCCGCGCAAGTAGGGGTAATGCACAGGGCAAAAACTGGGGTCACATTAGCCATGACAGAGACTGGTGTGAGGAACTACCGCCGGGTCTGTATTGGTCCGCCGGAGCTCAGCTCTGGAAAAATAAAGAAAAATTTCCAGGAATTAATGCTCATAAGGTTAACCCAAGTGTTCGCATACAAGTGTTAATAACCCGCCGGGTAACGGGATGCAAAGACACAGCTAACACATCTCGCCACGCGGCTGGGTGTAAAGAGGCTAAACAAATCTTCTTAGCTAAAGAACATGAAGAATACCCTCTGATATAATGGTCCAGTATGGCACTTATAGTCTGTAGGAAGTGGTGACTGTCTCAAGATTCAATTTTGTAACAAAGCCCCCCCTCATAAAGACGCCGGCCCTTGAAATATTTTAGTAGAATAGCCCAGGGCAGGAATATACGAGATCTGATTTTTTAACGAATTGTCCCAAACGATCGTCGTAAAAATAGAAGGCGGCGATACTGAAAGTATCACCCAATTAAGGTTAATCGAAATTGAATTTGTTTATAAATTCCTTAGTTCCTTTACTTAGGGGCACCCGCCGGGTGTGGAAATCGATTTGGTTAAACCTCACTGATCCTTCAATTGCCGTAAGAGTAAAGGCAGCGATACACAGAGTATCACTCAAATGGATTGGTTAACTATAAGAGACCTAAGTCGTTTTATCCCACCCTGCTCAGGTGCACCCGCCGGGTGAGAAGTCTAAAAGTTAACCCCACAAGTTCCTGACCCCACTTCTTTGTAAAAGATCGCCGGGGAGGAACGCCTAAACAACAGCTAGGTTTTCCCCGTGGTTGTCGTAAACCAGGTAGAAAACCTATAAAAAACGAGTGTTCTCAAGAACGTCGTTTCTTTATATATAACTAAATATATATGTAAGGATGGGTACAGCCATCCCGCCGGGAATTTTAAAGGAGGCCTGAAACCAGGCACCCACAGAGACGCAGTCCTGGAGAGCCACAGACACCTCCCCTCGCCGGGGAACCAGCCAGAGTTTAAAAACCACGTGTGGCCCAACACTGCTCATCGGTCAGGATTTTTCATGGTGAAACCGAGAAAAACCCTCCGGAAGGCAAACCCCACCCTGAACAGACACCATCTGAACAATACGACACGAGGAGAGACACGCACGACTAACCAAGGTCACAACATAATCCGTGGAATTAGCCAATACACAACTAAACCAGGAAACAAATATAGTCCGAGGAATTAGCCAATACACAACTAAAACCCGGATACACATGACACAGTAGGGCATATTTATAAAATAAATAATAACACTAGACATGTGGCAAAGCTACGAGCGGCTGGCTAGGCCTAGGTAGACGGCATGAAAATAGTTGAAATATAAACACACACTGGAATATCACAACAGGAACCACCGCCAACACACCACCGAAGCGATAACTTCCCACCCCGGGAAGCCTGACACGGACCCAGAAAAAACTTCACTAAGTGAAGAAAAATACGCTGGGAACGTCAGCAAACACACAGCTTACCTCATCAGAAGGATAAAAGGCAGCAATAATTAACGCGTAATGAAAGCCGCCTGCATCACCAACTAACCCAACTGTGAAAAGTTCACGTGTCCACAACAGGACCACGAGGGTACATCCGAAATAGATGCCCCATACATACGACCCAAAATACATTGCACTGCGGGCAACCAGCCCAGGACACTCCTGCTACGCCTATCCTAACCTTACTCGATACATCCCAGAGTAAACAAATGAGAAAAAACTCACTAGGGACGCCACGAATGCGGAACCAGCGGAGCCTGAAAGGTACGTCCGGGCAGGCTGAGCGCAGAGCAAAGAAGGAGGAATGACGCCTGATTCAGCGTCTGGTCAGAAATCCACACAAGTACATCCACGATATGATGGAAAGCTTATTGGATAGTTATTCTTATTTTCTTTTTGTTTTTATTTTTTACCAAGTTTTTTCGTAGTGAGAACCCAATTCATAATGACTGAAGCCATGAGTGAGGTCGCGTGCGCTCATGATGAAGGCTCCTCAGTTTTTAAATGCTCTGCGCGGTAGATTCAAACTACGGCGGATTAGTGTTTGAAGAGGATGCCTTATGTAATAGGCATGTTCGTCAATGATGGAGGGGCCACTAATAAATATAGGGCTGTCGGATTGGTTGGCGTTGGTTCAACTCAGGGACAGGGCATGGATGTTTTTAATATGAATGTATATTCTTGTTCATCATCGTGTAGGTAGAATCGGGCGGGTAAGAGGTGTAGGACACGAAGTAATATGGCGTAGTGTGGACTGTGGATACGAAGGAGGTAAGTGGAAGACGTATGACAATTGTGGAAAAGTAAATGGAAAAAGGTGAACACAATGGCGGATAAAGATACTTAACCTAAGGATTGAATACATAGATTTTATGGGCGATGAGTCTTCAGAAACTTAGTCTGGCAAGACAAGATATGTTAGGGAATGTTAACATTAATACTTAAACTAAGGATTAAATACATAGATTTTATGGGGAGATGGGTCTTCAGAAACTTAGTCTGGCAAGACAAGATATGTTAGGGAATGTTCATATTAATACTTAACCTAAGGATTGAATACATAGATTTTATGGGGGCGATGGGTCTTCAGAAACTTAGTCTGGCAAGACAAGGTATGTTAGGGTATGTTAATATGAATATCTTAAACCTAGGGACAGCATGGGTGTATTAACTTCTAAGGTATATAACATCTACTTCTCGGATGTAAGAACATACATAGATATAATTATGGCTGTCTGATTTGTTGGCATTGGCTCAACGTAGGGACAGGGCATGGGTGTTTTTAATATGAATGTATATTCCTGTTCATCATCATTGTAGTTAGAAGTGTAGGACACGAGGGGGTAGTGTACGTGAGGTGTGGGTCAGTTTAGAAGGGGTATGTAGGTGCGGCCTGGAGCTGCTTAGCCCTGCGGGCTTGGGCCTGTCTGAATTGGCTGGCTCGGTCAGCTGGTCCTTTCGTTCTGTGGACCTTTCTTTCGGGTGTTTCTGTGTGGTGTTCGCTCGTGGCTTCTGTGGTGGGCTTCTTGTTCTGGGGCATTTTAGTGTTGTTCCTGAGATTTGAGTTCCAGAGCCGGCAGACTCCGTGGCAGATTTGAGATAGAAGCATCTGTCCACGTACAAGAAATCTACGTGCACCTTATAACCTTCACACACCAGTGGGTATATAAGCGTGTAGCCAGCAACGATCGCCAAGAGATCCGTCTTGAGAACTTCCTACATATGGATCCCCTGGACGGCCGCGGAACCAGTCGTTAGCCCCCAACATCACGGACGCAAGATAACCAGGACCAGACCAACCAAATACGACCCAAGATTCACTTTATTAGTACTACCGTGTTACAGTACTAATTAGAGACTCACTTATTAATCTTTCTATGAAGTGGCTATATCTTTGCCCCAGTATAATTCATATGCAACCATTCTATTGGGAAGTGCTAAGCGTATCAGTGTTCATTAATTAACAGGCGACATTAACTCTCGTAATTAACCCTATTCAGATATTATTACATAGAAGTAAAACCCTAGTGATATCTAACGTTCGCCCACTGATTTGTGTTCTACGTATTTCTGCTATAAGAATATAAAACTTAGATCAGTACCCCCCTGAGGTTACTAGAATTCCCGTGCTCTAAAAATACGCGTGTCTAATTCTAGTCTGTGAACTACTACTTGTGCACCAGAACTGCCAGTAATAAATCTAATTAGTGAAATTGAATCTATAAGTAACATTGATGTCTTCCAGTATATAAACTTGCGAACCAAGCCAGTGATCAGAAGAGTATACCTGAACATTGGAAGTGGGAGACTAGGCTCCATCCAGATCCACTAATGCTAGTTGTTCATTTCTATCATTTGTCTTGTACGAGTATTCCTACCTTCTTATGCTTCCTATTAATCATCTTCAATAAACGTGATCGTGTGTCTTGTTACCGTGTGTTTATTTTGTGTTCTCTATTCCTCATACCTTGTATTGTGCATGCAGCCTTATATACCCAGTCAGTTAGAACTCACATTACCCAAGTTAATCCTGTAGAAAAACAGGGCATAACACCTTTGGTCCAGCCATGTGAATCTGTTCGGAGTCAGCAGTCTGTGGCGTCGGTGACGCCTGTCCAGGATGTAACACAGCACCCCATACTATTAAACACATCATAGAAGACTGCACTCTACACAATCACTTACGCCAACAACATAATCTAACTCCTTGAGAGCCCTGTGGGAAAGCCCGATTGTGGCCATGGCCTTCCTTAGGGACTCGGGGCTGTTCGGCCAGACAGCCTAGGGAACGACAACAAACTATTTTATTACTACTATAACAACACAATAAAACCATGTTCCATTACTTAGGTAAAATTTCTTCATTCATAATATCACCAACCAAAGGTCTCCGATTAAATACATTTTCCTACTTAAATATATTTTCCTCAGGAATCTGCATTACAGTATTTTTCATCTAGATTGTCGCCAAACTTTGTAATCCTGCGTTGGTAACAGTGATTAGGCTGGATTCATCAAGGCATTTAACTGCATTAAACCTTATGCACAACTCAATTTTGCAATTGCTAAGTTCTTAACTATTTGTATTGATGAATACGGAGGTTGACCTGTAATAAAGAAAGAATACACTAGATGGTTTTGATATTCTTGTGGATGCTACACATTGTCTTTCATTTAGTCTACTCATTCAGATTATGCAAAAAAACATACGAAACTATGTATATATAGTTTAATAAACTTTGTATTAACCAATTGGGCGGGTGCCCAACCCCGAAAGGGGTTGAAATAGGGGAGCTATCCCCCCGCCAAAGGCGGCTTTCTAGGGCCTTTCCTAGCTGATGTTGAGAGGATTAGGTTCTAGTCATGTGGTGATGGGCTGGTCTATCAGAGTGAGAACTGAGCGATCTCTGCCATACCCATAGCTTACTCTGACTGTTCCTTTTACTTATATATTTTCTAGATCTCAAGTGACGGCGTCTCTTCCGTGGATTGACCTCCCAATCTACCAAGATTGAAAGCCAAAGCGTCACATTTTTCCTTTGCCCCTCAACTTTCTCTTCATAATTGCTGAGGGGCACAGGTCCCTGGGTCCTTTGGTTTCGCGGGCGTTTCCGCACCCTCCTCAGCTCCCCGCCATGGAGTGGCTTCGGTCACCCATACTAATACAGTGTTTTTTTATAAAATGATAGTAGAGTATATTTAGTTGAAGGAACTGGAAGGTGCCAGCTCGTAACAGTTGGGGAATTTCTAAAAATTAGGTCAAATCCAAAATTGCCACCATTTACCATTATTACCTTCTTCTCAGTTACCATAGCATGTTTAAAACAGATTATAACAATAATTTTGGAATGATTTACATTCATGAGATTCATAGCACCTTATATTATCATGTAATAATTACAAAACATAACAGTTCAAAGTATTATTTATCCATCATTAACCCTGTTCAGGCCAAGGAAGCAAAATTATCGCCCTAAATTGCACCAGAACTGTATGTTGGCCCCAACACCTTTAAATTTTCAGGCTTTTAAAGGAATTATATTAAACACGATTTGAATGTATTTTAAAACTTTAGCCTTAGTCAGGGACGTATACTAGAGCCTTTTAGGAAGGGGTCCTCGCTTCCCTCCATTTTTTTTTTTTTTTTTTCAAAAAAGGAAAAAATCTAGCTCGTTTACAATGCACTCTTTTGAGATAATTTGTGTGTGAAACAAAAATGCATGGGCTGAACAGAACTAAGGACCCTGAGACTGGGTGAAATTCATACACCATCGTAGGAAAAAAAAATAACGTATTACAATAGCCCAATCTGAGACATTGACCTCCATCACCCAAAGAAATTACTTGATGATGGACTCTAGCCAAAAGATGTAATGCATTAATCTCGAAAATAAGGAAGGTATTACACTACCTCTTTAGACTCTAGTAGTCACTGCTACAACCAGTGGGTAACTGAATACATTTGACAGTAATGTAACAACTATAGAAAACATGTAGGCCTACCACACCTGAACAGTAAGTTAATAAATGTCTTCAGCATCGTTGTCTTCAATGTCATCATCGTCATCCTAACACTGGGCCTCAAATGGAGAGAACTGTTTCGTGTGTTCATTTAAACAGATGTTTTCAGCTCCGCATTTGCAGTACGATGTGCATGAAAGTCCATTTGCCCGACAGCTGCATTTCTGGGTGGCGCATGGCGATTTAGATTTGCAGCCACAAGCCACGGTTTGCAAAAGATTAGGAGGTGCAATGAGGTCATGGGTGTTAGGATTTTGTTCTCTGTCTTCCACCCATACTGAGAAATGTCAAGTTCTGGAGGACTTGGTTGATCAGCTGCAGTCCACAGTAGAACCTGGAGGCGTGCACGCTTGATATGCTGAAGTGCAGCATTATATGTTGGCGGCAGGCTCTTAATTTTAGGAGGTTCTTTCTTGCTGGTGAACAAGCAAAATCTCAAGTCATTAAGTGAGGAGACCGGTGCTGTTCCATACAAAGCTGACAGGAAACGAAGTCCTTCTTCAACCCATTCCTTTTCTTCTGTGTTTTTCTTGGCAAATGCTTCAAGACAAATAGATGAGTTCAGCAAAACGTTAACTGCTGAGATCACTTTCCCCTTACCAAACGGATAAGACACAGAGTCACATTCAATAAAACTGTGGACAGGCAGCAGACTCAGGCACTTGTCACCCAGTCTCAGTGCTGTGGCATTTATGTCAATAATTTGCCCATTGAATTTCTTCATGGTCACCTGTGCACTGGGTTTGTCAAGCCAGAAAAAATCCAGTAAGAGTACAAAGATGTCCGTGTCGTCAGCGAGCACCTGTATGTGCCTTTTGGTAGGTGGTGAAAATGCAGTAAATAACTGATTAGTGTTACATCAGCTTCCTCGTGTGTGAATTGGCTTTTCTCTCCGACCAGATGTAAATGTTTGTTGCTATGCTCAGTGCTACATAAGAACTCTATCAATTATTTCTTATTCTGCTCACTTTTCAAAGTTTTTTCCACAAAAAGGGATCATTTGGGATACCTGATTGCATACATATCACATATTATATATTATTTCAATCTATAAATAACTTCCTTCCGATCATTTAAGTGACCAAAAAGAAAATATTGCCATTAAGGGACACTCGAGTAAATGCGCGGCAAATTTGGCGGAGCTCTTGGAAACTTGTAGCTAGCTACTAATTAAATATTTTCCCCACTCGTGCTGCGCTGGCACCTCCCAGATTCTTGAAATATATGTACTTTACTATCATTTTACAAACAAATATTGTATTAGTACGCTATGTCACACCCCCACATGACTTATATATAGACGGCATCCTGACTATCTCTACTTCCTACCAATTAGCCATGACCTAATCAGTCCCAACAACGACCCACCTATTCCATGCGCCTCAACTGTTCTCATCAATCTCTCATGAGGGACTCTGTCGAAAGTGTTATGCCCTGTTTTTCTACAGGATTAACTTGGGTAATGTGAGTTCTAACTGACTGGGTATAGAAGGATGCATGCACAATACAAGGTATGAGGAATAGAGAACACAAAATAAACACACAGTAACAAGACACACGATCACTTTTATTGATGAACACACTTCTATAGTTTCCTTGATGATGATTAATATGAAGCATAAGAAGGTATGAATACTCGTACAAGACAAATGATAGAATTGAACAACTAGCATTAAGTGGATCTGGATGGAGCCTAGTCTCCCACTTCCAACGTTCAGGTATTAATCTTCTGATCACTGGCTTTATTCACAAGTTGATATACTGGAGACCATAAATGTTACTTATAGATTCATATTCACTATTAGATTTATCACTGGTAGCTCTGATGCACAAGTAGTAGTTCACAGACTAGATTAGACACGCGTATTTTAGAGCACGGGAATTCTAGTAACCTCAGGGGGGTACTGATCTAAGTTTTATATTCTTGTATCAGAAATACATAGAACGCAAATCAGTGGGCGAACATTCAGATATCACTAGGGTTTCACTTCTATGTAATAATATCTGGATATATGGGTAATTACGAGAGTTAATATCGCCTGTTAATTAATAAACACTGATACGCTTAGCACTTCCTAATGGAATGGTTATATGTGAATTATACTGGGGCAAAGATATAGCCACTTCATAGAAATATTAATAAGTGAGTCTCTAAATAGCACTGTAACACTGTAGTGCTGATAGAGTGAATCTTGGGTCGTATTTGATTGGTCTGGTCCTGGTTATCTTGCGTCCGTGAGGTTGGGGGCTAGCGACTGGTTCCGCGGCCGTCCAGATGGTCCATATGTAGAAGTTCTCAAGACGGATCTCTTGGCGATCATTGCTGGCTACACTCTTATATCCCCACTGATTTATGTGAAGGTTATAAGGTGCACGTAGATTTCCTTTACATGGACAGATTCTTCTATCTCAATCTGCCACGGAGTCTGCCGGCTCTGGAACTCAATTCTCAGGAACAAAACAAGGGCAAAGCTAGAGGTCAACTTAAAGGACCAGCCACTGGTTGGTGTCTAGCTTTCAACTGATTTTACTGGGGGCTGGAGCTTGATTTATAAGTGTGGTTTTGGACCCTGTCGGCCATAGGGATCTCGGGTTTTGATGGCCTTATTTGAGCTCTCAATTGATACGGGAACTAGGTCAGGGGGTGATTACTGTTGTGGCACATGGCTGTATGGAGCCTTCATACTGTAATATAACTGAGCCTTAGTAAGAGGTACTATTTTGGCTATACTGGAAGTATTTAGGGGAGAAAAACCGGATCTACTTTGCGACGAGGTTTGGGACAGCTGTGCTAGGAGCGTCTCTCTTAAATTGCTCAGTCTTCATTCTAGGGTATAGCTGAGGTGCTAATTTGGTTATTGGAGTATGCCAGGAAGGTTAATGGTTTATTGTGGGTTAATAAAGGTTAGTAAGGGTGTTAGTCATACATGGTTAGTTCATTGATAGGAAGAATTCCTGTGCTACCTGGCAATGACCCGGAAGTCAAAACAGGGGTCAGGTATACCTCCGCAGGGGTAGGGGTCTCCCTCCTCGAGTGGTTGAAAGGGGTAGATGCGCGTCACTTCTCTGTGATGGTTGTCGGGGCGGCTGTGGCTGGGGGCTTGCCATATCACAAGGGTTTGTAATAACCCTCTGTTTATGAGACAGATGTGGGTGTTCGTAATACCAAAACCGAAGGTGCCTTGATCAGCTGGTTTACTTGGTTAGGTTGTTAATTGTATGGGTGGTTGGATGTGGTGGAGACTGGGTTGCTAACTCTGCCACATTGATCTGGAAGTATGGCAATAGAAGTTAGTCACTGGTGAGGCGGCTAGCCTCGCACGGACGATCATTTGGTACAGGGTTGTGAATGAGTTGTGAGGGAATAGATGGCATGCAAAGGGTTAGTAAAGTTCTAATGGTGTTCCTTCCTACTGGGGGAAGGTAGGCTGGATAGGAGTATATATACAAAAGGTTTGAGAAGGTTAGTAACGGAAAAGTTAAGGATATTCAGGGGGTATGCTGGAGAGGCTAGGTCAGAAGGGAGTGGAGGAGCGTGGGGGGTTAACGAGAGGGAGAGGGTTAAGGGGGTTACGTGGAAGTTTGACCCTAAGGTCTCTGGGCGTAGGGGTGGCATTAGGCTACAGTTGGTATCGTAGCTTGGGGGTTAATGACAGGGAAGGTACGTTAGCCAAACGCTACCGGGGGATGAGCAATAAGTGGTGGTATGGTATATGAGTTTGGAAATGATAGAATCATGTGGACTGTGGGCTGTGGGGAAGAGGAGGTTAACTGTAGGTGTGTGCTTGACTGTGGATAAAAGTAGAGAAAAACATGGTGTATTATTACTCGTCAATACGATGGTTATGGACACTGTTACTCTGACACTATTTCTTGCTGATTCTAGTTGTTCCTGGGAACTGCGTTTTCTATGACATATATATCAAAGAAAGCGGCAGTTCGTAGGGGTAGCTTCGGTATTGTTTCGTGGTGGAAAGGCGTCGAGACTGGTAAAAGAGGGTGGTGTATACAATCTCTGGTTGGGTTAAGAATTAGAGTTAATAATAATAATAATAATAATAATAATAATAATACTTTATTTCAGACTCACACAGTACAGAGGGGACCATACTGGGGTCCATATATACCTTACAGTAACATAAATATATATAAATATATATAAGCTACTGTACATAGGCTACATAAAATAAAAAGAAATTAAATAATACCCAGCTTGCTATCATGTAGTTCACAGCACTGCCTCAACCAAAAACAGTGGTCATCAAACTACTGTGTTACCAAAACCACTGTCCTAATTGTGTACAGTACCATGCCTCACATCATTTAGCTTCCGGTACAGTATGTTGCTACAGTACAGTATAGACAAGATATAGTATAGATACAGTATAGGACAAGACTACACAAGAAGAAGAAGAGAGGTACCTTGGGTAAACTGCTGCTCCAAGTTATCAACATATATACCCTATGTCAACACTACACAGTGCAAACAACGTATATAACTCCACAATGAATGCACAGAGAATGTGGTGGAACATATACAGTGTTAGTGAATAGTCCATAAGTGAGTGAAAAGTGAAGTGGAATATCTGCCCCCCTGGTCATCTGGGTATCAAACAAGATGGCGGGGCGAGGTGGGACAATCTCAACCCAGGGACGAAATAGTGATGGCCTTGAAATCAACGAACTGTTATGCTTTATATCAAATAAAATAGATAGTCTACCTACAGACAGTATTGTGCAGCTGTGTGTGCCCTTTTATGATGAAGATAAAATTGTGGCAGCCAAGAACAGAGTGTTCGATCTTATTGGTACCAGTGAAGATAACAATTATCGAAATATTAAACGAGTTGGTGCAAACAAAAGTGCTGAGAACATTAAAGACATTATTAAATTGCTACAAGAGAGTAAGGCTGTGGGCTTACCCACTTTCGTGGCCATGGACCTAAAGGACCTACCACCTATACAATTTGATAGGATAGATGTGTCAGTGCTACTTAGTGAAATCAAGAACACCCAAATGGAAGTTAAATTACTGAGAGAGTGTACCACAGAAACCATAGTGGACATAAACAGTGTGGTTTCAAATGTAGCTGACAGAGTGAATAAGTTAGAAAATAACTCTACTAACGCTCCACCTCAACCACAGGCACAAGTGACACAACAACAGCAGCAGCATCTAGAACAACAGCATCAACAACAACAACCACCCATAGGCCTACAACACCATCCCCAGCAACAGCAGGCTGAACTACAACAGCAACAGCTGCAACAACTCCAAACACAACAGCCCCAGCAACAACAGCGACCCATACAACAACAGCATCAACAGCAACAACAACAACAGCAGCAACAACCACAACAGCAGCAACAACCACAACAGCAGCAGCACCAGCAGGTGCAACAGCAACAACAGCAGGTGCAGCAGCAACAACAGCAGATGCAGCAGCAACAACAGCAGGTGCAGCAGCAACAACAGCAGCAGGTGCAGCAGCAACAACAGCAGCAGGTGCAGCAGCAACAACAGCAGGTGCAGCAGCAGCAACAGCATCAACAAAAACAACAACACCAGCGACAACTACAACATTCCAAACTAACCCAGCAGCAGCATTCATATCAAAGACAACACCAGGTGTGGCAGCAGCAGCGACCACAACAGCAACAACACCGAACACAACAGCAATCTTTATCGTCGGCAACGAGAGAAGATAATACAGTGCCAGCTACACCATCCTCAAATTTACCTACACAAACTGAACCAAATGAAGGAGCCAATGCAAGGGAAAACCCATGGACTATGGTCAAATGGGTGAATGGCAAGCCTCGCTACTCTAGGGAAGGCGAGCAGGTTCACCCTAGACCGAGAAACCAGCCAGGAATTAAAGGTAGGGTCAAGGATACTGGCCTCAATACCATCAAAAGGCCCCGACTAGCTAGGGTGTTTGCCACAGGATTCAACCCTAGTGTTACTGCTGAGAATCTCAAGACATACTTGGCTGATAATCTACTTATAAATATAGAGGTACGACAGCTGACCACCCTCTCCAGGTCCACTACCTGTGCCTCCTTTTGTATAACTAGCGAATGTCCAGATCCAGATGTTTTCATGAATCCTGACCTGTGGCCAGAAGATGCATATGTCAACTGGTACAGAGAACCAAGACAATATCCCAATGAGGACAGTGCAGAGGCTTCTGGGACTTGGAGGCATCGCACACCACTATCCAACTCGCAGTAATGGAGGGGATACCAACAACAGCAGCAAGTATAAAAGTAACTTCATACAATTGCAGAGGACTCCCCAAAACAAAGAGGAATCTCCTGTTGCGACCTGACATCGTATCTACATTAAGGACCAGTGACATAGTCTGCCTTCAGGAAACCTGGTACACAAAACAGGACTTAGGTAATTTGAACATATTAGATAAAGATTTCCATGGGTACGGGGTCTCCACTACGGACACACGTGATGGTATTGTGGCAGGTCACCCCCCAGGGGGAGTTGCAATAATGTGGAGATCGTGCCTAGATAGTGTAATTAAAACCATTGAGACAAATTTAAGCTGGTGTGCGGGAATATAACTGGAAGTGGGACACAGAAAATTTGCAATATTTTGTGTTTACTTACCGTATCAGTGTGCAGAAAATGAAGAACTTTATTTGGAAAAGTTAGGGGAGCTTGGTGGCCTAATTTCTGAATTAGAGATAACGTGTTACTCAGTGGTAGGTGATTGGAATGCTACCCCTCACGAGTTGGGTGGTTCCATGTTTGCTAAACATATGTTAAGGTTTTGTGAGGAGCAAGGTTTAATTTTGTCCTCCAAAAACCTGCTTCCAGAAAATAGCTATACATATGTTAGTGAAGCATGGGAGACCAGGTCGTGGCTTGATCATGCAATCTCTAGCTCTGACTTTCATGACTCTATCTCAGAAATGGCCATAAGATACGACATTACGGATGACGACCACATACCTATAGAATTAACAATCCAAATTAATAAAGCACCGGAAATAACAGAAACTAGCAATAGCATCAAGGCAAAAGTTCCATGGAATGTAATCTCAAATGAAGAGTGCCAAATGTACTGTGATAAAACCAAGGACTTATTAAATAGGGTGCAATATGATGGTAATGGTGTAGCACAATGCAGGGATCCAAAATGTAGTGATGCACAACACAGAAAGGACATTATTAAATTTTACAATAGTATAATAGATTCTTTATCAAAAGCGGGGGAAAGTATTTTTAATAGCCGTAAATATAAGTCCTCATTCAATAAGCCAGGTTGGCAAGACTATGTGGCTGACCTGTATCAGGCCTCCAGAGATGCTAGGTCTCATTGGCTTGAAGTAGGTCAGCCTAGACAGGGGCCTATATTTGAACTTCACAAAAGAGCAAAGGCTAGGACCAAATATGCCATTAGATTTATTAAGCAAAATGAAAACCAATTAAGGAAGGAAGCCCTTGCAAAGAGTCTGGCAGAAAAGGATACTAACTGTTTTTGGAAGGACATCAGATCCATGCAAAATTGTAGCACACCATTACCTGTCAGTGTTGAGGGGGTTACGGGTGAAGAGAACATTGCTGACTTATGGAAAACTCATTTTAAGGAACTACTTAACAGTGTAAACCAAAGGTCTACTAATGGTGCAATTCAATATGTGAAAGATAGTAATTATGAAGACATTAAAGTGACTGAAAGTGATCTTGAGAATGCCATAAGAAAACTTAACCTAAATAAAGCTTGTGGGCTGGATGGTATATATGCAGAACATCTTAAATATGCAGATAAGTTGTTAATAGATAAACTTAGTTCTTGCATCACCAGTCTATTTACGCATGGTGTCCTGCCGGAGTCTATGATATCCGTAATACTTGTTCCTGTCATTAAAGATAAATCAGGTAAAATTACAGCAAAAGACAACTACCGCCCAGTAGCACTTGCTAGTGTGGTGAGTAAGGTAGTTGAAATGATAATGCTAGAAAGAATGTCTGCATATATTGTCACCAGCAGCAATCAGTTTGGCTTTAAGAAAAATCACGGCACAGACCAATGCATATATGTGCTGAAAGAAGTGATTGATACATACAACAAACTAAATAGCTCAATTTTCTCTTGTTTTCTTGATGCAAGTAAGGCTTTTGATAGGGTGTGTCACAAAACCTTATTTGAAAAATTAGTTAACAGGGGAGTGCCTAGCTATATTGTTAGGATACTTATTTTCTGGTATGCTAATCAAAAAATGTGTGTAAGATGGGGCAACATCCTGTCAGGCTCTTTCGCCGTAACCAATGGTGTTAGGCAGGGGGGGATATTGTCTCCGTATCTTTTCAACGTCTACATGGATGATCTTAGTCTGGAGCTGAACAAGACTCGCACTGGGTGCTGTATTGGCAGCACCATTGTAAATCATCTCATGTATGCTGATGACCTAGCCTTAATCGCGCCCTCTGGAGCAGGACTGGATAAATTATTAAGAGTATGTGAAAAATTTGGAATCGAACATTCAGTCAAATTTAATCCTATAAAGAGCAATATCATAATATTTAAATCTAACCTTCTATTGAAATCAAAGCTACCTAAATTCCATTTGTATGAAGAAATTATAGAAGAAGTAAGTAAAGTAAAGTATCTAGGACACTATATTTCATGTGATCGCTCAGATGATGAGGATATGGGTCGTCAGCGAAGGCAACTTTACATGCAGGGAAATTCAATATTAAGAAAATTTCATATGTGCACATGGGATACAAAAATAACATTGTTCAACTCCTACTGCTCACCAATGTATACAGCACAACTATGGTGGAACTATAAGAAAATTACAGTGAATAGACTAAGTATCTCATATCACAATATCATGAAAATGTTTCTGGGGCTCTCAAAATATGAGAGTACAAGTACGCTATGTGCCTATATGAACTTACACTGTTACAAATCACTCATTAGAAAGCTAACATATAAATTCATTCAGCGCCTTAACACTTCTGAGAACAGGATCATTAAAATGCTACAAACTCCAAGCATAGTGTACACCTCCAGGATCCAGGCACACTGGAGGAAGTTGCTCTATATTTAACCTTAAGTAATGATTTCAGGTCTGCTACTCTACATAATTAGCATACCGGTACTGATCCTCATAGTGCAGTACAGTACCGATATTCCTATACTGTACTGTAGCAACATACTGTACCGGAAGCTAAATGATGTGAGGCATGGTACTGTACACAATTAGGACAGTGGTTTTGGTAACACAGTAGTTTGATGACCACTGTTTTTGGTTGAGGCAGTGCTGTGAACTACATGATAGCAAGCTGGGTATTATTTAATTTCTTTTTATTTTATGTAGCCTATGTACAGTAGCTTATATATATTTATATATATTTATGTTACTGTAAGGTATATATGGACCCCAGTATGGTCCCCTCTGTACTGTGTGAGTCTGAAATAAAGTATTATTATTATTATTATTATTATAGGAATATCGGTACTGTACTGCACTATGAGGATCAGTACCGGTATGCTAATTATGTAGAGTAGCAGACCTGAAATCATTACTTAAGGTTAAATATAGAGCAACTTCCTCCAGTGTGCCTGGATCCTGGAGGTGTACACTATGCTTGGAGTTTGTAGCATTTTAATGATCCTGTTCTCAGAAGTGTTAAGGCGCTGAATGAATTTATATGTTAGCTTTCTAATGAGTGATTTGTAACAGTGTAAGTTCATATAGGCACATAGCGTACTTGTACTCTCATATTTTGAGAGCCCCAGAAACATTTTCATGATATTGTGATATGAGATACTTAGTCTATTCACTGTAATTTTCTTATAGTTCCACCATAGTTGTGCTGTATACATTGGTGAGCAGTAGGAGTTGAACAATGTTATTTTTGTATCCCATGTGCACATATGAAATTTTCTTAACATTGAATTTCCCTGCATGTAAAGTTGCCTTCGCTGACGACCCATATCCTCATCATCTGAGCGATCACATGAAATATAGTGTCCTAGATACTTTACTTTACTTACTTCTTCTATAATTTCTTCATACAAATGGAATTTAGGTAGCTTTGATTTCAATAGAAGGTTAGATTTAAATATTATGATATTGCTCTTTATAGGATTAAATTTGACTGAATGTTCGATTCCAAATTTTTCACATACTCTTAATAATTTATCCAGTCCTGCTCCAGAGGGCGCGATTAAGGCTAGGTCATCAGCATACATGAGATGATTTACAATGGTGCTGCCAATACAGCACCCAGTGCGAGTCTTGTTCAGCTCCAGACTAAGATCATCCATGTAGACGTTGAAAAGATACGGAGACAATATCCCCCCCTGCCTAACACCATTGGTTACGGCGAAAGATCCTGACAGGATGTTGCCCCATCTTACACACATTTTTTGATTAGCATACCAGAAAATAAGTATCCTAACAATATAGCTAGGCACTCCCCTGTTAACTAATTTTTCAAATAAGGTTTTGTGACACACCCTATCAAAAGCCTTACTTGCATCAAGAAAACAAGAGAAAATTGAGCTATTTAGTTTGTTGTATGTATCAATCACTTCTTTCAGCACATATATGCATTGGTCTGTGCCGTGATTTTTCTTAAAGCCAAACTGATTGCTGCTGGTGACAATATATGCAGACATTCTTTCTAGCATTATCATTTCAACTACCTTACTCACCACACTAGCAAGTGCTACTGGGCGGTAGTTGTCTTTTGCTGTAATTTTACCTGATTTATCTTTAATGACAGGAACAAGTATTACGGATATCATAGACTCCGGCAGGACACCATGCGTAAATAGACTGGTGATGCAAGAACTAAGTTTATCTATTAACAACTTATCTGCATATTTAAGATGTTCTGCATATATACCATCCAGCCCACAAGCTTTATTTAGGTTAAGTTTTCTTATGGCATTCTCAAGATCACTTTCAGTCACTTTAATGTCTTCATAATTACTATCTTTCACATATTGAATTGCACCATTAGTAGACCTTTGGTTTACACTGTTAAGTAGTTCCTTAAAATGAGTTTTCCATAAGTCAGCAATGTTCTCTTCACCCGTAACCCCCTCAACACTGACAGGTAATGGTGTGTTACAATTTTGCATGGATCTGATGTCCTTCCAAAAACAGTTAGTATCCTTTTCTGCCAGACTCTTTGCAAGGGCTTCCTTCCTTAATTGGTTTTCATTTTGCTTAATAAATCTAATGGCATATTTGGTCCTAGCCTTTGCTCTTTTGTGAAGTTCAAATATAGGCCCCTGTCTAGGCTGACCTACTTCAAGCCAATGAGACCTAGCATCTCTGGAGGCCTGATACAGGTCAGCCACATAGTCTTGCCAACCTGGCTTATTGAATGAGGACTTATATTTACGGCTATTAAAAATACTTTCCCCCGCTTTTGATAAAGAATCTATTATACTATTGTTAATAATGTCCTTTCTGTGTTGTGCATCACTACATTTTGGATCCCTGCATTGTGCTACACCATTACCATCATATTGCACCCTATTTAATAAGTCCTTGGTTTTATCACAGTACATTTGGCACTCTTCATTTGAGATTACATTCCATGGAACTTTTGCCTTGATGCTATTGCTAGTTTCTGTTATTTCCGGTGCTTTATTAATTTGGATTGTTAATTCTATAGGTATGTGGTCGTCATCCGTAATGTCGTATCTTATGGCCATTTCTGAGATAGAGTCATGAAAGTCAGAGCTAGAGATTGCATGATCAAGCCACGACCTGGTCTCCCATGCTTCACTAACATATGTATAGCTATTTTCTGGAAGCAGGTTTTTGGAGGACAAAATTAAACCTTGCTCCTCACAAAACCTTAACATATGTTTAGCAAACATGGAACCACCCAACTCGTGAGGGGTAGCATTCCAATCACCTACCACTGAGTAACACGTTATCTCTAATTCAGAAATTAGGCCACCAAGCTCCCCTAACTTTTCCAAATAAAGTTCTTCATTTTCTGCACACTGATACGGTAAGTAAACACAAAATATTGCAAATTTTCTGTGTCCCACTTCCAGCTGTATTCCCGCACACCAGCTTAAATTTGTCTCAATGGTTTTAATTACACTATCTAGGCACGATCTCCACATTATTGCAACTCCCCCTGGGGGGTGACCTGCCACAATACCATCACGTGTGTCCGTAGTGGAGACCCCGTACCCATGGAAATCTTTATCTAATATGTTCAAATTACCTAAGTCCTGTTTTGTGTACCAGGTTTCCTGAAGGCAGACTATGTCACTGGTCCTTAATGTAGATACGATGTCAGGTCGCAACAGGAGATTCCTCTTTGTTTTGGGGAGTCCTCTGCAATTGTATGAAGTTACTTTTATACTTGCTGCTGTTGTTGGTATCCCCTCCATTACTTCGAGTTGGATAGTACATGGTGGCTAACATCTGCAGTCATTTCTGTCTAGGTCTTACAGGAATAATGGTTATATATACACTGGTGTACCCGTGGGTATCATAGTTTCTTATCAATTACGACATGGGGTTTTAACAGATTACTTCTCGGATGGAAGAACATACATAGATTTATGGGGGCGGTTGGTCTTCAGAAACTTAGTCTGGCAAGACAGGGGGTTAACATATTACTTCTTGGATGGAAAAACATACATAGATTTAGGCCTGTCTGAACTGGTTGGCATTGGCTCAACCTAGGGACAGGGCATGGGTGTATTACATTAAGGTGTATTCATGTTCATCATCATGTAGGTAGAGGTGTAGGACACGAGGGGTAGTGTATACGCGAGGTGGGGGAAGGGTCAGTGGTTAGAAGTGATAGGCAGGTGTGGTTTGGAGCTGCTTAGCCCTGCAGGCTTCGGCCTGTCTTAACTGGTTGGCTTGGTCACCTGGTCCTTTCGTTCTGTGGGCCTTTCCTTCAGGTGTTTCTGTTCCCGTTTCCTGGTGGTGCTTGCTCGTGGCTTCCGTGGTGGGCTTCTCGTTCTGGGGCATTTTACTTCCCTCTCCTTCGTTGTAGGCTCGTCCTCGAGCCTCAAGGGTGAAGTAAAAAAAAGCATAGTTAAAATGCCCCAGAACGAGAAGCCCACCACAGAAGCCATGAACGAACACCACACAGAAACACCAAAGGAAAGGTCCACAGAACGAAAGGACCAGCTGACCGAGCCAGCCATTTCAGACAGCCCAAGCCGCAGGGCTAAACAGCTCCAGGACACACCCATTTACCTTTTCTAAAACCGACCATTTTCCACACCTCACGTACACTAACCCCTCGTGTCCTACACTTATTAACTACAAAGATGATGAACAGGAATATACATTCATATTAAAAACACCCACGCTGTCCCTAGATCTCTTATATCATTTTCCATGACGAGTATAGATATATGTAACCCGTGCTCAGTCGCCCCTTGCATTGCTCCTCTAGTAACTAAGTATTAATATTAACATTCCCTAACATCTTGTCTTGCCAGACTAAGCTTCTGAAGACCCATCGCCCCATAAATCTATGTATGCAACCCTTAGGTTAAGTATTTTTATCCGCCATTGTGTTCACCTTTTTCCATTTACTTTCCACAATTGTCATACGTCTTCCCCTTGCCTCCTTCGTATCCACAGTCCACACTACGCCAATTTACTTTGTCTTACACCTCTTACCCCAACCAGAGATTATATAAGATAACCTGGTTATCAGTATCTGTCATAAGTACCCCGAAACAATAACTAAGTACCCCTACGAACTGCCACTGTGGTTGGTATTTTATATTTAATAGAAAACGCAGTTCCCAGGGCCAACTAATAGTATCCATAACCCTCTGACTGATCACATAACTCTATCTTTTCCAGACTCATATACCACCCCATAGTTGCATTCCCCGGTAGCATTTGGCTAACGTATTCTACTGCCTTTTCAAACTACCATATCAATTGTAGCCTAATGCCACCCCCACGCCCAGGGACCTTAGGGGCAAAATTTCCCTGTAGCCCTTGAACTCTCCCCCCCCCTCTCATTAAGACACCCGCGCTTCTCGACTCTTGTCCGACCTAGCCTCTCTCTCATACCTCTTGAAGATCCTTGAATTGTCCGTTACTAACGCTCTCCAACCTTTTATATATATATACTCCTATCCAGCCTACCTTCACTTAGTAGGCCAGAACAACATTAGAACTTTACTAGCCCCTTGCATGCCATCTATTCTCTTACAACACATTCACAACCCTGCACCCAATGGTCGTCGGTGCGAGGCTAGCCGCCCCGCCAGTAACTAACTTCTATTGTCATACTTCCAGATAAATGTGGCAGAGTTAGCAACCCCGTCTCCACCATATCCAGCAAACCCTACAATTAACAACCAGCCGAGTAAAACCAGCTAGCTCAGGCACCTTCGGTTTTGGTATTAAAGACACTCACATCTGTCTCATACACAGAGGGTTATTACAAACACTGGTGATATGGCAAGCCCCTAGCCACAGCCGCCGGACGACTATATCAGAGAGGGCGCCCAGCTCCCCCTTTTTGCCCACCCGAGGAGGGAGACCCCCACCCCCGCGGAGGTATACCTGGCCCCTGTTTTGACTTTCGAGTCATTGCCAGGTAGCACAGGAATTCTTCCTATCGATGAACTAACCATAAATGACTAACACCTTTACTAACCTCTATTAACTCACAATAAACCATTTACCTTTCTTGCATGCTCTGATCACTAAATTAGCACCTCAGCTATACCATAGAATGAAGATTGAACAATCTAGAGAGACGCTCCTATCACAGCTGTCCCCATCCTCCTCGCAAAGTAGATCCAGTCTCTCTCCCCTAAATACGTCCAGTATAGCCAAAATAGTACCTCTTACTAAGGCTCAGTTATATGAAAATATAAAGGCTTCCTATCGCCCTGTGCCACAACTGTAAATATCATCTTACCTAGTCCCCATATCTATTGAGAGCTCAATTAAGTCCATAAGACTCGAGATCCCTACTGTCTACAGGGTCCAGAACCGAGCCTATAAATCTAACTCCCGCCCCCAGTCAAATCAGTTGAAAGCTAGACACCAACCAGGGGTCACTACCCTGCAGTTAATTTCTAGCTCTGCCCTTGTGTTGTTCCGGAGTGAGATCCCAGAACCGGCAGACTCCGTGGCAGATTTGGATAGAAGGACCTGCCCACGTATTGAAGAACTTCACACATATGGCCCCCCTGGACGGCCGCGGAACCAGTCGTTAGCCCCCAACATCATGGACGCAAGATAACCAGGACCAGACCCATCAGATACTACCCAAGATTCCCTTTAGCAGTACTACATATTACTGTGCTGTTTTAGATTCACTAATTAATATTTCTACGAAGTGGCTAAGACCTTGCCCAGTGTAATTCATACTTAACCATTCCATTTGGGACGTACTAAGCGATCAGTGCTCTTTAATTAACAGGCGACCTTGACTCTCGTAATTACCTTATTCAGATATTAAAACTCTAGTGATATCTAACGTTCGCCCACTGATTTGCGTTCTATGTATTTCTGAGACAAGGATATAAAACTTAGATCAGTACCCCCTGAGGTAACTAGAATTCCCGTGCTCTAAAAATACGTGTGTCTAATCTAGTCTGTGAACTACTACTTGTGCACCAGAGCTACCAGTAATAAATCTAACAGTGAATATGAATCTATAAGTAACATTGATGGTCTTCGGTATATAAACCTGTGAAATCAAAGCCAGTGATCAGAAGATTAATACCTGAACGTTGGAAGTGGGAGACTAGGCTCCATCCAGATCCACTTATGCTAGTGTTGTTCAATTCTATTATATTGTCTTACACAAGTATTCTGCAGTGGTATATCAATAAACGTGATCATGTAACTTGCTACCATGTGTTTCTTTGTGTTCTCTATTCCTCATATCTTGTATTGTGCATGCAGCCTTATATACCCAGTCAATTTAGAACTCACATTACCCAAGTTAAACCTGTAGAAAAACAGGGCATAACAATAGTCATGGTGGGTCATTTTGAGGGTATTTAGAAGGTCCCACCAAGCAAGAGAGCGAGGGTCAGGTTTCTTTTGCAGGTCTATGTAGACCTGTAGGAATGTGTCCTCGGTGTTGTGGAGGGCGGCTGCCCGGGCTTGATATGGGCGCTGTAGACGGGCTAAGCGTCCTGTGGACGTTTTTACTTTAACCTTTCCTATGAACGGTGTGTATTCTTCCTCCGTGGGGGTAGGGACGGGGGCGACTAATGGTGTGGATTTGTTCATGGTGGAGGTCATGTATCGATTGAGGTGTGTGGGACTGACAGGAGGCCTCTTCCGTGTGGTGAAGGGGTTAATAACTGAAGGGGAGGGACTAACGCGTGAAAGCGGAGCTGGGGGTGAAGGGAGGATATGAGTCTGGGGTTTTTGGGGTTTTCTTGGGTGGTGTTGCAGGTTGGGAAAATATATGGAGGCAATGTGCAATATTAGTTTAGGTAAGGTGCGTGATGGAGGTGTGTAAGAAAGAGGGGGGGTGTGTGTTGTGTGGCTTGGGTCTTTAGTGTACGAACGGGGTGTTGTTTTTACATAACTGTCTTCAAATCTGATGGGTCTGTTGATGATTCTACCTTTGGAGGTTCTGGTGGGAAGGTAGATGTTTGTAGTGGGACTTGAGTCGCTCGACGATGTTTTATATTGAGGGGAAGAACGCTTTACAGGTGGAGGGCATTGTGTGGGGGTGATGTAGGTTTTTTTTTGAGAGGTATATGCGTGTGGAGGTTTTTGTCGAGTGAGGGTGGTAGGCGGAATGGGAGAGGATTGGGTGGGGGTATGTATGGGGGTTCTCTCAGGGGCGACTTTGTGGGGGTATTCAAGTGGGGGTGTGGAGGTCGGGTACGTCATTTTGGAGGGGCTTTGGTTAGGAGTTAGTTGTGTGTTAGATGAGGTGTGTGAGGAGGGGTTGGTCATTGGCATAGGGTACTTTTTAGGGGTTGGTTGGTTGGGGGTTTGATGAGATGATGAGGTTGGTTGATGCGTGGGTGGGGTCGCAAGGATAGTGGAGGGGAAAGGGGTGGATGCTGGGGGGGAGGGGCTAGATGGGTGGGTAGGGAGTGGAGGTTTAATTGGGAGGGTTGGGGGTAGGAAAGTGTGTTGGGTGTGTTCTTTTGTGGGGTTGGTGATTTGATGGTGGTGGAAATAGGTTGTTTTGTGGGAGTTTGGTGGGGGGGTAGATCTAGCAGGTCATTCGGAGTGATAAGGTGGGGGTTGAGAGGGGATGAGGTTGAAGGGGAAGGTATGTTCTTTCGTGGGAGGGTGGGGGTGTTTATTTTTGGAATATAGTTAGAGGGGTTATGGTGTTTGTTTGTGATTATTCGTCTTCTTTTCCTTTGTGGAGGGGAAGAAGAAGAGGAGGAGGAGGAGGAGGATAGTGGTCTGGCAGCCCTACGGAACTTGGTTAGCAGGGTGTGTTTTCTGGAGGGTTTAAAAGATTTTAGTCGTGGGTGTAAGTTGTAGCGTGAGGTTACTGAGGTAGATTGTGTGGTGCGGTTGGGTGTGTACTTGGTTTTAGGTGGGGGTGGTGGTTTTCTTACTGTGGTGCCTGGTGGAGGTATGTCAGGGCTAGACGGGAGGGTTTCCGTTGTGGTCGGGGTTGTGGGTGTAGGTTTTCGTACTTTGATAAGTTGGGGAGGTACTTGACTATCAGAAGTGAAGGAATGGGTCATGGTGGAGGAAGGTGTGATAGTGGGGGCTTGGGATTTGTGGAGGTTAGTTATGGGGGTATGTTGAGAAATGATCGGCCGGTTCTGTGCTGGAGGGTTTTGGCTTTTAGGGGTTTGTAGGGGAACATTTATAGCCTGAGTGGGAGGGGTCATAGGGGTGTTCAATTCAGGGTCGGACGTGTGGGGTGGGGTAATATCTTGTGGTTTTAGAGGTTTAAATGCTCGGACGAATCTATTTCTGAACGTGCGAGTCACGCCGTGATAATCAATGATGACTTGATAGGCATTTGGGACTTTGATAATGGTGTAGGGTCCGACATAGCGAGGGCCTAATTTGTTGGTTACAGGGAGGTTGGCTACCATTACGGTGTCATGGATGGCGAAAGGGTTTGTATCATCGGGTTTATCATTTTTGGTGTCTTGACAGGTTTGGGCGGTATGGAGGGTGTTTTGCAGATGTTGCAATGGGTCAATTGTGGAGGTGTTGGAGGGGAGATGAGCGTGATGGTGGAACGGCAGTAACAGGGGGGGTACGCCGTAAACACGTTCATGAGGTGAAATACCGTCTTCGCGGGGACAGGTGTTCATGCCCCATTGTATCATATTTATCTGTGATGGCCAGTCTGAGGTGTTCAGATCAATCATTTTGGTACGTAACTGGTTGTTGATGGTGCGATGGCTGCGTTCGCATATAGCATTTCCTTGAGGCCAGTACGGGGATGAGTGCTTGATCTTAATACTGCATTGTTGGGTGAACTGGTGCCAAACGTGTCCACTAAATTCGGGGGCATTGTCGGATAGAAGAGCAAGGGGAAGGCCGAATATAGGGAACACTTCTGTGGCAAGCCGTGCGGCGACGGTGGTGGCTGTGTGGTCTTTAACTGGGCAGGCTATTAAGAACTTTGAATATACGTCAACAAAGGTGACGATATAGCGGTTGCCAGCGTAAGAAGGAGACGGGCCCATGATGTCGAGGGATAGGACCTGGAACGGTTTGTTTGCAGAAATGGTACCAGCTGGGCCTGGGGTGCGTGATCTATCCTTCCCCAATAAACAAGGTTAATTTGCAGGATTCTGTCACGCGTTGTGCAATCTTGGAGGGGTTGGGGGTCCAGTACTGATCCGCGAAGATTTTTAACATTTTCTTTTGTCCAAGGTGTATGCAGTTTTCCTCATGGATGGCAATCATGTAGTCGTGGGCAATGGTGGGGTCTAGGACTATGTGACCGGAGTCTGTGGCAAGTTTATCTCCCCAGCGAGTCAGTTTCCTGAAGACATTTAACGGTATCCAGGGTGGTCTGATTCTTGTTTCCCAAGATTGAATTAGTGAGGGTGCTGGGGGGGAATTATGTTGGTGGATGGGGGTAGATAAGAGCTCAGTGTTTTGTAAGGCGGCTAGGTTGGTGGGGGGGACTTTCGGTACTGGCAAACGTGACAGGGCATCTGCATTGGTGTGAAGTTTACCTGGACGATACTGTATTGTAAAATCGTAGTCCTCTAGTATCTCCCTCCAGCGTACCAAGATGGCTGAGTTGGTTTCGCACTTACGCAACCATTGCAAAGATTGATGGTCGGTTATTATATCGAGTTTTGCGCCCAACACAAATGACCGGAAGTGGTTGAGTACCCAAATGATCCCTAGGCACTCTCTCTTGGAGGCTGCATAATTCTGTTGGGCTTGGTTGAGTGTGGAGCTGGCATACGCTATCACATGTTCCTCTCCGTCTCTTACTTGAGCTAAAACTGCACCAATGGCGTACAGAGATACGTCGGTATAAAGACGGAAAGGTTTATGGTAATCAGGGAAAGCGACAATCGGGGCTTGGATTAGCTTTTGCTTCAAAGTGTTAAAAGCGAGGTCTCTTTCGGGTGTCCAGGTGAATGTGGTGTCCTTGTGGGTGAGTTGGTGGAGGGGTCTTGCTATTGCGGCAAAGTGGGGGACGAAACGTCTGTAGTATGTGGCTAAACCTAGAAAAGAACGTACTCCTTTAACGGTGGTGGGTGGGGGTTGGCTTTGTATGGCTTGAAGTTTCTTTGGGTCTGGTGCAATACCATGTTCAGATATTACGTGGCCGAGGAAATCTACCTTATTTTGTGCAATCTCGCGCTTTGAGGGTTTCAATTTCAACCCGGCGGCTCGGATTCTTTGAAGAACTTGTTTCAACCTGAGGAGGTGTTCTTCCCAGGTTTGTGAGTACACAATAATATCGTCTAGATACGCTAGGCAGGTTTCCCAGGTCAGGCCATGTAATACCGCTTCCATCAAATGGGAGAAAGTGGCGGGTCCGTTACAGAGGCCAAAAGGTAGGACGTTAAATTCGTAGTGGTGGCCACCACTAGTGGAAAATGCTGTTATTTCTTGGTCCTCTGCCTTGATAGGCACTTTCCAATACCCTGCTTGCAAGTCGAGGGTAGTGAACCATCTGGATCCGTATAGGGAGTCAAGGGAATCGTCTATCCTGGGTAATGGCGTAGCGTCCTTAATGGTTACGTCATTCAATCTCCTGTAATCGACGCAAAAACGGGTTGACCCATCTTTCTTTTTTACTAGGACAACAGGGGAAGACCAGGGGCTGATGGACGGGGTAGCAATTCCGGCCTCTAACATCTCTTGGACTTGGCGTTCCTCTTCCTGGCATTGTATGGGATTTTTTCTACGGGATGGTTGTCTTATGGGGGGGCCTGTGGTGTTAATGATGTGTTGTTCCACATCGGTCTGTCCGATTTCAGTGGGTTGTTGGGCAAATACGTCACTGAACTCTAGCAATAGTTCGTACATGCTGTGTTTTTGGTGGTCGGTTAATGTGTCAGGGAGAGGGGGCAATTTGAGGCTGGTAGGGGTGTCATTGGAATCTATGGGGAGGTCATCAAAAGTTTCGAGGTCTCCTATGATGAGGCCTTTTGGTAATGTCAGGGATTCTTCAGAGATATTTGCCACTAGAATGTGGTTGATGCGAGCGGAAATGATGGCGGGTTGTAAGAGGCAACGATTGGGGTTGGTGGACGTGGTAGTGGGGGAAAATATCATGTGAGTTTGGGGTATGGGTCGAAGGTTAACCCATTTTTGATGGCGGGGGGGAATTTGACATTTATCTTGAACTACATCTGGGCTAATGATGGTGGGGGATCGACTGGTGAGCAGGTGCTCGGTACGCATAAGGGGGGGGGGGGGAATCACTTTGGTGGGGATCACGCGTGAGGGGGGATTAACGGCGCGTGTGGGAGGATCAGCGTGGTGAGGTGTGAGTGATTTAGAAAACGGAATTTGTTGGTGGGACTGCAGAGGGTTGGTGGGGGAAGAGTTAGGTATAGAACATGGGTTATTGGTGGAGGACTGATGTACTGATTTGTGGTTGTTAAAAGGACGAATTTGGGGAGTTTTGTCGGTGGCA
Source organism: Paralithodes platypus (assembly GCA_032716605.1). Lineage (NCBI taxonomy): Eukaryota > Metazoa > Arthropoda > Malacostraca > Decapoda > Lithodidae > Paralithodes > Paralithodes platypus. The sequence goes on from CM064553.1 coordinate 14,113,181, forward strand.
GTGATGGTTTGTTTAGAGTTTATATGGGATTGGTGGGTTTGTCTGTCATGAGAGGGCGAGTCAAGTGTGGGGTTTTGAAATTCTCTAGGGGTGTGAATTGTGTGGGGGTGGAAGGGAGCTACTGACGGAAAGCTGTCACAAGGGAAATTTTGTTGGTTGTGGAATAGCTTAGCATTTCTGGGGGCATGGGGAAAACATTGTTGGGTACATAGGTCGTCACGCGTGAGGGGGGGATTAACGGCGCGTGTGGGATGATCAGAGTGGTGAGGGGTGAGCGATTTAGAAAACGGAATTTGTTGGTGGGACTGTGGAGGGTTGGTGGGGGAAGAGTTAGGTATAGAACATGGGTTATTGGTGGAGGACTGATGTACTGATTTGTGGTTGTTAACAGGACGAATTTGGGGAGTTTTGTCGGTGGAATTCACGGTTTGTTTAGAGGTTATATGGGATTGGTGGGTTTGTCTGTCATGAGAGGGCGAGTCAAGTGTGGGGTTTTGAAGGGCATGGGGAAAACATTGTTGGGTACATAGGTCGGCATTTTCCCTGGAAACATGTGTACATAAATATTTGGTAGAATGGTTTTTACATACATCAGAGTCTGCCCTGGAAACATGGGAGGATTGATCCTGGATAGAGTTAGGAGAAATGGGGGGGTTATCGAGAGGGAGTTGCTTGGACTTGTCTTCTTTCGTTTGTTGAGGCATTTTTTCAACGAAATGAGTGATATTTTGAGAGAACTCGGAGCAAGGGGAGGGGTTAGGAGTTACCTTAGTGCTAGCCGCAACTTGGTAATCCTGACTCAGAGTTTGTTGAGGGTGGAGGTGTTTTTTCTTTTTGTGAATAGGCTTCTGCGTGATTGGTTTGTCAGAGGCTTTGGGTTGGATTTTTTTTTGAATGAGATCAGCCTCTGGCCGCAGTCAACCTGGGCCTGGAGTTTTTGAAGGAGGTCAAGTCCAAGGAAACCATCGTAATGTTTACAGTCGGAGGAAAATACTGTGAACGGGTGATAACAACGAGCATGGGGGGCAGGTGTAGTTACTGACAGGGGCAAAGTGTCTCCTAGGAGATTTAAGTAGGTATCAGCAGCTGAGATTAGTTCTGATTTGGTAGGTAACAAGGGGCCAAATAGTCGGTGGTGTTGATTATAATAAGACTTGAACAAACATGACTTGGCAGCTCCCGTGTCGATTAACAAGCGGACAGGAATGTCCTTGATTTTGGCCATGTAGTAAATCGGGGCAGTGCGATCAGTTATGGCATCCCCCGCCGAGGCCATCGTGGGCGGGGGGTACTTTAAAAATCCTGGGAGTCGGTATCTACCTCCTCCAGGGTTTCCTCGGTATCGTCTGAGGTCATGATAGGGGCTATTTCTCCGGTGTGCATTTCCTCCATTTCTTCCTCTTGTCCCAACTCCTCTTCATTTACAGAAATGCGAGGAGTAAAGGGGCGAGGTTTGGCAGAGTCACGAATTTGATGGAGGGCACACTGAGCACTACAGGCAGGGAAATCATAGGGGTTGATAATTACTAATGTAGGGTTTTTACTTTGGTAGGTGTTGTAGGTTCTGTTCCGGTTGAAGATTCTGCGTGGCTGGGTAGGTTGGAACCGGGGCCTACTGGGTTGGGGCTTGCCGGAAGGGTAGGTCGGTCTGTTGTGGAAGGATGAGGATGGGTAGGCATTCTTGGAGTTGAAGGTTTGAGCCTTGGGGTTTTGGTGGTCGAGGTGCTGCGGGTGCGTGGCAAACTTCTTTATTACAGCAATTTGGGTGGGTGCTTCTGTGCGCACGGCCAAAATACGTCGGATCGTGATGAGATCTTTTTGATATCCGACTAAATCGTGCACATGGAAGTGATCTTTTACTGCTGAGGGCAATATTGATACAAGGTTGACCAGAATCTGCTGCTCTTGCTGGATTCTGGTCAATGTGGGGAAAGACACTTTTATATGTTGGGCGATCTTATTCACTGTGGCATCTAGATCGCCTTCGAATTTAGTGTCTTGGATACGGGTGTGGGCCACGAAAATGCCCAACGAAGGCTTAATGGCTTCTATCACTATTGGGCGAAATTCGTCCCTTGTGAGAGCAGGGTGCACTTGGTAGGCAACCAGGGAAACGGCTTTTCCCAGGTGCGTTAATGTCACGGCTATCTTTTCTGCGTCCGTGGTATAAACTAGGTCAAGTACGGGTTTCACTATGTCCATGAACGTTTCGATCTCGTAAGTTTCCCCATCATAATGTGGGATGGGGATGTGAGAACGGTGCGCCATGATGTTATCGTGTTCTGGCTGTTCCAAACTTACAATGCAATGCAACCCTTTATCCGAATCAAGAACCACCGCTGCCGCCAATGTTATGCCCTGTTTTTCTACAGGATTAACTTGGGTAATGTGAGTTCTAACTGACTGGGTATAGAAGGATGCATGCACAAAACAAGGTATGAGGAATAGAGAACACAAAATAAACACACGGTAACAAGACACACGATCACTTTTATTGATGAACACACTTCTATAGTTTCCTTGATGATGATTAATATGAAGCATAAGAAGGTATGAATACTCGTACAAGACAAATGATAGAATTGAACAACTAGCATTAAGTGGATCTGGATGGAGCCTAGTCTCCCACTTCCAACGTTCAGGTATTAATCTTCTGATCACTGGCTTTATTCACAAGTTGATATACTGGAGACCATAAATGTTACTTATAGATTCATATTCACTATTAGATTTATCACTGGTAGCTCTGATGCACAAGTAGTAGTTCACAGACTAGATTAGACACGCGTATTTTAGAGCACGGGAATTCTAGTAACCTCAGGGGGGTACTGATCTAAGTTTTATATTCTTGTATCAGAAATACATAGAACGCAAATCAGTGGGCGAACATTCAGATATCACTAGGGTTTCACTTCTATGTAATAATATCTGGATATATGGGTAATTACGAGAGTTAATATCGCCTGTTAATTAATAAACACTGATACGCTTAGCACTTCCTAATGGAATGGTTATATGTGAATTATACTGGGGCAAAGATATAGCCACTTCATAGAAATATTAATAAGTGAGTCTCTAAATAGCACTGTAACACTGTAGTGCTGATAGAGTGAATCTTGGGTCGTATTTGATTGGTCTGGTCCTGGTTATCTTGCGTCCGTGAGGTTGGGGGCTAGCGACTGGTTCCGCGGCCGTCCAGATGGTTCATATGTAGAAGTTCTCAAGACGGATCTCTTGGCGATCGTTGCTGGCTACACTCTTATATCCCCACTGGTTTATGTGAAGGTTATAAGGTGCACGTAGATTTCCTTTACGTGGACAGATTCTTCTATCTCAATCTGCCACGGAGTCTGCCGGCTCTGGAACTCAATTCTCAGGAACAAAACAAGGGCGGAGCTAGAGGTCAACTTAAGGGACCAGCCACTGGTTGGTGTCTAGCTTGCAACTGATTTTACTGGGGGCTGGAGCTCGATTAATAGGTGTGGTTTTGGACCCTGTCGGCCATAGGGATCTCGGGTTTTGATGGACTTATTTGAGCTCTCAATTGATACGGGAACTAGGTCAGGGGTTGATGTTGTGGCACATGGCTGTATGGAGCCTTCATACTGTAATATAACTGAGCCTTAGTAAGAGGTACTATTTTGGCTATACTGGAAGTATTTAGGGGAGAAAACCCGGATCTACTTTGCGAGGAGGTTTGGGACAGCTGTGCTAGGAGCGTCTCTCTTAAATTGCTCAGTCTTCATTCTATTTTTTTTTTTTTTTTTTTTTTTTTTTTTCTATATTCCAACTTACTTCCTCTCGGGCATAGGCTGAGAGCCTTAACAGCTTTACAATGAACAGTGAAGCCTGTGAGGTCTTGTTCCAGTCTAGGGAGTGAGACATGTGAAGCACGTAGAGTACAACGAGAACCTGCCATCTTGCCTTCACATGAGGCACGGTGCTCACTCATGGCCCGAAACGACCCCATCTCTGAAGCCACCTCGTTCCCGTGCTTCACTGTCTTACCCCCTACACTCGGACTCTCACACTTACACACACACAACGCCACCTGTTGAGCAGATAACTCACTCAGGGTATAGCTGAGGTGCTAATTTGGTTATCGGAGTATGCCAGGAAGGTTAATGGTTTATTGTGGGTTAATAGAGGTTAGTAAGGGTGTTAGTCATACATGGTTAGTTCATTGATAGGAAGAATTCCTGTGCTACCTGGCAATGACCCGGAAGTCAAAACAGGGGTCAGGTATACCTCCGCAGGGGTAGGGGTGTCCCTCCTCGGGTGGTTGAAAGGGGTAGGTGCACGTCCCTTCTCTGTGATGGTCGTCGGGGCGGCTGTGGCTGGGGGCTTGCCATATCACAAGGGTTTGTAATAACCCTCTGTTTATGAGACAGATGTGGGTGTTCGTAATACCAAAACCGAAGGTGCCTTGATCAGCTGGTTTACTTGGTTAGGTTGTTAATTGTATGGGTGGTTGGATGTGGTGGAGACTGGGTTGCTAACTCTGCCACATTGATCTGGAAGTATGGCAATAGAAGTTAGTCACTGGTGAGGCGGCTAGCCTTGCACGGACGATCATTTGGTACAGGGTTGTGAATGGGTTGTGAGGGAATAGATGGCATGCAAAGGGTTAGTAAAGTTCTAATGGTGTTCCTTCCTACTGGGGGAAGGTAGGCTGGATAGGAGTATATATACAAAAGGTTTGAGAAGGTTAGTAATGGAAAAGTTAAGGATATTCAGGGGGTATACTGGAGAGGCTAGGTCGGAAGGGAGTGGAGGAGCGTGGGGGGTTAACGAGAGGGAGAGGGTTAAGGGGGTTACGTGGAAGTTTGACCCTAAGGTCTCTGGGCGTAGGGGTGGCATTAGGCTACAGTTGGTATCGTAGCTTGGGGGTTAATGACAGGGAAGGTACGTTAGCCAAATGCTACCGGGGGATGAGCAATAAGTGGTGGTATATGAGTTTGGAAATGATAGAATTATGTGGACTGTGGGCTGTGGGGAAGAGGAGGTTAACTGTAGGTGTGTGCTTGACTGTGGATAAAAGTAGAGAAAAACATGGTGTATTATTACTCGTCAAAACGATGGTTATGGACACTGTTACTCTGACACTATTTCTTGCTGATTCTAGTTGTTCCTGGGAACTGCATTTTCTATGACATATATATCAAAGAAAGCGGCAGTTCGTAGGGGTAGCTTCGGTATTGTTTTGTGGTGGAAAGGCGTCGAGACAATGGTAAAAGAGGGTGGTGTATACAATCTCTGGTTGGGGTAAGAATTAGAGTTACTGCATGGTGGCTAACATCTGCAGTCATTTCTGTCTAGGTCTTACAGGAATAATAGTTATATATACACTGGTGTACCCATGGGTATCATAGTTTCTTATCAATTACGACATGTAGTTTTAACAGATTACTTCTCGGATGGAAGAACATACATAGATTTATGGGGGCGGTTGGTCTTCAGAAACTTAGTCTGGCAAGACAGGGGGTTAACATATTACTTCTTGGATGGAAAAACATACATAGATTTAGACCTGTCTGAACTGGTTGGCATTGGCTCAACCTAGGGACAGGGCATGGGTGTATTACATTAAGGTGTATTCATGTTCATCATCATGTAGGTAGAGGTGTAGGACACGAGGGGTAGTGTATACGCGAGGTGGGGGAAGGGTCAGTGGTTAGAAGTGATAGGCAGGTGTGGTTTGGAGCTGCTTAGCCCTGCGGGCTTCGGCCTGTCTTAACTGGTTGGCTTGGTCACCTGGTCCTTTCGTTCTGTGGGCCTTTCCTTCGGGTGTTTCTGTTCCCGTTTCCTGGTGGTGCTCGCTCGTGGCTTCCGTGGTGGGCTTCTCGTTCTGGGGCATTTTAGAAAGCTTTACAGAAATCTAAATATATTATATCATATGACTTGTATTATCTACCGCTTCTGAGAAAAAAACTAAGCAAATTTGTAAGGCAAGAACATCCTTGAGTGAATCCATGCTGAGAAGAATGTATTAAATTAAATGTTTCTAAGTGTTCCGATTCCAACGGTATAATTTTGTTTTTAGTTTTGACCAATTTTTAGGCCCAATAGGCCTATCTTTATAAAGTTTAAAAACTCCATAGGACCATAGACGAGTTATCTATGTATGGATTTTGTTTAAATTTATAACACAAGTACACTTTGACACGCTGAATTGAATGGCACAAACAGAATTAAAATCGGACCATTAGTTTAGGATTTCGACTTTGACTTGGCCTTCCTGGAAGGCCCAAATGACCGTTTTTTGGACTTTAACCCTTAAAAAGAGGCTCACCACATAAGTCGTTTTTAATAAAGCTGGACTATGTGGCGGCGCTCGACATAGGTCGAGTGGCAATTTCAGCACGTAATGTTGCCGAGAGAGAGAGACAAGTGGTGGCAGGAGACTAGCGAGCGTATGACTGCTCCAGACCACCGCGGCGAACCTACTGACACGAATCTCAGCTCCCTCCTCCCTCACTCACTCGCTATATACGGAATTGTATCGGGAAAGTGGCTAATTACCTGCTTTTTGCACTCGCGTTGCACGGTTATTGCAAGAAAACTAGCCATCATAAATGGATCGTTATGGTGTCATTCGAAAGCTCTGTTTATGCCCTTTCAGGGATAGATACTTGTTTTACGTTCTGGGTCTTATTTAGGCATGAAAATGATCACGTAAACAGCCCTATTTTGGCTAAAAACACCCCGCTGGGCGGTACATATAAATAAACCGCATAGGCCGCTAAAGAAGGGTTAAAGTATTTGTGGTATACATTTAAACAAAATCCATACATAGATAACTCGTTTATGGAGTTTTTAAACTTTAAAATGGGCCTATTGGGCCTACAAATTGGTCAAAATTAAAAACAAATTATATCGTTGGAATCGCAACGACGAGACGAATCCAAATATATCCTAATCTTGGAAAGTCAAAATTCGACCAAAACCAAGGATTTGAAAACATATTTTCGATTCTGGGCGAATGGCTGGTCAAAAATAAAATCTACGACCATAGAGGCCTATAGAAGCAGCTGGTCGAGAAAAATCGAATGGCACCAAGTAGTATTCCTAGGACTTATAGTTTGGGCTACAGAGGACTTTTAACCCGGCAAGCGCGATAGGCCTCACGGAAGGCTTCCTATAGGGAACGCGATAGGCCTCACGGAAGCAAGACCATAAAAAAAGCCTTCCAAAAAAAAAAAAGGGCCTATCAAAACAAAGGAATTTGTCTCTAGGTGAGATAATTCCCCTCCAGTACTCATCCATGTAAATCTCACCCACCCCCCTCCCCTCCTTCCCCACCTTATTCCCCCCTCCCTCCCCTCCTCAATTATCACCTATTTTTCCTCTTATTATCATCATTTATCGGTTATTTTTCTCTCCCGCGATAATGCAGCACAAGTGGGTTGCAGAAAAGATCGTTATGTAACACCCAGACACCGGCCCACACCGCCCCGCTCGTCTCAGTTACCTCACAGACAGCGAGAGAGGAGGGTTGCCTGTGGCTCTCTCTCGCCTGAGATTATGACCGGGTGGCCAATATCTTCGTTTTTCACCACCCAAATGCTTTTCCCACTTATTTTAGCACTCTTGAAGGTTCATATATATACATCATATATGTAAAATATAAGCATACCGAAAACAAATAATGCTCTATATTGTAAATATAACGAATTCTGTCAGAATCCAAGGCTAGAAATGCACAAATAACTACCCTAGCCCCTAGGTCTATTTCGCGCTTGTCAGGTTAAAGTCCAAAAAACGGTCATTTGGGCCCTCCAGGATGGCCAAGTCAAAATCGAAATCCTAAACTAATGGTCCGATTTTAATTATGTTTGCGCCATTCGATTCAGCGTGTCAAAGTGTACTTGTGGTCAGTGGCGTATCCAGGGTTTCTCAGCAGGGGGGCACCTGGGGGGGGCACCTGGTAGGCCTACTCAGGGCCAGGTATAGACTTCATTGGGCCCTGGTGCTGTGGACCCCTATAAATTGATAGGCGAGCGAAGCGAGCCAATCGAGCTGGTGGTGATGGTGGTGGTGGGGGGGCCTGTGAGCCCCCCCCCCCCCGAGATTTTTTTTAAATTTCACTACTTAATAGACTCAATCTGAAGCTATATTTTTTTTTATAAATAGGCCTAGCATATTATCAAACTAATGATTCTAAGGAACTCCTCTTTGATTTTATCTTTAGCTTTGTCTATATGGATAATCATTAGCCTATACAGTATTGTATTAAACACAACTAACACTAACTCAATTTACAGAACCTCTGTACAGGAAATAGGAAAAGGGAGCCTCAACTTCTCTATTTTTACTCATAAAATTATATTTTAATATTAATAGCCGAAATAAAGATTTATTAAAGAACAACATTTTTATTAACCCTGAAGGGAATTTAGGGAAATAATTCAAAAACATTAGTACTAAGCTAGGCTATAACCTGCCACCCAAACATCATAATTCTCCCAATTCCCGTATTTACGTAAAACAAGGGAGGGTTGAAGGGAGAGCTTTATTAATTCACTTAAGTTATGACAATAGTAGCCTACCGGTAATGTACAGTACTTGCAGGATTAGGCTAGGCTATAATTGTATTGAAATGGTGTAGCCTACTGTATTATCTCTATAATTAAGGTTTCGTGACATTATTGTGTTTACACAATGCCTGAAAATTATTTTAGAGTTGAATAGATAATAAGACATCATGATAATCGTACAAGAAATGTCACAAACCAGAAACATTTCTTACTTAAAGTGTCCTCCCTTCTTCTTTCTTGGGTGAAAGGGCCGGAGAGTCCGTTAGCTGGACCCCTTCTCACCCTGCCGCTTCATCTGGTCTAGTAGGCGAGGCTAGCGGGCGAACCTGCCGCTCTTGGCGATGAATTTAGCCACCAGCCGGAGCACGCCAAATCTATTGGGGGGGGGGGAGAGAGTGCCTCCCCCCAAGAGCGTGGGGAGGGATAGCCTATTGATGCCTTGTGCATGAAGTCGCTCACAAAGATGGAGGCGAAGAGAGTGAAAGCGGGACAGTAGAGTAAGAAATGATCAACAGTCTCTTCAACATTACGGCACCACGGGCAGTACGGGTCAGGGAGGAGCTTTATTCGATGGAGATCTGGGGCTAGGCCGGCGTGGCCTATACGGAGCCTCAAGATTGCGACATCGAGTGCCCTATCTGGGAAGCGAGCCCAAGGCTGGGGTGAGGGATCAGTGCGGTACTGCCCAAGGGTGGTGCGGGAGAGGGACTGTGAAGAAGACGTACTCCAGTTCGACCAACAGGTGTCGAAGAGGAGCATGGAGATGGAGGAGTGGTCTAGGGGGAATGATTCAATGGCGGGAGAGGAGTGTGCTAGGTTTGCGGCTTTATCAGCGATTTCATTGCCTTGAATACCAGTGTGTGAAGGGACCCACTGGAACCTCAGAGTAAAGCCTTTGGAGTGCAGGGAGTAGGCAAGTGAAAGAGAGAGGAAGACTAGGCGGCGATAGGAGCGAGGATGTTGTGAGGAAAGGAGGTACAGGGAAGAGAGAGAGTCAGAGAAGATGACTACTGGTTGAGGGGGAAGGAAATCGTGTAGGAACTGCAGGGCCATCAATATTGCAAAAAGTTCCGCGGCTAAGACCGAGTGTCTTGCCGACAGACGCCAGGTACGGGTCAGGGAGAGGTCTTCCACATAAAATGCGGCTGATGTAGAGGGAGAGCGAGGGGTGAAGGAGCCGTCTGTAAAGACCCTGAGGAAGCCAGGGAATCGAAGAGAGAGGAGTTCGAGAAAGAGTTGAGGGGCAAGGGATCCGTCATTGGATTTGAGGAATGGGATATGAAAGGAAAGATGAAAAAGAGAGGAGAGGGGGAACCAGGGGGGATCGGAGTGGGGGTAGGAGGGGGGATTGAGAGTAGTTTGAGTGATTTCAAGGCATTGACTAGAAAGGATGTGCGGGATTTAACAGGCCAGGAGGGATTATGGGTATCAATGGCGGTATGAGAGAATAGAATAGAGAGAGGGTGTAATGATGGTAGGGAGGAAAACCTATACAGAAGGGAGCCAGCATGTAAATACCGGCAATATTCAAGCGGGAGAAGGCCACTCTCCGCCTGGAGGGCGATGACTGGGGAAGTGCAAAAGGCCCCTGTAGCAATTCGCAAAGCGGTATTGTGTATGACATCTAGGCGGGAGAGGACAGTTTTAGATGCAGATCCATAGATTGTACATCCATAGGCTAATTTGCTCTACGTAAATAAGTAACCAACTTCAGTGCGCTCTCAACACATAGGTTTTGTAGAACTTGAGTAGGACGTCTCTATTAGCTCCCCACAGTACACCTGCCAGGCTTTTCATGATGTTGAGCCTCTTGAAAGAGGATTCACGAAGGTAGTCTATGTGAGATCGCTAGGTCAGGATGGGTCCATTGAATCGTAGGCCAAGGAAGTTGTGTTGCCAACGCAAGGGGACAGGTACACCGGAGATGGAGATGGTGGGGAGGGCAGGGAGGGAGCGTTTTTGTGTGAAGAACATGAGGGCACATTTCTGTGGGTTAACTGTGAAGCCCCAGGTGGTGAACCATTGTTGTAGGGCATCAGCACCCTGTTGTAGGATGCGTTGGGCCTCTTCCTCCCTCGTCCCTCTCTTCACCACGCACCAATCAGCTGAGTGATAATAATCAAAGACAAATGTTTCCTAGCATTCATTCGAGAAATGATTTTCTTTTGTAGTAATATTTTGTTTTCTTTAACTGCCATAAATTAATTGAATTTTTTTAAACTTTATATATTAAGAATAAGGAATAGTTCAGATATTACATTACTATTCAATTTTCTAATCTAGGATGGATGAAAAATCAAAGCTCCAACAGGTATATGAAAACGAAAGAAAACGAGCCACCAGCCGATGATTAGACGGTAACTATCATAATTGTATACTCCTTTACAAATGTTCACTGTTATTGCTGTTGGTGAAGTGATAATTGTAAATGGAAATACTTATGATCTTTAATAATTGTAATTGTTGTTTTAGGTGATGGTGCCTTCTATCCAGGAGTTCGTAACTTCCTATTGAATACAAATTAACAATAACAAATTAGGTAGCCTATAGGCCTACATGTAGGACTGTGGTGTCTGGGGGGGGGGGGGGGGGGCACAGGTTTCTCCTGGGGGGGGACGTGCCCCCCCCCCCCCCTGGCTACGCCACTGCTTGTGGTATATATTTAAACAAAATCCAAACAGTAACATAGATAACTCGTCTATGGAGTTTTTAAACTTTAAAATAGTAGTAGGGTCATTTGCTTGGAAACCGTGACCATTTTGTTCCTACCTTTTTCTCTCGATGGATTTGACAACCTGAACCATTTTAAAGGAAAATTAGCTCCTATGCCCCTCTGAAAAATGACGGCTAACTCTGCTAGAGCCCAATATTCAAAATGGCCGCCAACACCATCTTGAAAAACATGAAATGTAATATCTCTGGCATCAGATGAGCTACAAGGACGAATGAGGTGTCCTTTTTCACTAATTCTGGCATTACAAATCCACTGGAATGGTTATTGCATTGTATTGTATTGTGTATTGTATTGTATATTGTATTGTATTATACTAATTGTACATACTAATCTGCCACTTCACTGTCACTACATGATTCACTGTATGAGCCACTATCAGAATCACTGTCCTCAATTTCGCTGCTATCATCACTGTTGTTCTCTGCCTGCAGATTTGTAGGTAGTGGTATGGATGGGGGAAGTGGGGGCTGGGTTGAACGGACAGGCAGACATAGGCCATTTACAAGATGCCATCCATGGCCGATCGGTGAGGGGTGACTTTGGAGCTGGTAATGTTTTTGCAAATAATTTATGCAAGATAGTTTGCACGCTCCAAGTGTGGACGGAGACTGTCCAAGTCAGGCACAAGTCGGATAGTGCTTTTTTCTTCTGAGCTCTCCACTTCGCTGCCCTCGCATCTCCCAGGGTCTTGCTTTTGGTATCACCATAGACATATCGAATGACAAACCGCTCCAAATCACTGATGACCTGTTCTGTGACTAGGAGCTGTGTACCACATGCTGCTAGCAGGTCGTGTGCCTCTTTAGACTTCTCCAGACGATCTGCAATGAGCTTCTTGCTTGCTCCATAGAAGCCAGAGTTGTGGTCACACCCAGTGAGGACATGAAGTGGTATGATGGATGCAGCCATTGCCTCACTGCACAAACATCGGGCATCGATAAGCTGACGTTTGCGTTTCACACACAGGATTCCTGTTGTTTTCTGAGCAACATATGCCGCTTGCACGTAGTTGTCTGTGTCCTCTGTGTCAAGAACGACAGCTGCTGTGTAGCTGTCTGACCGGAGCACACTATATATGGTGAGCATTGCCGTATCTGCCTCTGCATGGGAGCATGTGAGCTCTGGCACAAGCTTGCCTGTGGTGAGATTCTTTGCAGTGCTGCCAATTACACAGTAGATGATCTCGGTGCTAGTTGTTGCTGCTGTTCTCTGGAATTCCGTTTGAAGAAATGCCTGAAGGCGGATTTTGTTCTCAGGTTTACCCAGGAGAGCATGGAAAACTTTACTAGAAGGAAATTTATCTTCTGTCTTCATGAAGACATTGCTGATTGGCAGGATTTTTTGGCGCAGTATTCTCTCACTGTCCTTGATCGTGTAATTCTGATCATATGAATCATTGACGCAAATGATGCGCTCAGCATGCTTGTGTCTCGTTAGAACGAAGTGCACCAACTTCTCTGCATAATCTCCCCAGGTATACTTGGTACCATCTCCCTTCTCTCTGTCTTCAATGGTAGGAGTTGTTAGGCGCCAGATGAGGCCCATATCAATAATAGACGTGTATACATCAGGCTCTGGAATGACAGTCATAGTTAGTTTTTGTTGAAGCTTGCTTTTCTGTGCCTTACGGATGGTTCCATTGACGTTGAAGATGGAAAGGCACTCGGCTGTAACACGATGCTGCAGGACATCTTGAAGTTTGAGGGCACCACTCGTTTCAACCAGTCCGAGAACAGAGGCCAAGGCATTACGCTCCATTTCCTCAGTCTTTCCCTTCAGGTTCTCACCATCTGCTTTCTTCAATTCCTGAGTTGAAAAGTTCAAACGCTTAACATAAGAACATAAGAAAATGGGAGTCTGGAAAAAGCCGATCGGCCCATACAAGGCAGATCCCAGTCACACCCAACCCCAATTACAGGCCCAACTCACTAATACCTTGAGTATTGACCCCACCAAAATGGTCAGGGATTAACACAAGATTACGGGGGTCTGCTGAACGCCGATTGGCCCACACCTGGTAGATCCCCCTCACACCCAACCCATCTCGTCCATATGCCTATCTAATTTTATCTTAAAGCTCCCTATCGTTCTTGATCGCACTCTATCACTTGGTAGCCTATTCCACCCGTCTACAACTCTGTTACCAAACCAATATTTGCCTATATCTTTTCTGAAACGAAATTTATCTAATTTGAAACCATTTGTACGAGTTCTTTCGCTATCACTGAGCTTTAGTACATTTGTCATGTCCCCTTTATTAATCCCACTAACCCACTTGAATACCTCTATCATATCCCCTCTAACTCTGCGTCTCTCTAACGAATGTAAGCCTAATTTCTTCAACCTTTCTTCATACGGAAAATTTCTAATATTATGGATCATTTTTGTCATTCTACGTTGTACTCTCTCCAATGAATCTATGTCCATTCTGTAATAAGGACACCAAAATTGAACAGCATAATCCATATGGGGTCTCACTAATGACAAGTAAAGTTTTAAGATAACATCAGCAGTTCTGTTACTCACACTCCTAGATAATTATGAACCCGAGAATCCTGTTTGCCTTGTTACGAACGCTTATACATTGTTGTCTAGGCTTCAAATAATTGCTAACAAACACACCTAGATCTTTCTCACAGTCTGAGTTTTCTAATTCCATATTAGCTAGTTTATATTTAACATTTGTATGCATCTTCCCTATCTTTAATACCTTGCATTTGTCAATGTTAAACTTCATCTGCCAATTTACTGACCATTCGTGTAATGTATCTAGATCCCTTTGCAGACACCTTATATCTATCTGAATCAATTTTTCTTCCCATTTTGGTATCGTCTGCAAATTTACTTATCCTACTAGTTATACCTAAATCAAGGTAATTTATGTATATAATAAACAACAGAGGACCTAATACAGATCCCTGGGGGACAACACTTTTGACTGCTCCCCATTCTGACTTGGTACCATTTATGCTGACTCTCTGCTTCCTACCAATTAGCCATGACCTAATCCATCCTAACAACGCCCCACCTATTCCATGTGCCTCAACCTTTCTCATCAATCTCTCATGAGGGACTCTGTCCAAAGCTTTACTGAAATCTAAATATATAATATCATATGACTTGTCATTATCTACTGCTTCATATACCTCTGAGAAAAAACTAAGCAAATTAGTAAGGCAAGACCGTCCCTGAGTGAATCCATGCTGAGAAGAATTGATTAAGTTAAATGTTTCTAAGTGGTTTCTCATTTTCCTAGCAATAATTGACTCTAGTAGCTTTCCTATGATTGAAGTGAGACTAATGGGACGGTAATTGGATGCTATTGATTTATCACCTTTTTTGAAGATCGGAACTACATTTGCAAGCTTCCAAGCTTCTGGAACTATACCTGTTTCTAATGACTTGTTAAATAGAAATGTTAATGGGTAACTTAACTCATCTCTGCATTCTTTTAATACTCTAGCATATACCTCATCAGGACCAGGCGATTTATGAGGTTTCAGTCTGTCAATTTCCTTAAGTACATCATTTCTACTTATAGTAACCGTACTTAACCTATTTTCTATACTATCGCTGTATACCTTACGGACTTCTGGAAACTGTGCCAAATTTTCATTAGTGAAAACGGAAAGAAATTGACTATTTAATGTACTGCACATTTCTAAATAATTTTCTGTCATTACTCCTATCGAAGTTTTAAGGGGACCAATTACATCTCTAACCTTGGATTTATATAGTTGGTAAAAAGCTTTAGGATTATTTTTTGAGTCATTGGCAACCTTAATTTCATAATTTCTTTTTTCTTTACTAATATCCTTTTTTACCTGTCGTGATAGATTCTGATAGTAAGCAAGTAGGTGAATTTCGCCTTTTTAAATTTTTCTATATATTCCTCTCTTTTTCCCTAGAAGATCTAATAGTCTATTATTCATCCATTTGGGTTGGTTCTGTGTTGATCTAAATTTTCTTTTGGGGATATATTTATTTTGCGCATTGAGTACTGACTTGATAAAATTATCGTATGTATCTACCAAGTTTGACGTCTCTTCCTGACTTAAGATGACAGGTGCCTGAGAAAGGATACACTCATTTGGACACCTGGATCGACTTAATTTTTTGACCATAGGGTCCGCTAACAGGGCTTCTCTTAACCCACCATAATTGGCTTTTCTGAAGTCAGGTATTAATGTTGTATTCTCTCTGATATTACCTTTCCATTGTATATTAAAATACACAGAATTGTGATCACTATTCCTAGGTGGTTCCCGATTTCTACACTATTTATCATATGTTCATTGTTACTGAAAACTAAATCGAGAATATTATCACCTCTAGTCGGCGTATCTATGAATTGAGATAAAAAACTATCTTGTACTACCTCAATAAACTCCTTTGAATCAGAGTCGCCTATTTGTTGCTGCCAATCTATATTAGGGAAATTAAAATCCCCCATAATGCACACGTTGCTAAACCTTGATGCTATTTTAATTTCCTCCCATAATGATGTTCCGTCATTTCTACTCATATTTGGCGGTCTATACATAACTCCAATAACTAAGGTCTCACTACCTTCGTTAACCTCTACCCAAACTCTTTCATTTTCATTATTTACTCTAATACCTGATTTAATACAGCTTTTTAATGAACTCCTGACAAACACTGCTATACCGCCGCCCCTCCTACTTGTTCGGTCATATTTAAACAAACTATATCCCGGTATATCAAACTCTGCTAAAAAATGCCTGGTTTCTGTATTAATCCATGTTTCAGTTAGCGCTATTATGTCTATATTTTCTTTGTTAAACCAGTGCTCTAAGTTCGTTCATTTTGTTACATAAACTCCTACAATTTGTATAATAAACCCTCAAACTATTACTTGTATTTGCAACTACTTTTTTATTGTTTTTAACTAATTTATTTTTACCTGTTGAACTACTGGACCTAGACGGAAAAGCTACGCTATCAGAATGTTCGTTATTACTATCAATTTCATGTGGCTGGGATTCTATTTTACTTACACACCTATGGTTTATTAACAAAACCCCGCAACAAACTTGTCGAGTGAGCTGGCTAAGGTCGAAACTCCTAGTCGAGAGAGATGTACTCCATCCTGGGCATACAGTTCATCCTTACCATAGAAGAGGGTCCAGTTATCCAGGAATGGAATAGTATTTGCCTTGCAATACTTCTCCAGCCGGCTATTTACACCAATAGCCCTGGAGGACCATTCCTTCCTTACCCCTCTTCTTGGTAGGATACTGTGTACCACAGGAACTCCACCCTTCTCCTTGATCCTCTCCAACATTTCCTGGTACGTGGTGAGCAACTCCTCAGTCCTGCATTTCCAAATGTCGTTGCTCCCTGCGTTGAGGAAGATGATGGGGTCCTCTCCACTCGCTTCCATGACACCATCTAGCTTTTCTGCCACCCTCTCGACTCCGGCACCAGGCAGACAGACAACTTTACCAACATGTGTGTTAGTAGCCCTGCCAAGGTATTTAACCATTGAATCCCCTACAATTAAAATAGACGCTTGCTACGGGGACCTCTGTTGTTGAGAGACTTGGTCTTGGAATACACTCTCTCATTCAAGAACTGCTTCAGTTTGCTTGTGCCATCCTCCTTTGCCGATTTCAAGTCGGCAGCGAGAGCGTCTGAGGCTGGGATTTCTGACTGTAGGGATCGAAGTGTCTTGTTTGTATGGTCAAATGGATCACACTTTAATTCAGTGAGACATACGCTTATATCCTGTACAGCTTGTTCATCCTTCATTTTACTCGACGAGCAATCAGCATGCTTCCCTTTTCCTTGTTTCTTGTGATTAGCATGGCGATGGACCTTTGTTCTCACCCGATTGATGTTATTCACATTCCGAGTGTTTGAAAGGAGCTGCTTTTCATTGTTCAGAATGGCCAACCAACCAGACTTCAGCTTAGAGCCCTTATTCATTGTTGACTCTATCCATATGTCGAGGGCGACACACGAATATGGTTTTCCTGTCATTGACTGTGCAAACATACCACTCTCCATGAATGCAGCCTGATCGACAGGAAGGGTATCAAGCACTGCGGTGAAATCGGGGAGATGCTGACCATACTTGTCATTATCATAGATTTGCATCAAAGGAAGCATGAGCTTGAGTGAGGACTTGAACTCAGTCCAGTTGCTTGTTCTGATTGCATGGATATTTTGAGTTAGAACCTCAACTATTTCCATGAATGACATCCAGTATTCTGCTTGTGGGGCACCCTCAAAGTCCTTGAAGAGAGCATCAACGAGGTCCTTCAGCTCAGCATTTCTCTCTAGCTCTGCATGTTCATCTGCAAGTTCCTGTGCATCAATCGGATGTCGAAGCTTGGCAAGGGATGCCTTTACTTCTTCAGATAGAGGGGAATATTCCAAACGTTTGTCTATGACATGGTGGACCAGAGTCTCGTAGAATAGTCGCAAGCAGCGAACCTCACGCTTAACATGTTTTCCACGAAGGGCCTGATCAACAGACCCGTCTGCTATAACACCAGCTGCGACCAACACATCTGAGATGCCAGATCCCTTAAACCTCTTGTATATAATGTAGATGAACGACATTTGGATGTGGAAGGGTGCCATGAATGGTAAGATTTTGCTGAACAGCTCAGCATTCTCACTTTTCAACTCTAGCATGAGCACGTAGACAGGATGATCACCAACAATTATTGCAAAAGGCATTTTTTTTTTTCGATTGATTTTGCAAGCTTACACATCACATCATTGAGAATTGTCTTACTGGGTGGGTTGGGATAGGTCATGTGGTATATTGCTCGACTCTTCTCATCTGCATTTGACATGCTGGCGTGAAACCCTGAAAACCCAGGCACAGTCTGTTCTTCTGGCTTAGGTCTCGTTCGGTCATCTTGCGCCCTGGCCAATGCATAGATCACACCACGAATTCTTTGCACCGATGTGTCAGGAGGAGGAGTACTTTGATCAGCTGGTGGCTTCCTGAGAGGTGGTTCCCCACGCTTCGCTGTCTTGTATGGGTTGACTTTTTGCATTTCACTTCCGAGCTCTTTGAGAGTTGTCGAGAGGTTTGATGCAAAGTTGGCACCGGGAACTGGTCTATCCTTGTGATTCTCGGAAGGAAGTTCTGTATCAAATGATTCTGGCTGCACAAACATGACATTAGTGCGGTGTGACTGGCCAGCACCGGTCAGTGTGTCGCTCTTGAAGTCATCGTTGTCGACTATAGCGATAGCAGGCTTACCCTCAGCTAGTTCGAAGGGGCAATCAGATGAGCACTTGAGGTCATTGACCACCCAAAAATCTCGCAGCATAAGTAACTGATGCCCAGTCCATCTTTGTGCATTATGTCGACTATCTCCCTACTCTTGGTCAGTCCATGTAGCAAGACAGAGAGATTTATCTCAAATGCAGTGCGTTTTCCAGTGATTTAGCTTGTGAGGATAGATGCAATCGATCGGACGGATGGACTGTCATCAATTGCAGACTTATTTGGGTGTTTCAGCCATGTGAGCAGCTTCAGCAGGAGCTCACTGAAGTCTTCTTCTCTCTCCAACTCGTGTATATATGGGAGCCAGGGAATAGTATTTTGTCCTGATGACTTGCTCTTTGAGTCGTGCCGCAACATTCATCACCAACTGATCATTGCTGACACCCAATGAAGATATTGCCGCCTCGATGTATGTACCTGCTGCTGTTGTATCATATATCAGTTCACTCACATTCTTTTGAATGCGTTCATGAAATCCGATGTCTTCCCCAAATTCATTGACGAGAATTTCCTTTAAATAGCTGGATTTTACTACTGAGTTATGTCCGTGATTTGAGATAATGCGCTTATAGTCCTGCAGCAGGCCTTGCAGTGTGCGAATTTCATGGTCTTTGAAGATGACTTGACGAATATGATGAAAGAAGAGAGCTTGGGCCTCTCGGAGGTTTACACGCTGCAGATGTTGAGTGCTTTCATCTGAAAGGGGCTTGTGGTCGCTTACATATTTGCGGCAGCACGCACGATGGTAGCGGATTTCCAACCCAAATGCTGTTTGACTATCCGGGATGGATGCAATCAGAGTGTCAAGTCTCAATCTCATGACCTCATCTTCCAGACGGACAGTATGTAACTTGAATTTAGTCCAGGCAGGATAGGAGTACAATCTGCTTGTCACGATCACTACTCTTGTATGCCCCTTTCATGCACCACACACATAGAGTCTTATCGTGAAGGACACCCATACTGGAGCGGAGCCTTTTAGGTGCACTGGCCTCTGGGGAAGGGTCTTGTTGATCTGATGCTTCATCTCTTTCAAGACGTTCCTCGGATTTGTGTTTGCGTTTTTCGGCTTGAGAGAGCTTGTGCTTGCTGGATAATGATGTGTAACAAGTGCTATGCATGTGGTGACCCTTTGGTCCCTTCTCCCAATCCACATTTTCATGTATATGTTGAAACTTATCAAGTTCTTTCCATTGTAAAGACTTTTCCCGGATGGATTCCCACTTCTCAGGTGTAATGTTTTCCAAACGATCATCTGCGGTACATCGCTTACCACAGAGTAAAATGCACTCGTATTCATTTAATGTCTTGTCTGGTAACTCTTCACTCTCTCTTCTATTATCTATTATTTCGGTCACTCCACAAGTCGGCGATTTTCATCAGATGGGCATGCGATCCATCTGAAACAGTAAAAAAGTAATATTAGATATACACCGCAGGCAGAGAACAACAGTGATGATAGCAGCGAAAGTGAGGACAGTGATTCTGATAGTGGCTCATACAGTGAATCATATGTAGTGACAGTGAAGTGGCAGATTAGTATGTACAATTAGTATAATACAATACAAAAACAATACAATATACAATACAATACAATACAATAACCATTCCAGTGGATTTGTAATGCCAGAATTAGTGAAAAAGGACACCTCATTCGGCCTTGTAGCTCATCTGATGCCAGAGATATTACATTTCATGTTTTTCAAGATGGCGTTGGCGGCCATTTTGAATATTGGGCTCTAGCAGAGTTAGCCGTCATTTTTCAGAGGGGCATAGGAGCTAATTTTCCTTTAAAATGGTTCAGGTTGTCAAATCCATCGAGAGAAAAAGGTAGGAACAAAATGGTCACGGATTCCAAGCAAATGACCCTACTATAGGCCTATTAAAGTATTATTATTATTATTATTATTATTATTATTATTGGGCCTAAATATTGGTCAAAATAAAACAAAAACAAAATACCGTTGGAATTGCAACGAAGAGACAAAATCAAATATATCCTAATCTGGAAAAGTCAAAATTCGACCAAAATCAACAATTTGCCTGGGCTTAAACCCAAGGATTTTTGAAGACAAAAAATATATATATTCTGGGCGAATGGCTGGTTGAAAATTATATTTTTGACCATGTATAGAAGCAGCTGGTCGAGAAAAATCGAATGGCACCAGTTAGAATTCCTTAGGACTTATAGTTTGGGCTATAGAGGACTTTTTAAGTCCAAAAATTAATTAGGAACATTTGTCAGGCAGAGTGGACAGAAGGGTGCTAAGCTGGTATGGTCATGTTGAATGAATAGAAAATGAAAGGCTTACAAAGAGAATATGTGAGTCAGATACAAGGGGAGATAGAAGGGCAGGAAGACCCCCATTGAGATGGAGAGACTGTAAGAAAAGCTTTGGATGATAGAGGAATGAATATAGATCAGGCAAGGGAAGTGGTAATAAACAGGAATGAATGGAGAATGCTTGTGAATAGATGAGTGAACACATGGTCATATATTTGGGGGAAGGGGTTGGGCGCAAGTTGGACTAGATAATAGTCCATCAGGTGCCTGGCCCAGGGAGACGATGTTAGGAGGTGAGATGTTAGTAGAACCATTACAAAAATTATTTGAGGTATCTTTTAATACAGGACAAATCCCGATGGACTGGAGAGAGACAAACATAACAGCTATTTTTAAGAAGGGAAAGAGAAATGACCAAGGAAACTATAGACCAGTCAGTTTGACAAGTTTTGTGTGTAAACTAATGGAAACTGTAATTAGAGAAGGAATAATGGAACATATGAAAACAAACCAACTTTTCAGTGAGAGACAGTTCGGATTCTTGCCAGGGAGATCGACGGTATTACAGCTAATTAAGGTGGTAGATGATTGGATGCAAATTCTGGAGGATGGGAATGTTATAGACGTGGTATATTGCGATTTTATGAAGGCCTTCGATAAGGTCCCACATAAAAGGCTAGAAGCTATAGTATAGGAGAGAAATGTGTTAAATGCCTTCCTGAAAGATCGGAGACAGAGGGTACTGGTGAATGAAATAGGCTCGGGGTGGAGGGAAGTTACAAGTTGGGTACCTCAGGGATCTGTGTTGGGACCACCACTGTTCGTTATGTTTATCAACGACTTGCCTGAAGTTATAACTAATGGAAGTGAGATATACCTTTATGCGGATGACACCAAGCTGTATAGAAGAGTGAGGAGTAAGGAAGATGTGTATTTGCTTCAAGGAGATGTGGAGGGAATGAAGGGATGGTCTGAACATTGGTTAATGCCTTTTCATCCAAAAAAATGCAAGTACATGCGGATTGGGACAAGCAAAACAGACAAGGTGGGATACAGTATGTATGAAGCGATGGAGGAAGTGAATGCAGAAAAGGATATAGGAGTAGTGATAGACAATAAGTTAAATTTCTCAGAACATTTAGCAGAAAAGATAAATAAAGCCAATAGAATTGTAGGGCTGATAAGGAGGACATTCGTGTCAATGGATGAAGAAATCTTCAGGTTAGGCCGCACCTGGAATATGCGAACCAGGTGTGGGCTCCATATATGGTAAAGGATATAGAAGCAGTGGAGAAAGTGCAGAGGAGAGTTAGCAAGCTGGTACCAACGTTGAAGAACGCAGACTATGAGCAGAGGTTGAGGACACTGGGACTTCCGACACTGGCATATAGGAGAAAGAGAGGGGATATGATGAGACTTTTAAGATAGTGTCAGGAAAGTATGTTGAGGATGTGTGTGAAGGTATCTTCTTGATGCGGGAGGGAACAAGAACGAGAGGACACTCTAAGAAAATTTACAAGGAAAGAAATAGGCTTGAAAAGGCAAAGAACTCATTTTGTGATAAGAGTGGTAAATGAGTGGAACGCACTGCCCCAGTATGTAGTCGATTCCGAATCAGTAAGGAAGTTTGAAAGTAATCTTGATAAAGCATGGGGAAGACAAGATTTGAAGTTTGATTACAAACCTAAAATACAGAATAGTAAAAATGTTGCGTCTGCTACCACCAACACCGTGAACGACCGCAGCATTGCAAGTACTGGCACTGAGCTGGATACACAGGCCTAGTTTGCCTTTTTCCAGAGGATCTACTGTAAGAAACTGTAAGAAACTGTAATATGAAGGGTGCGCCTGGAAGTGTGGTGGGCGGGCT
Organism: Paralithodes platypus; assembly: GCA_032716605.1. Classification (NCBI taxonomy): domain Eukaryota; kingdom Metazoa; phylum Arthropoda; class Malacostraca; order Decapoda; family Lithodidae; genus Paralithodes; species Paralithodes platypus. The sequence continues at coordinate 14,135,876 of CM064553.1, forward strand.
TTGCTGCATGTCTGCCTGCCGAGATTGGAACCTCTCCGGGTGGTCGGAGGCTGGGGGAGTGCTGGAGGGACCTTGGTGACCCTGGTCTCTGGGTTTTCTCCTGGATGACCTAGATGGGTGTGAATTTGTGTTTTGTTTTTGTGTGTTCATTGTTTTCTGTTGTGTTTTTTGTTGTCCCTATTCTTGCTCTGTCTTGAGTCCCCCCCCCCAAAACAAAAATATATATATAAAATAAATAAATAAATACAAATAAATAAAATAAAATAAAAAATACAAATATGAAAAGTGGGGATTGGGCCTGAGCATATAGATAGAATAGGTTTCGTTGTAAGTTAACTGACCACTTGCGAGTTTCAGGAAGTTGGAGCTGTAGACATGACCCCAGCTAGTTAACAATAAATGTACCACCCAGGACCAGCAGGTAGTGAAAAAAAAAAATCCAGAAACACCAGGAATGGGTTAGAAATGAAGGAAAACCCACAAAAAACCGATCCCCTAGGTCACTAAGGGGGGTGACCTGTTTTGTTCTGTCCTTTTCTATCTTTCTCTGGCTTGTATCCATTTGGCCCCATTCAGCCTACTGTTTTAAGACGTTTATCCCCATCCAGGTGTCAATTATTTACTGGTGAGCGGTAGCGAGCCAGCGTATTTTTTATTTTTGTTTGACAGCAGGCTAAATTTGTACATTTTTCGATAGAAAAATGTCTCCAGCGAAGCCGGATTTCTTCATATAATGATGGCTCGCTATCGCTCGCCAGGAAGAAATCGACACCTAGATGGGGATAAACGTCTTAAAATAATGTAGTTGGCTGAATGGGGCCGAATGGATAAAAGCCAGAGAAATAGAGAAAAGGACAGAAATAACAAAAAGCAGGTAACCCCCCTTAAGGGGTCCTACGGTGTGCCCGAAAGTCGGAATTAACATGGGGAAATGGGTAGGCAAAAACAGGTTTTTGCACGCTCACGCGGTTGGACTTTGAGAGTTTTCAACCATCGGCATTGTTGCGTGGGATACTTACACAGTTCCCATACAAATCTGAGCCCTCTAGGTGCCATAGGACCGGAGTAATTAACCGTGACGCACCTTATGTGACACTGGGGTTTAGCGTTACAAACATTGCCGACGCAAACAGTGCGTCGCTGGTCCTCAATGGGTTAACAGAAATACCAGCTAAAATACAGTTGTAGTACATGTATAAATACATAAAACCCACTCAAACATTCTTTTTAACCATCATTAACCTACATTATAATTGCATTTCTATTTTATATCGATGTTAATGGCTCCAACTTCCTTATAACCTGAAACTCGCAAGTGGTCAATTGGTGGGTAGGTGACAAATAATATTAATATAACTTTAAAATACATTATCAATTATTGTTTAATGTTTTTTAACGGAGTGCACTCCATTGATTGACATGGCTAAGGCATGTCCTTGTTCCATCTATTGCCCGACGCCTAACTCTTGTTGAGGGTGGCCAAACACAACACACCCCAAGTGGACTATTCCCCAGGAGGACAATCCGTGCCAGTTTATGAAGGACTTACAGGACTTAAGGGATCATACGACTCAGAGGCCACTTATGTATTTTTAGCACATTTTCCAGTGGTGGGTGGCTAGTTCATCCACCAACCTGCTTCACTCTTAGGTAAGCAGTAAGAATATATTAAGATTGTCTCCACTAGATGGGTTGTTGTTGTTGTTGTTGTTGTTCCCTAAGCTGCCTGGCCGAACAGCCCCGAGTCCTTAAGGAAGGCCATGGCCACGGTCGGGCTTTCCCACAGAGCTCTCAAATAGTGTAAATTGTGTTGTTGGTGTAAGTGGTTGTGTGAAATGCAGTCTTCTATGATGTGTTTTATGGTATGGGGTGCTGTGTTACAACCCAGGCAGGTGTCGACGACGGAGTCATCCAGTCTCTTCTGATAGCTCAGAAGAGCTGGATGGTGTCTGCATCTCAGCCTGGCCAGGTGGACTCTGTCCTCGCGAGAAAAGGAGGATTCAGAAGGGTGGATTTCGGGAGGTCGTGCTTGCAGCTGCGTGTTGTCTATGAGTGAGTGGATGGAACGGCGAGTGATATGAGTATGGATGTGCTTCCGGAAGTTGGTTTGGGATGGGCATGGAGGGAGAGAAGACAGTATTTGTGTGTGATAGCGTGTGCTGGGTGTTGTTTTGATATTTCTTGGTGTCTGTGGGTGTGTTGGCATGTAGTGTAGTGGGTGGTGTTGATTCGTGGAGGCTGCTGCCAGGAATTGAGTGCCTCTCATGTCTAGATGATCTTTGACTTTTAGGACTTTGGTTTCTTGATGTAGGTGGTCTGTGGGTGTAGTAGCTGTGCATCCTGTGATGATTTTAAGGGCTTTATTTTGAATAGGCTGTAAGGTCTTATGTGTTTCAGCTAAGTTAGAAGCCCAGGCCGGGCTTGTATATTCCATAACTGATCTTATGTATTGTTTGTTGTTGTTGTTGTTGTTCCCTAAGCTGCCTGGCCGAACAGCCCAGAGTCCCTAAGGAAGGCCATGGCCACGGTCGGGCTTTCCCACAGAGCTCTCAAAGAGTGTAAATTGTGTTGTTGACGTAAGTGGTTGTGTGAAATGCAGTCTTCTATGATGTGTTTAATGGTATGGGGTGCTGTGTTACAACCCGGGCAGGTGTCGACGATGGAGTCATCCAGTCTTTTCTGATAGCTCAGAAGAGCCAGATGGTGTCCGCATCTCAGCCTGGCCAGGTGGACTCTGTCCTCGCGAGGAAGGGAGGATTCAGAAGGATGGATTTCGGGAGGTCGTGCTTGCAGCTGCGTGTTGTTTATGAGTGAGTGAATGGAACGGCGAGTGATATGAGTATGGATGTGCTTCCGGAAGTTGGTTTGGGGTGGGCAGGGAGGGAGAGAAGACAGTATTTGTGTGTGATAGCGTGTGCTGGATGTTGTTTTTATATTTCTTGGTGTCTGTGGGTGTGTAGCCATGTAGTGTAGCGGGTGGTGTTGATTCGTGGAGGCTGCTGCCAGGAATTGTGTGCCTCTCATATCTACAGTAGATGATCTTTGACTTTGAGGACTTTGGTTTCTTGATGTACGTGATCTGTGGGTGTCGTAGCTGTGCATCCTGTGATGATTTTCAGGGCTTTATTTTGAATGGTCTGTAAGGTCTTATGATGTGTTTCAGCTAGGTTGGAAGCCCAGGCCGGGCTTGCGTATTCCATAACTGATCTTATGTATTGTTTGTAGACTGTGGTGGTGGTTTCTTTGTTGTGTCCAAATTTTGTGTGGGCAAGTGATCTGAGGGCGTTAAGTCTGGGTGTCAGTTTCTTTTTCGTGTTTGTGGTGTGCTGTTTGAATGTCATTTGGGTGTTGTATGTTACTCCTAGGATTTTGTGTGTGTGTGTGTGTTAGGGGTGTGTTGTTTATGTTGAGTCCCGGGACGTAATCGTGCTCTCCTGTCCAGCTTGTGAAGAGGGTTGCAGTGGATTTAGCTGGGGCTAAATTGAGTCTGTTTGTAGTGCACCATTCATGTAATGTGTCTAGATAGTCTTGAAGGAGTCTTGTTGCTGTGTCTAGGTTTTGGTGCGTGCTTGTGAGTGTTATGTCATCTGCGTAGGAGGCTATGGTTATTTGGGGTGAATTTGGTGTATTTATATCATGCATGTTTTTTTTTTTTTTTTTTTTTTTTTCTATATTCCAACTTACTTCCTCTCGGGCATAGGCTGAGAGCCTTAACATTCACCGCTTTACAATGAACAGTGAAGCCCGTGAGGTCTTGTTCCAGTCTAGGGAGTGAGACATGTGAAGCATGTAGAGTACAACGAGCACCTGCCAGATTGAAGAGTGCGGGCGACAGGACGGATCCTTGCGGGACTCCGTTTGGGAAATTTCTAATGCTAGATGACTGACCGGCAAAAGATACGTGTGCACATCTGCCTGCTAAGAAGTTGGCCAGCCATCTTTTTGTGTTGTTGTGCATGTATGTGTTGTAGATTTTGTTTGTTAGGTTGTGGCGGGGGATGGCATCGAAGGCTTTACTAATGTCGAGTGTGGTAAGTAGTGATCTGTGTGGTGGTCTAGCCGAGTTGATGCCGTCAAAAGCTCTTTGTGTAAGGTCTGTAAGAAGTGTTTGTGGTGTGCAATGGCCTGAAGCCGTGTTGTGTTGGAGAAAGGGGTAAGTTGGGTGTCATCAGTTGTAGTACAAGGCGCTGTATGACTTTGGAGGGGGTACAAAGGAGTGTGATAGGGCGGTGTGAGGAGGGTAGCGTGGGGTCTTTGTTAGGTTTGGGGAATGTGATGATGATACCATGCTTCCAGATGTCTGGTATTGTGTTGTGTGAGTAGCTGTAGTTTGATATGTTAGTGAGTGCTTGTATGCCTTGTGGTCCCAGGTGTCTGAGGTGAATGTTGCTTATGTTGTCTAGGCCACAGGCGGGTGAGAGCTTGAGATTGTTGATGATATGCTTGGTCTGGTTGTTGGTGAAGGGTGTATAGTCAGGGCCTGTGGGGAATTGTCTTTTTCGTCGGATGACACGTCGGTCGTCTTTGTGGGGTTTTAGGTGACTGACATGAGAGAAGTGATTGATGAGAGTGTTTGCTTGTTGTTTACGTGAAGGAGTAGAGTCAGTTGTTGTGATTGCAGCATGTGATTGCGTTGTGTTGCTTTTGGAAAGTGTGATGCTGTTTAGTGTTTTGTAGAGTTTTTTGGGGTTTGTTTTGTGATCGAGTGTTTGTAGGAAGTTATTCCAATTTAGTGTTTGTTGTTGTTGTTGTTCCCTAAGCTGCCTGGCCGAACAGCCCCGAGTCCCTGAGAAAGGCCATGGCCACGATCGGGCTTTCCCACAGAGCTCTCATTGAGTGTAGATTGTGTTGTTGGCGTAAGTGGTTGTGTGAAATGCAGTCTTCTATGATGTGTTTAATGGTATGGGGTGCTGTGTTACATCCCGGGCAGGCGTCGACAACAGAGTCATCCAGTCTCTTCTGATAGCTCAGGAGAGCTGGATGGTGTCCGCATCTCAGCCTGGCCAGGTGGACTCTGTCCTCGCGAGGAAGGGAGGATTCGGAAGGATGGATTTCGGGAGGTCGTGCATGCAGCTGTGTGTTGTCTGTGAGTGATGGATGGATCGGTGAGAGATATGAGTATGGATGTGCTTTTGGAAGTTGGTTCGGGGTGGGCAGGGAGCGAGAGAGGACAATAATTGTGTGTGATACCGTGTGCTGGGTGTTGTTTTGATATTTCTTGGTGTCTGTGGGTGTGTTGCCATGTAGTTTAGTGGGTGGTCTTGGTTCGTGGAGGCTGCTGCCAGGAATTGAGTGCCTCTCATGTCCAGATGGTCTTTGACTTTGAGGATTTTGGTTTCTTGATGTAGGTGATCTGTGGGTGAAGTAGCTGTGCAGCCTGTAATGATCTTCAGGGCTTTGTTTTGAATAGTCTGTAAGGTCTTATGATGTGTTTCAGCTAGGTTAGAAGCCCAGGCTGGGCTTGCGTATTCCATCACTGATCTTATGTATTGTTTATATACTGTGGTGGTAGTTTCTTTGTTGTGTCCAAATTTTGTGTGAGCAAGTGACCTGAGGGCGTTAAGTCTGGGTGTCAGTTTTTTTTTAATGTTTGTGGTGTGCTGTTTGAATGTCATATGAGTATCATATGTTACTCCTAGGATTTTGGGTGTGTGTGTATGTGTTAGGGGTGTGTTGTTTATGGTGAGTTGAGGGATGTATTCGTGTTCTCCTGTCCAACTTGTGAGCAGGGTTGCGGTGGATTTGGCTGGGGCTAGATTAAGTCTGTTTGTAGTGCACCAGCCATGTAGTGTGTTGAGATAGGGTTGAAGGAGATCTGTTGCTCTTTTTGGGTCATGGTGTGTGCATGTGAGTGTTATGTCATCTGCATAGGAGGCTAAGTTTATTTGGGGCGTATTGGGTGTAGTTATATCGTGCATGTACAGATTGAAGAGTGCGGGCGATAGGACGGATCCTTGTGGGACTCCGTTTGGAAAGTTTCTGATTTTAGATGACTGACCGGCAAAAGATACGTGTGCACATCTGCCTGCTAGGAAGTTGGCCAGCCACCTTTTTGTGTTGTTGTGCATGTTTGTGTTGTAGATTTTGTTTGTTAGGTTGTGGCGGGGTATGGCATCGAAGGCTTTACTAATGTCGAGTGTGGCTAATAGTGATCTGTGTGGTGGTCTAGCTGAGTTGATGCCGTCGAAAGCTCTTTGTGTAAGGTCTGTAAGAAGAGTGTTTGTGGAGTGCAGTGGCCTAAAGCCATGTTGTGTTGGAGCTAGGGGTAGGTCAGGTGTAATTAGTTGTAATACTAGGCGTTCCATGACTTTGGAGGGGGAGCAAAGGAGTGTGATGGGGCGGTGCGAGGAGGGTAGCGTGGGGTCTTTGTTGGGTTTGGGGAATGTGATGATGATACCATGCTTCCAAATGTCTGGTATTGTGTTGTGTGAATAGCTGTAGTTTGATATGTTAGTGAGTGCTTGTATGCCTTGTGGTCCCAGGTGTCTGAGGTGTATGTTGCTTATGTTGTCTAGGCCACAGGTGGGTGAGTGCTTGAGATTGTTGATGATATGCTTTGTCTGATGATTGGTGAAGGGTGTATAGTCAGTGTTTGTTGTTCTTGTATTTTGTTGTTAATCTGGATGTTGAGTGCTTGAATTTGTTGATTGATGTCTTGTGTGTGGGGTGCTGGGGAGTGTTTCAGTGTGTCGCGTTGTATGATGAAGTTTTGAATTTCTGGTGAGAAGTTGGGGTTGAGTTTTTTTATGTTACCTCTTGGAATGTGTTTCTTGTCGGCGTTTTGGATAGTCGTGTTGAATGTGTGTACAGCATTGTTGATGTTAGTGATGGGTGTACTGTTTAAGGTTTCAAAGTGTTGTTCTGTCTCATTTGTGAAAGCTTCCCAGTTAGCTCTTTTATAATAATAATAATAATAATAATAATAATAATACTTTATTTCAGACTCACACAGTACAGAGGGGACCATATATACCTTACAGTAACATAAATATATATAAGCTACTGTACATAGGCTACATAAAATAAAAGAAATTAAATAATACCCAGCTTGCTATCATGTAGTTCACAGCACTGCCTCAACCAAAAACAGTGGTCATCAAACTACTGTGTTACCAAAACCACTGTCCTAATTGTGTACAGTACCATTCCTCACATCATTTAGCTTCCGGTACAGTATGTTGCTACAGTACAGTATAGGAATATCGGTACTGTACTGCACTATGAGGTTCAGTACCGGTATGATAATTATGTAGAGTAGCAGACCTGAAATCATTACTTAAGGTTAAATATAGAGCAACTTCCTCCAGTGTGCCTGGATCCTAGAGGTGTACACTATGCTTGGAGTTTGTAGCATTTTAATGATAATGTTCTCAGAAGTGTTAAGGCGCTGAATGAATTTATGTTAGTTTTCTAATGAGTGATTGGTAACAGTGTAAGTTCATATAGGCACATAGCGTACTTGTACTCTCATATTTTGAGAGCCCCAGAAACATTTTCATGATATTGTGATATGAGATACTTAGCCTATTCACTGTCATTTTCTTATAGTTCCACCATAGTTGTGCTGTATACATTGGTGAGCAGTAGGAGTTGAACAATGTAATTTTTGTATCCCATGTGCACATATGAAATTTTCTTAATATTGAATTTCCCTGCATGTAAAGTTGCCTTCGCTGACGACCCATATCCTCATCATCTGAGCGATCACTTGAAATATAGCGTCCTAGATACTTTACTTTATTTGCTTCTTCTATAATTTCTTCATACAAATGGAATTTAGGTAGCTTTGATTTCAATATTATGATATTGCTCTTTAAATTAATTAAATTTGACTGAATGTTCGATTCCAAATTTTTCACATACTCTTAATAATTTATCCAGTCCTGCTCCAGAGGGCGCGATTAAGGCTAGGCCATCAGCATACATGAGATGATTTACAATGGTGCTGCCAATGCAGCACCCAGTGCGAGTCTTGTTCAGCTCCAGACTAAGATCATCCATGTAGACGTTGAAAAGATACGGAGACAATATCCCCCCTGCCTAACACCATTGGTTACGGCGAAAGAGCCTGACAGGATGTTGCCCCATCTTACACACATTTTTTGATTAGCATACCAGAAAATAAGTATCCTAACAATATAGCTAGGCACTCCCCTGTTAACTAATTTTTCAAATAAGGTTTTGTGACACACCCTATCAAAAGCCTTACTTGCATCAAGAAAACAAGAGAAAATTGAGCTATTTAGCTTGTTGTATGTATCAATCACTTCTTTCAGCACATATATGCATTGGTCTGTGCCGTGATTTTTCTTAAAGCCAAACTGATTGCTGCTGGTGACAATATATGCAGACATTCTTTCTAGCAATATCATTTCAACTACCTTACTCACCACACTAGCAAGTGCTACTGGGCGGTAGTTGTCTTTAGCTGTAATTTTACCTGATTTATCTTTAATGACAGGAACAAGTATTACGGATATCATAGACTCCAGCAGGACACCATGCGTAAATAGACTGGTGATGCAAGAACTAAGTTTAACAACTTATCTGCATATTTAAGATGTTCTGCATATATACCATCCAGCCCACAAGCTTTGTTTAGGTTAAGTTTTCTTATGGCATTCTCAAGATAACTTTCAGTCACTTTAATGTCTTCATAATTACTATCTTTCACATATTGAATTGCACCATTAGTAGACCTTTGGTTTACACTGTTAAGTAGTTCCTTAAAATGAGTTTTCCATAAGTCAGCAATGTTTTCTTCACCCGTAACCCCCTCAACACTGACAGGTAATGGTGCGTTACAATTTTGCATGGATCTGATGTCCTTCCAAAAACAGTTAGTATCCTTTTCTGCCAGACTCTTTGCAAGGGCTTCCTTCCTTAATAAATCTAATGGCATATTTGGTCCTAGCCTTTGCTCTTTTGTAAAGTTCAAATATAGGCCCCTGTCTGGGCTGACCTACCTCAAGCCAATGAGACCTAGCATCTCTGGAGGCCTGATACAGGTCAGCCACATAGTCTTGCCAACCTGGCTTATTGAATGAGGACTTATATTTATGGCTATTAAAAATACTTTCCCCCACTTTTGATAAAGAATCTATTACACTATTGTAAAATTTAATAATGTCCTTTCTGTGTTGTGCATCACCACATTTTGGATCCCTGCATTGTGCTACACCATTACCATCATATTGCACCCTATTTAATAAGTCTTTGGTTTTATCACAGTACATTTGAGATTACATTCCATGGAACTTTTTTATAGTTAGTGTAAGTGTGTCTGTGGCTAGCTGGGGTGAGTCTTGTTTTGGTGGTGATCTGAGCCAAAGGTTCTGACCACCCTCCAGGATGTTGTGGGGGCGAGTTCAGGGGAGCAAAAGGTGATATCAGATGATGGGGTGTAGAGGGCTTGGTGGGGAGTATGGGTATGCTGATGAATGTTATTAAGGATATATAGGTTGTCTGTTTGGTGTTGTAAGACCAGCCCTCTGTCTGTGTCGGGGTTGTCGACAAACCAGGCCGACGTCTTTGCATTGAAATCACCACCCAGGATGATGTGTGGGGTGTTTGTGATGCGTTGTATTTGTGGTCTGTAATCGTTTGGTACTGTAGGGGATGTTTGGGGAGGGATGTATGTGTTTATAATGGTAATGTTGGAGCTATTGCCAGTGCGTATTTTAATTGATTGAATTCCTGTTGTGTTATCGTTTGGGGGGAAGAGGGATTTTGTATGTGCAATGGTGTCTATATATGTTATATCTTTGTGTACCAGGGTGATGAGTCCACCGCCAATGCCGACGGCCCGGTCTTGTCGTATGGTGGTGAAATTGTGAAATGTAGGTGTTTTTTGTGTTGTACGGAGTTTTGTTTCTTGTAAGATGGCAATGTGTATGTTGTGTTGTTTGATGAAGTGTGTGAGTTCGTGTTTCTTTGTGTTGATGCCATCTATGTTTAGTTGAAGGATGTTAATGTTGTGTGTGCGGTGTATGTTGGGTGCTGCTGCACGAGGATGGGGTGATGGTGGGGGTGGGGGTGAGGATTGGGGTGCAGATGAGGGTAGGAAAGGATTAGGTTGGGGTGTGGATGGGCTGGGTGGGTTGGGGAGGAGAGGTGGATGGGTTTTAGGAGTGGGAGTGGATGTTATGGGCAGGTTATGTGGATTGGGGAGGAGAGGCGGACGGGTTTTAGGAGAGGGAGTGGATGGTATGGGAAGGTTATGTGGGTTGGGGAGGAGAGGTGGACGGGCTTTAGGGGAGGGATTTGACTGGAAGAGGGAGGGGCATGAGGAACATGTCCAGGTGTTTGTGTAGTGTTTCATGGAGGCAATTGTTGTGCAGGTGAAATGGGTCCAGTTCCCGCATGAGTTGCAGAGAACTGAACCCTTAGTTTGGCGGATCGAAGTAATGGGTTTTGAGCAAGTTGGACATGTGTATTTGTAGGTGGGTCCTGGGTTGCTCTCAATGTCTCCGGCTAGGAGTCTTCGAGAAATGACAGCCGGAGAGTCATTTCTCGGTGTAGGAAAAACTGTGTATCGTGTGTGTGTGTGGTGTGAGAGGTGTGAGAATTGCCCGGTGCGACCGCAGCCGCTCCAAGGACGCGTGCCCCCAGGGAGGGGGCAGGGGATAGTTGTGGTGGTTTGGCTCCCTAGATGGGTTGCCAACCAAGGTTGACGAGTCCCCCCCCCCCCCCCCGTTATCCATCCTTGTTACAGAGACTTAAATTAACATTGCCACAAATCGCTAGACCGAGCTGGCCAAACTCTTGCCGTCTACCAATGGCACGGTGTGGGCTCGAACTCTAGACTCTTCGATCAGTAGTCAGATACGCTACCAACCATGTCATTATATAAGATCATATTCCTAAACCTTCAATATGTATCTACTGTGATTTTTATAAGTTTATCTTTATATTGGGCAGTTTCTGGTTTTGACGTTTGGCAAATTATATTTTTTTTATCTGAAATATAGAAAGGTCTCACAAAAAATCAGTGTTAATATAGAAACTTTATTCCTAAAAGCTATACAGCACAGTATTGTAGCACTGCAAGTGGATTTACTTTCAAACTAAAGCCGGTGTCACGCGAGCAGTTTACCGGAGGATGTTTCGGAGCCACAGTATCCGAATAAAAAAAAGTTGTTAAAATACAGTAGAGTCTACTATCTGAAATTGTTTGCATTCATTATGATTGTATTTTGTAGCTCCTATACATGTACTGTTCAACTTAATATAAGAATAAACAGCAAAATCAAGCAAAATAATATGATGCATTGAAAACGGATTCAAGGCTCCGATACATGCAGCCGATAAAGTTCTCGTATGACGCCAGCTTCACAATACATATGCTCCGGCTGTGAATCCAATACACGGTAATTTGTAACAAAAATCATAATTATATAATCTATTCACTATACTGATATATCATACTGTACATGGTTTACTGACCATTACCAAAGGGGAAGTGTGTAGTGTTTGCCTAGCTACCTATTCAATACTTGCAATTATATATTTCCAAAGGATAAGTTCACCCACAACATAAAATATCCATGGGTATCGGTACATTATAACTGCCTAACCACTTCAAACTATAGGTAGCGCCAACGAACTTGACAATAATCTTGATCCCTAACTTCTCTGTAACTCAAAAGGGCCTAGAGCAAACTGGCTCTAAATATCCACACCTATTTCCAGATGGACTCTTCCCAAATGATACAAACGTCAGCCCGATTGCTTTAATTCATATTGAGTTATAAGAAGTTAAGGGGTCAAGATTATTGTCAAGTTCGCTGGCGCTACCGGTAGCCTACCTATAGTAACAAAGGAATAAAAGTTGAATTTTATCATATATTTAATTAAAAAATACCAAACCAAATTGAACTCTAGATGATAATTAAATATCGTACGGTATCAACTCGATGAAAATATCAAAATTGTTGTCTGAATCTTTCAAGATATAGCAAATTAATATCTTCCAAGCTTCAAAATTAAGTTGGATTTATTCCGAGTATCAAATGCAGATTTTTTCAGAGGGTAAACTACAGTAAAACCCATTTATTTCAGAGTAAGTTAGAGGAGGTCCTGTCCAAAAATGCAAAACTTTCGAAAGTGTGGATAATGCAAGTCTGGTTGGTGGTGTAATAGTTTAGATGCTTATGTTCTGGGTGTGGTGTCCCGAGTACAAATCCCGGGAGGACCATGTGCTTTCATTAGGGTTTGTAATGGATGATTAATGTTAAGAATGGGGTGTTACTGTGTCTGAAAGTTAAAAAGCTCTTTTTAAGAGTTGAGATACACCACATCAGAGCACTTCACATCACAAAACCACGGGGTTGGTAGTGAAGGGACCATAGCTCAACTTTCAAGCTGTCTGGCGCGTGCAACTCTTGGGTTTCTGTATCCCCTACGGTCCAACCAAAAGGGGTTTTACTGTAGTGTGCCAGTGTTTCTTTTTACCTTCTTTCTTTTCTTGGTGTCTTCCTTTCTGCTGTGGGCCACTTTGCTCAATGGGTTGCAGTTTAGTATATATAATTTCAGTGGTGCAACCCTGTACTAGAACATCTAATTTTGTTGTCTTTCAAAAATACAACCATCTTAAGTTCCGCAACCCTGTACTCGAACATCTAATTTTGTCGTCTTTCAAAAATACAACCATCTTCTTAGGTTTCAAGGAAAGAATTTTCACTGCAAAATACTGAAGATTTACCCATATTTTATACACAACATTAAGGACTTTTTGGATGATAAATATATCTTAGATAACACCTTTAAAAATAGTATATTATTTATTACAATGGGTATTTTTTGAAATCTAAATTAGAAAGACCCTCTCGAGGTTGAGCCTAGCTGATGCAACACTGGCTTTTGCTTCTTGACTTGTGATTCTGAGCAGAGCTGGGAGGGCCGATTGCACTTTTAACAGGAACAAAATAAAATATCCATGTTAAACCCCTTGACTACAAAGAGGCCTTTTTCCTAATAACAAATAGAAAATTATATTTGGTGTAGACAAGATACATTAAACATGAATAGCCATAAAAACAACACATATCTAAAAAAAAATCAGTTGCAGCAATGTTAAAATTATATTTTTAACTTACATTGTGAACTTTCCTTAAACAGAATCTAAAAACTATATACAGTATATACTGTATATAACAAGATTTTTTCAATTTAAATAAAGAAACTTTATAATTAAAGAATAGGCGAGCATTCTTTTTTATCTAGCAGTAAAAAAAAATGAACCTAGCCCACTAAACATGAATGACGAGGAATGTGTCCACAAATACTCATATCAAAATAAAACACAAGTAAAAGTAGCGAAGCGTCATCTGTGTTAAAACCACAAACGTAAACCCTTTCAATAAAGCGGACGTCTTTTTCATCTTATCCTAGCTATATTTAGATAATTTTATACAGCCTAGGAAGGATGTTAGCTAAAAGGGTTAATTGAGATAGTTTGCAGCCTTTTAATTCTTAAAGAGGTCCTTCCTAAACCAAGTAAAATTGTCAAATATTATCCAGAACATAATGAAAAGGACATCACTCAATCTGAAAGGGTTAAACATGAAGAAAATGCCATGAATGCTTGGATAAAATAGAAAACGGGCATCACACTAGAGGGGAGACTTTCAAAACTCCATACCATTTGTTTCTCATACTAACAGGTACAGTTGTGAGTATTAACCCGTTCCGTACCACCTACGTCTTTTTAATTTATTCTGGCTATTAGTATACGATTATTAAAATAGCCTCCAGCAATTAACAGGCTTCGAACGATCTCGCTTAACCCTTTTTACGACTTCAGAGCCTTCTTAAACTCCACAAAATCGTCTAAATATAGCCAGTATAAAGTTAAAAATATGTCCTCAGTATAGAAAGGGTTAACACTATCTGGTCTGATGTCTTGTGGGTTATTATGATACTTTTAATTTCTGTAGTATTGAGGATTTTGTTTGTTTTTCCCATTCTCGAGCAATGGATAGCCTACCAGTTGGCTACCGTAACAGCAAAACCTTCCCAGAATTCTTTGAAACTAAAAAATGCCTACCCAGACCCCCTTCAAACTAAATTTTTAATTTTTCATAGAAAAATGTACGACTTGGCATCAATGATTATAAAATTGTGTAATCTTGTTAATGCTCACTACTATATTATAGTTTTTTTGTTTTTATGTCTGACATTGTCATTGTAAGTAAAATAGTCTAAATTCCATTACATAAAGGTGCTGATTTTTTCGGCATATTCCCATCCTTCGACCTCACTATCCATTGGGACCTGAGGGGATTCATTCCAACAGGCACAGTTGTCAGAATAATTTCTTTACCACCCTGTGACTTTCATTATGCAAGTACAGGTCTCCCTCACTATCCGATGCCCTGATTTATGCTATTATTATTGATTTTTAGGTTTGGGTTTTGACTTTTGGGTGGTCCCAGAATGCATCCCCATTTACCCCATTAATTTTAGGGTTCACTATACAATTTTTCTATTTAAGATCTGGTTTTCAGGAACGTAACCCAATCATAAATCGAGGGAGACCTGTATTGCATATTACTGCGAACAGTTTAGAAAGATCGTGTTCTTTTATTTCATAAATTTTATTTTAGTAAGCGTTGTTTCCACATAGCGATTTTTATTAATTATTTTGCCTTTATATTGTCTTTGTCCCAGTTTTAGTTTGTTTAGTTTGAAAGTTTTACATTTTAATAATAGTCAAAAGGTAATTCACTTGCAAGGAAAATGTTCATTCAAAATTTGATTATACCAGTTATATTTGCATAATGAAAATGGTGGATTGGTAAAGAACTAACTCTGACGATTGAACAATAGAAGGTAGGGAGGTTTAGGGATGGGGATGATATATTTCAGAAACCCTAAACCCTATAATAGTCTTGTAGAAGTGGCCATTGTGCGAGTCCTATAATAAATGGCTTGTAATGAGGCACAGTGATTTATCAAACCCATTCAATAGCTTCCACCTTCACAACGAGGCCATTTAACCCCTTCTGTACTGGGACGTCTTTTTGACTTTATTTTTGCTATTAGACAATTTTATTCAGTTTAAAAAGGGCCTCCAACAGTTAACAGGCTTCGAACCAATTCACTGAACCATTTAAACTAACACAGATCCTTAATAAACTGCACAAAATTCAACTAGAATAAACTTTAAAAGACATTGCCGGTACAGAATGGGTTAATATCAACAGGTAGAAACAATAAGGATTTTAAATAACATGGATAGGCCGACAAGATTTGAAATGGTCACTATGATCCATGTCTAGCCATTAATTAAACACCAACATAAAAGAATTTAGCCTATAAATAGTAGACTCCCCTTAAAACTGAGTGGTCAACCCAGGGTGCAGTTTCAGTCTTGTGTCCCAAGACAGTGTTCCAGACTGCCTTGGTTGCCTGTTTTTATTTTTAAATAATTATTTCCACATAGTGATTATGATAAGTTCTTTAAGTCTATATATTATGCCATTCCCATTTAGGTTATTTGTTTAGCAAGTTTTTCATCTTAATTTAACAGATCATACATGTCAAAAATAGATACCCCGTACCTGTTAGTATAATCAAGTGATGGGAGGCGACACTTGGTGGTATTAAGTCCCCCGCTGGTCTGACAACACAAGTATGGGAGTATGTCATTCAAATGGTCAGGTTGTGCTTAATTGTTACTGTTGTGGCAGACATAAAGGTTATTCTATGCAACCCAGTATGGACCGTTCCTTTATATGGCTACACTGCAGCCAGTATTCCTTGTTAAACCCATCATTGTCAGTAGAAATTACTAGTTTTGTTGTATTCCTAGTCTATATATTTTCAGCTGATGGTAAATTGCGATGCATCCATGTTGATCCCTCAGCTATTACCAAGACTTTGTAGCTAAACATGTTGTAAATTATGAAAATTTGGCATTCATTTAATATTACAGTAATTTCATATTCTTCTAGTAAATATAGAGAAATACGCTGCTAAGGGATAGAATTTACCGTCAGCTATAAACAAATAGGGTAGCTACTATAGTCTATTCGCTGCAAGTAGGCGAGAAATTATGACCTCTAACCTCTGTAACTCACAAACGACTAGAGTAATCGAGCTAATATTTCTACCATTTGGGAAGAGTCAGTCAAGGGATAGATGTGGAAATTTACAGCCAATTTGTTCAAGCCCTTTTTGAGTTACAGAGGATAGAAGCCATGATTTCTCGCCTACTTACAGCGAATAGACTATATATACTGTAGTTAGTCAATATGATAGGCTATACCCTATGTCAAACAAGTAGTCCAGAAGTAATGAACCCTAAAGCCGCTGTCACACGAGCATTTTTTCCGTCAATTTTCCATGAGCAAGTTTTTTCTCATACTTTTTGGGGTCTTTTTCGCACTAGTATAGGTACCGGTAACTAGACTGAAGGTTGTTGTTGTTGTTCCCCAAGCTGCCTGGCCGAACAGCCCCAAGGCCCCGAGTAAGGCCAAGGCCATAAACGAGCGTCCCCACAGAACCCTCCCTGCTGACCACAATAAAGCCTGGGTGACCGAAGCCACTCCATGGCGGGGAGCTGAGAGGGTGCGTAAATGCCCGGGAAACCAAAGCCCCACCCAGGGCCCTGTGCCCCTCAGCAATTATGAAGAGAAAGTTGAGGGGCAAAGGAATAATGTGACGCTTTAGCTTCCAATCTTGGTAGATTGGGAGGTCAATCCACGGAAGAGACGCCGTCACTTGAGATTTAGAAAATATATAATAAAAGGAACAGTCAGAGTAAGCTATGGGTATGGCAGAGATCGCTCAGGTCTCACTCTGATAGACCAGCCCATCGCCAGACTGAAGGTAGATTATGTTAGGCGGTTCAATTCTGATAAAGTGTATTTTTTAAAGCTTCCAGACCATAATTGCTCGAAAAAGCGCTTGTGTGACAGCGGCTTAACCTCTGTAACTCTGAAAGGGCTAGAGTACCCCCTTGAGGATTATGAAGCATTTTGACAGTATATTCTGACTATATAATTATAGCTTAGGAAGGATTTGTGGGTAGCAAAAGAGTAAAAAGACTATCTCAATTAAACCTCTTAGCTTCCATATACCCTAAAGACTATCTCAATTAAACCTCTTAGCTTCCATATACCCTAAGGAGTATCTCAATTAAACCTCTTCACTTCCATATAACCATCCTAATCTAATAAATCATCTAATAATAGCCAGAAAAATACCAATGAAATGCATCCTCATATCCTGAAAGGGTTAATAGAGATGTTACCATATATTCGGTCAAAACCCACTGTTCACCAATAATCTTGCTCATGAATTGTGTTATACGTTACTGTATTTATCTAAAAAAAAATTATCCTGGACAGTCCTTGTGTCTTAAGCCGCTGTCACACGAGCGA
Source organism: Paralithodes platypus (assembly GCA_032716605.1). Lineage (NCBI taxonomy): Eukaryota > Metazoa > Arthropoda > Malacostraca > Decapoda > Lithodidae > Paralithodes > Paralithodes platypus. The sequence continues at coordinate 14,153,263 of CM064553.1, forward strand.
TTTTTCCGTCAATTTTCCATGAGCAAGTTTTTTCTCGTTATATTTCGGGACTTTTTTGCACTGGAATCGGTAACTAGACTGAAGGTAGAGTATGTTAGGCGGTTGAATTCTGATAAAGTGTAATTTTTGAAGCTGCCAGACCATAATTGCCCATAAAAATTTATCGAAAAACGGCTTGTGTGACTCCGGCTTAATACCGTGACAAGTGCTGTCAGGGTGTCAAACGGAAGCAGAGTTCATTATCTTAAGTCTTTATTTTTGTATATGTAAAGACTTCCCAAATTGACTAATTTATTAAGCGTTATTTCCACATAGCGATTTTGATTAGTTCTCTTGCATTTTATCTTGTATCGTCCCAGTTTTGGTTTGTTTATTTTGCAAGTTTTACATTATAATTCCTTGAATGTGACGATAGTGCGTTGTTATGTGTGCGATTAGTTTGCTTGGGAAACAGATTAACTTGCTCATGTAGTAATGTAGACCTTATGTGGTGAATTGTGTTCTTTTATTTCATAAATTGTATTTTAGTAAGTGTTGATTCCACATAGCGATTTTGATAAGTTATTTTGCCTTTATATTGTCTTTGTCCATGTTTTGGTTTGTTTAGTTTGCAAGTTTTACATTTTAATTTATAGTTCAAATTATGTCTGAGTGATAAAATGGCCAAAAACAATGCTAGTTTATGTTAATTTTCCTGTATTCCTTCTCATATTCATTCAAGTCTTCAAACAATAATTGCTCCGGTTTGACACCCTGGCTGTTATAGTCATGATGTAGAAGTGTCCAGATAATTGTCCTTTCTTTATAATTCACAATCAAATGTACACTCTACAGATAAGCCTCTGAAAAGCAAATATTAGATAAAGAGAAGATTCAAATAATTAAATTCAATTTGGGATGGCTTCAAAAACTTACAGCCACGACTTATGTTCTCGAGTGCACACAGTAATTTTCCTTACCGGCTGATTAACTCCCTTTATTTCTCACACATTGTTATCAAATTTCTCACACATAGCTATCAAAGTTTTGTTTTGACAAACTATTAATTTTGACCATCTGGGTTGCGTAAAATAAACTTGGTGTCAGGCAGGTTATCTTATTAAATAGAAGGCATTGTAATGTTCACAGGAAACATGGGCTCCTCACTTCTTGTTGCTAGAGGTCTCACTAGTAGTACCTGACTTTGATTCCTTATCACCTTTGGTATGGGCCTGTACTTTGTTAATTTTTTCACTCCTTGCAGTACTGTCTTTCCCTCCCGAACTAGAGGACTCGGATTCTTTCGCGGTCTTCCCTTTTTCTGTCGGCACCTTGTCTCCAGATTTCTTTTCCGTCGCTTTCTGCCCGTCTGATTGTTTGGGCTTACCTTCTGTACTCTTCTTGGCTGGTTCGTTCTTTTTATCACTTGATGGCTTTGGTGACTGGACAGACACTATCGCCGGCTTCTCCGCCTTCTTGTGTTCCTTGGTAGTATTCGGAGTATTACTGCTCTCCTCCTCCTCTTCTTCTTGAAACTGTTCCTCTTCTTCCACCTCCTCCCCATTTTCTTCATCCTGTAGGATTGCCATCTGTTCTGGTTCCTCTTCTTCGCCCTCTTCTAACTCTTCTTCTTCCTCCTCCTCCTGTAGTTCTTCCTGCTCCCCTTGGTCTTCCTCTTCCAGCTGGTCTTCCTCTTCCAGCTGCTCTTCCTCTTCCAGCTGCTCCCCCTCTTCCAGCTGCTCCCCCTCTTCCAGCTGCTCCCCCTCTTCCAGCTGCTCCCCCTCTTCCAGCTGCTCCCCCTCTTCAAGCTGTTCTCCTTCTTCTAGTTGGTCTTCATCTAGTTCCTCCATTTCTTGTTCTTCCATCCCTTCCTCTGGGTCGTCCACTCCCTCTTCAGTATCCTCCTCCCCATTCTCGTGAACTATCTTCATCCTCTTGGCATTGGTTGGCTTTATGTCTTCCTCCAGTGGATCCATATCATCATCCCCAATGATCATAGTGGGAACATCCATCTCCTTCACCAGTTGCCGGAGCTTGATATTCGACGAGACGGCAAATTTATTATACTCGGGAATAGACATGGCGTACACATACATAATTCTATCTTTGGTTTGTACCCGCTCTCTGGGACATTTTGCTTTCAACTTGGTTTGGAAAGAGGTTCGGGCATGCTCACTCTTCCTTCTACTAAAGCAGGATGTGTTAGTGTCAATGAGGATGGGCATGTCCTCATAAACACATGCCCTGGACAATTCTTCATGCACTTTCTCATCACTTTCATGGATAAGAGTGGTGTATCTAAAACCAAACTTTTCAATGGAGCGGGTCCATATTTTCTTAGCAATGAAACACTCAAGGTACTTGGGTTCTATCTCCTTCACGCCCTCATCGGCATCATGGTCAAGCTCGTCACACCATTCTCTGATTTCACACGTGTCCTGGTGTTTGTTGAACCACTCCGTCATTTGGGTGGGAGACATGGAGACAATCTTCTTCGCATTGATTTTGCAAACATGGCAGTACATGTTAGCAACGTCATAGTCAAGTACCAGACCAGTTGTGAGCTCTATGACTGCCCCTGCAACAAGGCAAAAGTCACTACCCCACTGGTGGTATGTGGTGGTGAATGAGACAGTCAGGTCAATGAGGCCGTCAGTCTCCAGCTGGCTCTTAAATATTTCCCGAACAATACTAGCACTGTACACTAGACTCTCTTCAGTGTCGACCACCACATCACTGATCACCTGCCGAGCGTAAACAATAAAAGTGGCCTCATTCAGACATCTGGCGTTGAAGTATTTACAGTAGTGACGCAGACCACTGTAGCCCAGACCGTTATCCAGGTATGAGGCAACATGTGCGTAATTGATATTTTCCGTTTTCTGCAAGATGGCATCAGGCTTCTCACGCTTTCTCTTTCTCTCTCGGATGAAGTTTGGGGTGTTGGTAGATTTGTTATCTTCGCATACTGTACAGGCGACTGTGAACTCTGAGATCATACCCTTGGTGGTGGGTCGGACCCCTATCCTGACGCTCTCACCACACTCCCGACAAGACACCAGGGCCCCCAGAGCGTTGACTTGGCTGGTGGTCATGTGTAGGCCCTCGGACATACCATCGTCCACCACCAGTACTGTTGACACCTTCTCCTTGCTGGAAGACTGACCCTCCCCCACATAGTCATCATCTGCTACCGCAAGCGCCTTCTTCTTGGGTCGTCCACCCGGCCGCTTGTTTGGATCTGGGGAATAAAGCAACCTTAGTACATCTATAGAGTTAAATTTGTAAAGAAATAGCACAATAAAGCCAACAATAATACTGTGCCGTACTAATGATGTATGGTACTGTAAAGCACACCCAGTAAACACTACTGGTAAGTTGACTAAATTCTAAATTATTCACTAAAATCAACATAATATATCTAAATTGTTAGCGAAAACTAGAGTACCGGTATATGTTGTACTGAATCTGAATGATCAAGTGTTAATACAGTAGTTAGGTTGGTTAGGAACCTAAAGTTCAATGTGGTAAAGAGTAATGTTAGCTCACATAAGTATTTGGGCAGTTCGATGAGTAAAGATGGGTTTGAACCGTCGGCAACCCCCATTGCAATAGGCTACTCAAACTAGACATATCGGTATACTGTAGGGTAAGACAGGGTAATTTCGCCGCGGCGCTAATAATTTGCATTCAAACGCCGATATCTCCGAAATTATTGCATGGATTCGGCTGCAGTTTGGCTTGGGTTGTAGAGCAGTTTTGGCTTGGGTTGTAGAGCAGTTTTGGTTTAGGTTGTAGAGCAAGTTTGGCTTAGGTTGTAGATCTAGTTTGGCTTAGGGTTTGTTGCAGTTTCGCGGGGCCTGGAGCCGGGGCTAGAGGCGCGTCTGACGGTATGGTCGGGTGTGTGTGGGGGTGTTTGTTTGTTTGTATGTTTGCGTGTGACACTGTTGGCAGTAGCCGTCAGCTGCTGCCTGGTACTTTGCACTAGCAACCTACATGAGACACGTCCACACCCGCACTAAATACTTCCACACCCCCGTAGGCCTAATAAATACGTCCACAACCGCACTACATGTCCACAACTCTACACTCGCACTAGACACAGTGGCGCCTAGGCCTACACGTGTGACACACCTGCATCTCTGCCCGCCCTGTTCAGTTGTGTGTGTGTGGGTGCGACGTTTTTCTATTGGCATGTTTAGTGTCAGTTTGGGTTTGCGAATGTGTTCATTGCTTTTACCTGCGCGCTAGTGTTTTGTCTGGCCATTAACCCTTGGGATCTGGGAGGCCTCATATGAGGCAAAATGGTCAGCTAAAAATCGCCGCTATAATCATCAGAACTCAGCAACCACGCGTTGTAGTGACGTCATCTCTATGGCATTCTACAGACAACAAAAAGCTCTACAATTTGAAAAAACATTGACTGCTCTAGGTGGTCTCAATCAGTAGCTACTGAATTATGAAGTTGATTTTACCAAAATTCACATGAAGCCCCCCGGATCCCATGGGTTAATCATATAATGTTATCTAGTTTACTAGCTAGATGATGCGTAAAATAGGTCACGGCGAAATTACCCCACTCGGCGGGGCAATTTCGCCGCGAGAGTAACTTTTTTTTTTAAATCGGCAGCATGACCATAACATTATATATTTGTTTTTGTTTTTTTGGGCATCTACAGCAGAAAGGCTGAATGTATAGATAAAAATTAAAAATGTAAAAATTCCATTTGTGGCAGTTTCTCTTTGTCAAAATACGCGATTTTCGGCGAAATTACCCCGTCTTACCCCATATAAATACCTATTTTTTCCCCATTGGTATTTCACATTGATTCTCTTAAAAGATGAAACCTAATGGTGCAGCTGATGTACGATCCCCAAACTACAGTACGGTACATCCAGGATAGAGTGATTTTTTTCGGAGACAATTTTCTTTATGTTTTATAGATTATAAACAGGAACACAATTATATTGAGTTTGGTTACATTACCATACATTATTCAATTTAAAGGAAGGTTAATTAATTTTGGTTTTATTGTCAGTCAGGTCAGGCTCAGTTGCTGTGGCTTAATTCATTATTGTGTTTGCCTACAAATACATTTGCTATTGTACTTTATATATAAATGTCAAAGAAAGACTAACATTTGCTATACAAAATATTGTAATTTATATATAAATGTCAAAGAAAGACTAAGATTAAATTAGATACCTATAGCTAAAAATGCATACAGTACTTATAGTAAATATCCAATAATGTGCAAAAGCATTTTTAGAGTTGATTGCTTTTGTTCAAATAACATACAATTATGACCTAAGTAGGCTGGCTATACAGACTAAATGCAAATAAATATTTCTTCTCAATTTCGTTGCAAAATTCGATGAGCTCAGGTAATGTTTGGTACGGATTCCAAAAGAACTGAAATGCAGTGAAATAACATACAATAGCATAAGCTATTACAGGTACAGGCTGGTCCTATCCAGAGTGTGGTTTGGCATCCTCTACCAACCTTAACCATTTCTGTCTGTCTCTTTTACAGTACTACTTTTCCTTGTAGGTGTTGGCGAGATTGGCCGATTGGGTGGCACTGCGGATGGTGGTGGGTGCAAGCCTGTGAGCTAATGATCCCCTCCCCCACTACCCTCTCAGACAGATTTCTTCTCACCCTGGCCCCTTCGGGTGCCACAGTATCTGGAGTCAACCGAACTCGGGACTCATCGGCCAGACAGTCTGGGGAACTACAACAACAACAGGCACAGATGTCTACAATTCATATTGCATAGAAATATAGGTTACAACGCATATACAGTACAGTAGTCTAGAAAGTTTATAATTATCAGATAAATAAATGGTTGCAAAGAAACAAAGTAATATAACTTTAATCACTAAAGATTGGCTTAGAACTTGAAAAAGCGGGTGTACGAATCTTCTACCGTAGCTCAATAGTTTGTATTTACCTAATTGTAGTTTACAGGAGTTGAGCTAAGCTCATGTTGTCCCGTCTCTCAGTCTACTTTTTATCCAATTTTTTCTTGAAAATATGGATGTTCCTTGCCCCTACCACCTCCTCCTCCAGCCCATTCCATTTGTCAATACATCTATAGGGGAAGCTAAACTTCCTGATATCGTTCTTGCAGGTAGGTCTTTTTACTTTGTAGCTGTGGCCTCTAGTTATTCCTGTATCCATAATTAACATATCCTCCCTATCCAGGCCCCGGGTGCATTTGTACATCATTATCATGTCTCCCCTCTCTCTCCTCTCTTTTAAACTTAGTAGATTTAATTTGTCTAGCCTCCCTTCATATGGCAGTTCTCTGAGACTTGGAACCAATCTAGTAACTGCTCTCTGGATTCTTTCTAACTTGTGAATATGCTTCTTTAGATGTGGGGACCACACCACTGCTGCATACTCCAATCATGGTCTAATCATACTCTTCATAATTTTCGCTACCATGGTCTCATCCAAGTAGTTCAGAGCAACTTTCATATTCCCGGCCATTGCATACATTCCGCTAAAGAGCTTGTTAATATGTTTCTCTGGCGACAAATTATCTTGTATAATCAACCCTAAATATTTTTCTTTTTCGGCCTTGCTAATTATATTATCTCCCATCCTGTACTCCCAATTTGGTCTATTCACACTTCTTCCCATATTTAACACATGGCATTTATTTATATTAAATTTCATTTTCCACTTGGTGCTCCATTCATATATTTTATCTAAATCCCCTTGCAGCTCCTCACAACTACTTTTATTTGTTATTTGTCTCATAATTTTTACGTCGTCTGCAAACATTGACATATAGGAATTTATGCCTATCGGCAGGTCATTCACGTACATAAGGAACATGAGAGGTGCCAACACAGATCCCTGCGGCACACCACTCTCAACTTTCCGCCACGATGAGTAAGTTCCTCTAATGTTGGTCCTCATTTCCCTATCTGTTAGATAGCTCTCCATTCATTTCAGCAAACTCCCCCTGACACATCCTAGCGTCTCAAGCTTAGATAACAATCTCTTATGTGGTACCTTATCGAATGCTTTGGAAAGGTCTAAGTAGACGCAGTCCACCCATCCGCCTCTTTCTTGGAGTACATCTATCACCCTACTGTAATAACATAGCAAACTGGTAACACAAGATGTCCCTTCTCTGAATAATTGCTTTGGGGTTATTATCTTCTTTCTCTCCAACATTTTCATCCATCTCTTCCTAATTAGCTTTTCACAAATCTTGCATACAATACTAGTAAGTGAAACTGGTCTATAGTTTAGAGGGTCCTCAGGGTTTCCATTCTTGTATATCGGGATGATATTAGCTCTTTTCCATTCAACAGGAACCTGTCCTTTATCTAAGGAAGCTTGAATTATGTCCCTCACTGGCTCCACTAATTGCTCTGCACACTCCTTTAAAACCCAGGCAGACACTTCATCCGGTCCCATAGCTTGCCTTACTTCAAGTCCTCTCATCGCAGATAACAGCTCATCTCTAGTTATTTCAATCTTACTAAGACCACTCTCCAGTACTCCCGCCTGTGGTTCGTCAAAACCTTCCTCTCTAGTAAAAACTGACCCCAATTTGTTATTCATTACCTCACACATGTCCGATACATTTTCATACGTCCTAGCATCAACTCTTAATTTAGTAATTTTTTTTTTTTTTTTTTTCTATATTCCAACTACTCCCTCTCGGGCATAGGCTGAGAGCCTGTACATGCCACCGCTCAACACGGTGAAGCCCGTGAGGTCTTGTTCCAGCCTGGGGAGTGAGACATGTGAAGCATCCATCATGGCTCGAAGCAGCTCCATCTCTGAAGCGGCCGGTTGCTTCGCCCAAGTGCTTCACCGTCTCACCCTCCAGACTCAGACCCTCACTCTCAGAACGCCACCTATTGAGCAGTGAACTCACTAGGCATTGTCCCCCTGTAACATATTTTGAATATGGGAATATTCATACAGTGTTATTTAATCAGGGAACAATGAGGGTATTTTTTTGGCATTTCGGTGGGCTTTGTGGTAATGCACTGATACTAGGTACAGCACAAATTCAATCCCAATAATATCTTCCCATTGACATATCGGGATTTGAACCCGGGTCCATTGGATTACCAATCCAGTGGCATGACCACTCCACCACACCTCCCCTTTACCTTCAACTTACTGTTTATATATTTATAAAATAATCTAGGGTCACTTTCACATTTATTTACTATGTTCTTCTCATAGTTCATTTTAACTTGCCTAATTATGTTAACATATATATTCCTCTCCTGTTTATATTTATTCCGATTACTCTCAGTGTTCCTTCTTCTTAATCTAGCCCAAGCTGCATCACGCCTACCCAAAGCTCTTTTGCATTTCAAATTAAACCAATCTTTCTGCTTAGTAAAATTTCCAGTTTTATATCTTGGGACAAACAGATTGGTTCCTACTCTATAAATTTCGAGGAATCTACTATATTTACCTTGTACGTCCTGTTCCTTCAAATAAGATCCCAATCTACTCCCTCTAAATATCTTTTCAAGGATACATAATCAGCTTTACTATAATTTAATCTGTCATTTATGTAGCTATTGTCTAATCTATTGGCATTACTCGAGGTCAACTTCCATTTTAGTAATAGGTGATCACTTTTACCTACAGGACATAGATAGTTTATATCACTAATTTCGCGAGGATCTTTTGTAAAAATCAGATCGAGTTTAGAAGGTTCGTTATTACCCCTCATTCTTGTATTTTCCTTCACATGTTGTGCAAGTACATTTTCCGTAACCAACTCCACTAGCCGACTTCCCCAAGATCTCTGATTTGGCCCTGCATCTCCCGATTCCCAATCAACCTCACTACAGTTGAAATCTCCTACCAAGATCAATCGATTCTTCCTTAAATGCAATCTTCTCAACGACTGAATCATATCCTCTACCATCTCCTCAAACTCCAACTCCCTCCATGCTCTGGTCTTTGGTGGCATGTAAGCTACTGCTATGTCTAGCTTTTTTCCTTCTATATCATTGAGTTCAACTGCCATTATTTAACTCCACGTGCTTTGCTGTCATAGGGTTCTTAACTAATACTGCCACTCCACCTCCCCTTTTACCCTTCCTATCATATCTCCATATATTATATCCTTCACTAAACACTATGTTGCTGTCAAAGTCCTGGTTCAGCTTTGTCTCCGTCAAACAGACTATCTGTGGTTGATCTTTTCTTAATATATCATCTAACTCTACCTTTTTACTGTTTATTCCATCTATATTAGTGTAGTAGCACAGTATATTTGAATCCACCTCCTTGTTTCTCTTCCCTCTCTGCCTCCTACCAGGTTCACCTCCTCCTCCATCCCTTCCCTGACCCAGTTCCACCTCCCCTGCTAATTCTATTCTCCTCCCTCCCCCTCTCTTCCACCTCCACCACATCCTGACTCTCTCTCCGGTCCCCTGCTCCCTGCATTATCTCTCGCTCCGTCTCCTTGCTTTGACTTCGTACTTGTCTCTCTGTCTCTTTCCCTATCACTCCTCTTACTTTCGGTTCTTGGTGGCTCCTGATGTACCACTTCCTTACTTGCCCTTCCCTTATTCTCCAAAAAAAAATTCTTCTTTTGCTCTTCAGACAACTTTCCATTCTCTTCATCAGCCTTAGCTTGGAGTTCCCTTAACTGTTCTCGTTCTTCTACACTTAGGTCCTTTTTTACCCTTATATGATTCAGCTCTGTCGAATTTAATTTCCAGCTCACATTGGCTACTGCTTCTGCTGTTGATCTAAACTTTAGTTCCACTTTTAGTGGTCTCATCTCGCCCTTCTTATATTTTCCTAACCTTCTCACCTCCTCCAATTCTTTTACCCATCCATAACCCTCGTCTAAGTAATCCAGTATCCCCTTGACTTTCACAACATCCCTTTCCTTTCTTACCTTCATATCTGCCAGGTGCTCTTCCACATCTCCAAAGATTACTACACACTTACCTCTATCTATTGTCTCTCTCACTACCTTCTCTTTCTTCTTTAAAACTTGCACTACATTTTTTTCAAACTCTTTCTTTTCCTTTTCTCTCTCTTCCTTCTGCTCCTTCACAATTTCTTCAAGGGCTACCATCGTGGCACTCTCTACCTTGTCCACTCATTTTTTACCTCACTAATTCCTTTTACTTCCTCACTCAAGTGGCCCTCATATTCCTTAAGCTGAGCCTTGAGTGCCACATTTTCCGCCGCTAACTCGTCTACTCTGGCCATCACTGTAGAGATGTGTATCTTCTAATTACGAATGTTTTGAGATTATCAGCTGGCCAGTTTAACCCTCCAGCCCCGGCAGTGTATTCCATATATATTCCCCGAAATCCGGGGGTTTTGGCCGAAAAACGTCTACGCCTAGGCTACCGTATCTTTGTTATTCTGACTGCTTCCGCATTCCCGCACATCCCCAAGCGTAGATGTGTTTCGTACCTGTTGAATGGCGTTAAGTAGAGCTTTCTAAGTCAACTGGTTCAGTTGTGATGATGATTTCATTGGAGATAACTTTATGGCAAAAACAGCCACTTTACACTACTTTTCGATACTTAACAATAACATACAGGCACACACGAACAAGCGACGCACTCCTTCTTGTGGCCGGAGATGCGGGGCGTCAGTCCAGCCGGCTGTTGTTTACATGCGTCGGCCATACGCCTCAGCTTCTTTGAGCTCATGGGTGTTTAAGAGCCCTTCCAGGTAGCTCGGGTGTGTTTTTTATGGGTGTTTAAGAGCCCTTCCGGGTCTGAAGGGTTAATGGACAAACCGAAAACTGGCCAAGCATGGCCTGAAACGCAAAAACCAGTGGTCAACGGTTCAACAAAGCGGCCAGTGCACAGAAATAATGATAAGTGTGGAAATTCCCACATTAACGCAAGGGAGTGAAGTATGGAAATTGTTGGAGAGACATAAATCAAGAATGAGAGGGGTGGAAATAAGTTGCTTAACCTAAGACGTGCGCATGGGGGGTATGAGACACCACACGCCTGTGAGCACGTATTTGAGCTGTTCCCATCACTAACATCTTTATTTTACCATAAATCGCATTAATACTTATCCATATGCGCATATTTTAGGTTGATTATAAAGGTATTAACCTGTTACAGCAATAAAACAAGTGGAAACAGCATTTGGATGGTCAAAATCGGCGATACAGGCCGGGAGTTACATAATTTATGGCTGAGGCAACCTCCCTCCCCTCCACTCCTCCCCACGTCTGGAGAGAGATTGTCGATCGATACTCTCTCTCTCTCTTGCACTCGCTTGGTAACAGTGATGACATCGCCCTGGTTGCAACTCGCTAATGTTAGCACGAAAATAGACCACAGAATAAGGGAATAACAGGGAAAATAGGTGATAACTGAAGGGGGGGGGGGGGGAGTGGGGAAGGAGGGGATGTGGAAGAGTGATATTTGGCATGGCCCAGGGGAAAAAAAATAAAAATAAAAAATTGGAGTGTTTTAACCCTTCCAGCCCGGGTGTCATTTTAAAATTACACCACAAAAGAAGGGCAGGTGCCCGGGTGTCATTTTAAAATCCCTGTGCTTGAAAGCGTGCTTCAAAATTCGCGCGGCCAAATTTTGCATTGCAGGGGCGACCGCAGCGCCACCAAGCCTCAACTACTAGCGTTATCAGTTCGTACGTGGCCGCCATAGCGAGTTATACTGAAAACATGATTTGCAACGTGTCCGATTCGCTGCAACCTCCCGCGGGCCCCACTGCTACCCCGCTCGCAACTTCGACGCCTGTTGCAACCGAGAAGAAAGCTCAACGAAAGAAAGTTAAGCGTTTGTTGAGTGATAGCGCTATACAGTGAGAACTTTTTGATACTGAAGAGAGCTGTGGCGAAAGCTTGGTGGACAAAGAACAATTTATAAGTGCAAGCGAAGATGACGATTTCGTTGGCTTTGGAGACGACAATAATGTGGATTTATTTGAGGGGGGAGACAGTAGTGATGATCCTGATGTGGAAGTGTTTCAGGAAGGTGCTATTGAACTTCCAAGTGTGCTAGAACCTAGGCCTACCCCCTCCCCATCTTTGCTATGTCAGCCTAGGCCTAGCCCTAGCCCAGGACCTTCCCCTTTGCCTGCCCGTACGCCCTTGAAAGTGGGCAAATATTTTTTATAAACAATCATTGGTGAAAAGTGCAGCTAAAAAAGCACGCAGGGCAGCCGCAGAAAAGGATAGGGAAGCTGAAGACAGTGATAGTGACGCCGACCCTGGTCTAGCAACCACCCACAGCCCTCGGCTTCATCTCTCCTTCAGGATGACCAAAGGGCCTCTCCAAGTGGTATTAGTAGTGTGCCACAGCCCTCAACACACCGCAGAGCATTATTTGCTGCGGAGAAGCCCTCGGCTCGCCGCAAAAGGAGCCCAACTCCCGAGGCTCCCATTGTTGAAGCTCCCGCAGCCTCCCGCGCCCCACACCGCCGACGCCCGGTCACTTTTCACCCGAATTGTCTCCTGAAGAGGATGCTGACGACCCCAACATTGCCCCAGATGACCTGAAGTCACCTGAGGAGGAAGAGGAACAGGGCGAGGAAGTCCCGACAAGACGAGCGAGAGGGCGAGGTCGTGGACGTGGTCAGTCTGCCGACGCCGCTGCCCCTGGGCGTGGGCGTGCAGGGCGTCCGCGTGGCCAAGGGCGTCCAGGGCGTGTGCCTGCTGCACCTGCACGTGCTCGAGCATCAGCATCCGACCTGTTTGTGTGGACAGATGGGGCTGATTTTGAGCCAGATTGTCCTGCCTTTGACGAGGTACAGATGGGTTCCGGGGTGTCACCAACATTTCCCTGTGGCCCAGCTGCTACCCCCAGTGAAATTTTCTGTGGCTTCTATGACAATGAAGTCATGGAATACCTCGTCGAGGAGACCAACAACCATCATGAGATCTGTGCCAACTTTCTTGGGAGGAAGACCAGTGCCAAGATGGTGGCATGGAGAGCTGTCACTGTGGCAGAACTATATGTGTTCTTGGCACTCACAATGCTGATGACACATATCAGGAAGCACGCTCTGGCAGACTACTGGATCACTGGCGACATCATAACGACTCCAGCATTTGGCAAGTACATGTCCAGGGACAGGTACTTCGACATCCTCTCCTATCTCCACCTGACAAACAACATGGCAGTCCACCTTCCCGACTCATTATGGAAGATCAGGAAGCTGTATGACATGATACGTCATCGGTTCACCACCTACCTGATTCCTTTCCAGAAGATGTGCCTCGACGAGTCTCTGGTCCTGTTCCGTGGTAGGCTGCACTTCCGACAGTATATCCCGTCCAAGAGACACCGCTTCGGCATCAAGCTCTTCGTCCTCTGCGACTGTTTGACGGGGTATGTGCTGGACTTTGTGGTGTACAGCGGCAAGGGTGGAGAAATTGTGACTGACCCCCTCATTGGTTTTGGTGGCGCTGTAGTGAAGAAGATGATGGAGAGGCACTTCAATCAAAACCACATCCTCTACACAGATAATTACTACACGTCGCCTATCCTGACCAAGTACAGTACCTCCATGACCTTAAGACCGGAACTGTCGGCACAGTCAAGGGCAAGAGGAAGGGCATGCCAGGCTACCCAACCAAGACGAAGAAGGCGGACATCTTCCACAAGAAGAGTGGCCCCATCCTCTCCATCCACTGGCATGACCAGCGGAAGGTCAACCTCCTCACCACATGCCACAAGGCCGAGATGGTCGCCACAGGGAAGGTAGACCGAAGAACCAAGAACCCCGTCCAGAAACCAGCTGCTGTCCTGGATTACAACCTCAACATGCGCCTCGTTGACAAGTCCGACATGCAGATGGGCTTCATCGACTGCCTGCGAACATCTTGCAGGTGGTACAAGAAGTTTATCCTGCATACGGTAGATATGCCGGTCCTCAATGCTTACAACATCTACCGTCTGAGGACTCCAGGAGCCAAGAAGTACAAGTCCCTGCGGAAGTTCCACAAACAGGTGATACTTGAGCTCCTGGCTAAACATGCGGGTACACCAGGGAGGCCACTACAAGGACCAGGCCAGCTGGACAGAACGGGGTGTGCTGAATTTTTCAGGAAGCACCAGCTCAACGCCCTTCCTTTCAAAGCACCAGGTAGTAAAAGCAGATTCCAGAAGAGGTGCCATGTGTGCAGCCACACAACAAGAAGACCCCGCAAAGCCACAAAAACCACTTGGGAATGCCTCGAGTGTCAAGTTGGACTGTGTGCTGGCACCTGCTTCAACGACTTCCACACTCTAATAAACTTTTGAAGTGGAAGTGACAACAGTGAAAGTGACACTCAAATGTAGGCTAAGAATAATAATATAACTAAGTATAAGTGAAAAGGACACATATAAGTAATAATAAGTACCTTCAATAACAATATGAACAGTGGTGATGGGCTGGTCTATCAGAGTGAGAACTGAGCAATCTCTGCCATACCCATAGCTTACTCTGACTGTTCCTTTTACTTATATATTTTCTAGATCTCAAGTGACGGCGTCTCTAACGTGGATTGACCTCCCAATCTACCAAGATTGGAAGCCAAAGCGTCACATTTTTCCCTTGCCCCTCAACTTTCTCTTCATAATTGCTGAGGGACACAGGGCCCTGGGTGGGGCTTTGGTTTCCCGGGCATTTCCGCACCCTCCTCAGCTCCCCGCCATGGAGTGGCTTCGGTCACCCAGGCTTTATTGTGGTCGGCGGGGAGGGTTCTGTGGGGGTGCTCGGTTATGGCCTTGGCCTTGCTCGGGGCCTTGGGGCTGTTCGGCCAGGCAGCTTGGGGAACAACAACAACAATATGAACAAGTGAAAGTGACACTAAAATATATATTTCTAACAATAAATAAGTGAAAATGACACTCAATAAGCCTAGGCCAGTCAAAGTGACAGTATAATAATAATAAAACTAAGTACAGTACAGTAAACTTCCGTTAATCCGAAGGGCAGCGGACCGGCCCTCGTTCGGATTATCGGACTTTACCCCTATGAACCTGTGTATTAATGGCCTGATGAATACATTGAGGCATTAGGCCACCCAAATGACACAATGGTGCACACATAGGATATCATATGTTCATGAAATCACTTCAAAAGTTTACCATTGTCATTGTAGCCTATTACCTACTTCAAAACATTCAGATTAATGGTCAAAGGAATCTGCTGATATAAACGTAAACACCATATGTCCGCATCGTCTACTAGCGAGTTTGTCTTGCTCTTGAAGATCAGATCAGATGTGGTTCGGGAAGTAATGCCTTAACAACGGCACTTCCCTGAGAGGTTCTTGTAATTTTCCTTTTGTGACGTGCTCTGTTATATTATATTGTATTGAAAGCACCCTTGTCTTGAAAGCACCCTTGGGACGCTCCGATCACTGAACTATAAATAGTAGCGTGTAGCGTATCGGAACGTCCAAAGGTGCGTTTTCAAGCTCAAGACTGAATGCGCTTGCAGAAAATGCGGTGCAAGCCAGTAGCGTATCGGAGCGTCCCAAGGATGCGTTCAAGAGCAAAACACTCTCTCTAGCAGACGATGTGGTGTTTACGTTTACATCAGTAGCTTCCTTTGACCATTAATCTGAATGTTTTGAAGTAGGTAATAGGCTACAATGACAATGGTAAACTTTTAAAGTGAATTTATGAACATATATGTGTGTGCTCCATTATGTGTCATTTGAGTGGACTAATGCCTCAAAAAGGGGACTTTGGGACTTCCTGAAATTCGGACCATCGGGTGAATTCGGATTTGGCCTCAAATTGAAAAATTCGGACTATTGGGAGATTCGAATCATCGGTTGTCGGATTAAAGGACTTTTACTGTATAAGTGAAAGAGACACACACAAGTAATAATAAGTGCCTTCATAACAATATGAACAAGTGACAGTGACACTATATATATTATTAGCTTACCTAACAATACATAAAAGGGAAAATGACACTATCAATTATCAAAGTCCAGTGAAAGTGACACTATAATCATAATAATAATAATAAAACTAAGAAATAAGTGACAGAGACACAAATAAGCTCATGTAAATAACTTTATTGAGTGAAAATAACACAATAACTATAATAAATGACATAATAACCAATAAAACACTATCAAATCACTTCCCGGCATAATTGCGGGTGGAGCGACGAGTGCAACTGGGCGTCGTAGCCGGGGCCGCGGTTGAGTGTTCGGACGCGCCGAGGTAAATACGCGGCAAAAGTTACCTCCACTTCCATCACCATCACTCCGGAACCAGTTGAGCTAGAGAGCTCTACTCAACGCCATTCTACGCAGCAAGGTAAGGCGCCCATTTCTATATATGTTTGATTAATGTAGGTAAATAATAAGCATGTTACTTATTTCTCATAAGCGCCAATTTTTCCGAAGAATTCACTAGCGCTCGAAAAGAGAAAGAAAAAAGAACAAAAATCAATGCATCAAAAGAAGGCTCATATACAACACACATTTAACAATCACCAGCAGTGGCAAAATAGCCTAAACTCTATAGCCATCTGTCATGACACCTCTCTCAAGATCATAGCTTCTCTCAAAGAGAAAAGTCTTAAGTTGTCTCTTGAAGCATTCAACAGAACTCAGTTGTCTCATGGACAGCGGCAACCTGTTATACAACCTCGGAGCCATGTAGGAGAATGACCTCTCAAAGAAAGAAGACTGCTGGAAAGCCCTTGGTTCATCAAGACGAAAAGGGTCATTGTCATGACGCACAACTACACCATGGTGTGCCGGTGGGCGCCTGAGCAGCTCCGCAAGGTACCTAGGCTCACCAAATTTGAGAACCTTAAAAGTCACCAAACACAACTTAAATTCTATTCTTGCTCTTACTGGCAGCCAGTGCAGTTCTATGTGAAGAGATGTAGTAGGAGTTCTAGGTGGAACACCAAAAATTAGTCTTGCGGCCCTGTTAAGAACAGACTGAACTTTCTTCAAAATATAATTTGGAAGACCCACCAACAGGGCATTGCAATTAATGTAGGTAATATATTAAGCGAAATTAGCCTTAGTTTACTTTTGTTGATATTCGGCCAAATCGCCTGGATACGAGCTCCGTCCTTTGGAGAGCCAGCCCGGGCCAGGAGGGTTAAATGGATTTTTCAGGCCCAGAATCTTAAGAGTCTTCCCGCAGTCACCCAGGGAAACTCTTAAGAGTCTTCCCGCACTTTCCGGGTTAAGAAATATGTGTGGAGTCACAAGGACAGACAGACGAATGAGGAAGAATGTGAGCATTGTGATTTGGATGTGCTGGAGAATGTAAAGAGGAACACAATACTAATTTCTTATAGCCTAAGATATCCTACTACAGTTTTTTACCACTGATCCTACACTCATCTAGATAGTATACCAGGTACTGTAATCACAAAAGATAAGCAATTTCAAAGAAGAAAAATATGCATTATTCAGGTGCCAATACAATGTTGTTGTTGTTGTTTTTCCTCAGACTGCCTGGCCGAACAGCCCCAAGGCCCCGAGCAAGGCCAAGGCCATAACCGAGCGCCCCAACAGAACCCTCCCTGCCTACCACAATAAAGCCTGGGTGACCGAAGCTACTCCATGGCGGGGAGCTGAGGAGGGTGCGGAAACACCCGGGAAACCAAAGCCCCACCCAGGGCCCTGTGCCTCAGCAATTATGAAGAGAAAGTTGAGGGGCAAAGGGGAAATGTGACACTTTGGCTTCCAATCTACCAACCTCTGGGTTGGCAGATTGGGAGGTCAATCCACGGAAGAGATGCCGTCACTTGAGATCTAGAAAATATATAAGTAAAAGGAACAGTCAGAGTAAGCTATGGGTATGGCAGAGATCGCTCAGTTCTCACTCTGATAGACCAGCCCATCACCACATGACTAGAACCCAATCCTCTCAGCATCAGCTAGGAAAGGCCCTAGAAAGCCGCCTTTGGCCGGGGGATAGCTCCCCTATTTCAACCCCTTTCGGGGTTGGGCACCCGCCTTCAATACAATGTTATGGAGTGTAGATCTGTGGGCTTATGGATTGTGTGGGTAAGAATGAATGCGGGAATACAGACATGGATATGTGTACAATACTGTACTCTATTTTCATTGACAGAATTGCCCTCTGACCCCTGACCTGTGCGGACGTCCCCAGTGACCGCTAGTGAACCGGTTTACCCTTAGTGAGGTCCTAGTGAACTTTCTTAGTGATGGCTGTTGTTGATGAGTCTGCTGTCTCCTCCCATACTCTCCAGCTTTGTCTTGCTTTGCAAGAAAGACTGGAGAGTGTGGAGCAGGAGATTCAGTGTCTCAAAGATGAAAATTTGGCCTTGAGACTAGCTATGGCGGAAAAGAAGTGTGAGGCTACCGGAAGTGTTCCCAGGGATCGTGAAGCCCCTTGGAAAGTGGTGTCAACCAGTGCAACGGCCTGCAAGCTGAAAAGGCAGCCACTCAAGACCCACAACAACTTCAGCACCTTGGCTGATGAGAGTGATGGCGAGGAAGTGGCGATCATCGAGGCAGTGAGAGGGGAGGGGGGGAAGTCTGCTGCTGTTGCTGCTACAACTCCTGCTACAGGCCGGCAACAGAAAACAGCTAAGTCTATTTTAATTGTAGGGGATTCAATGATTAAATACCTTGGTAGGGCTACTAACACACATGTTGGTAAAGTTGTCTGTCTGCCTGGTGCCGGAGTCGAGAAGGTGGCAGAAAAGCTAGATGGTGTCATGGAAGCGAGTGGAGAGGACCCCATCATCTTCCTCAACGCAGGGAGCAACGACATTTGGAAATGCAGGACTGAGGAGTTGCTCACCACGTACCAGGAAATGTTGGAGAGGATCAAGGAGAAGGGTGGAGTTCCTGTGGTACACAGTATCCTACCAAGAAGAGGGGTAAGAAAGGAATGGTCCTCCAGGGCTATTGGTGTAAATAGCCGGCTGGAGAAGTATTGCAAGGCAAATACTATTCCATTCCTGGATAACTGGACCCTCTTCTACGGTAAGGATGTACTGTATGCCCAGGATGGAGTACATCTCTCTCGACTAGGAGTTTCGACCTTAGCCAGCTCACTCGACAAGTTTGTTGCGGGGTTTTGTTAATAAACCATAGGTGTGTAAGTAAAATAGAATCCCAGCCACATCAAATTGATAGTAATAACGAACATTCTGATAGCGTAGATTTTCCGTCTAGGTCCAGTAGTTCAACAGGTAAAAATAAATTAGTTAAAAACAATAGAAAAATAGTTGCAAATACAAGTAATAGTTTGAGTGTTTATTATACAAATTGCAGGAGTTTATGTAACAAAATGAACGAACTTAGAGCACTGGTTAGCAAAGAAAATATAGACATAATAGCGCTAACTGAAACATGGATTAATACAGAAACCAGGCATTTTTTTTAGCAGAGTTTGATATACCGGGATATAGTTTGTTTAAATATGACCGAACAAGTAAGAGGGGTGGCGGTATAGCAGTGTTTGTCAGGAGTTCATTAAAAAGCTGTACTAAATCAAGTATTAGAGTAAATAATGAAAATGAAAGTGTTTGGGTAGAAGTTAACGAAGGTAGTGAGACTTTAGTTATTGGAGTTATGTATAGACCGCCAAATATGAGTAGAAATGACGGAACATCATTATGGGAGGAAAAAAGGCTTAGCAACGTGTGCATTATGGGGGATTTTAATTTCCCTAATATAGATTGGCAGCAACAAATAGGCGACTCTGATTCAAAGGAGTTTATTGAGGTAGTACAAGATAGTTTTTTATCTCAATTCATAGATACGCCGACTAGAGGTGATAATATTCTCGATTTAGTTTTCAGTAACAATGAACATATGATAAATAGTGTAGAAATCGGGGACCACCTAGGAAATAGTGATCACAATTCTGTGTATTTTAATATACAATGGAAAGGTAATATCAGAGAGAATACAACATTAATACCTGACTTCAGAAAAGCCAATTATGGTGGGTTAAGAGAAGCCCTGTTAGCTGACCCTATGGTCAAAAAATTAAGTCGATCCAGGTGTCCAAATGAGTGTATCCTTTCTCAGGCACCTGTCATCTTAAGTCAGGAGGAGACGTCAAACTTGGTAGATACATACGATAATTTTATCAAGTCAGTATTCAATGCGCAAAATAAATATATCCCCAAAAGAAAATTTAGATCAACACAGAACCAACCCAAATGGATGAATAATAGACTATTAGATCTTCTAGGAAAAAGAGAGGAATATATAGAAAAATTAAAAAAGGCGAAATTCACCTACTTGCTTACTATCAGAATCTATCACGACAGGTAAAAAAGGATATTAGTAAAGAAAAAAGAAATTATGAAATTAAGGTTGCCAATGATTCAAAAAATAATCCTAAAGCTTTTTACCAACTATATAAATCCAAGGTTAGAGATGTAATTGGTCCCCTTAAAACTTCGATAGGAAAATTGACAGAAAGTGATTTAGAAATGTGCAGTACATTAAATAGTAAATTTCTTTCCGTTTTCACTAATGAAAATTTGGCACAGTTTCCAGAAGTCCGTAAGGTATACAGCGATAGTATAGAAAATAGGTTAAGTACGGTTACTATAAGTAGAAATGATGTGGTTAAGGAAATTGACAGACTGAAACCTCATAATTCGCCTGGTCCTGATGAGGTATATGCTAGAGTATTAAAAGAATGCAGAGATGAGTTAAGTTATCCATTAACATTTCTATTTAACAAGTCATTAGAAACAGGTATAGTTCCAGAAGCTTGGAAGCTTGCAAATGTAGTTCCGATCTTCAAAAAAGGTGATAAATCAATAGCATCCAATTACCGTCCCATTAGTCTCACTTCAATCATAGGAAAGCTACTAGAGTCAATTATTGCTAGGAAAATGAGAAACCACTTAGAAACATTTAACTTAATCAATTCTTCTCAGCATGGATTCACTCAGGGACGGTCTTGCCTTACTAATTTGCTTAGTTTTTTCTCAGAGGTATATGAAGCAGTAGATAATGACAAGTCATATGATATTATATATTTAGATTTCAGTAAAGCTTTCGACAGAGTCCCTCATGAGAGATTGATGAGAAAGGTTGAGGCACATGGAATAGGTGGGGCGTTGTTAGGATGGATTAGGTCATGGCTAATTGGTAGGAAGCAGAGTCAGCATAAATGGTACCAAGTCAGAATGGGGAGCAGTCAAAAGTGGTGTCCCCCAGGGATCGGTATTTACCAACTATATAAATCTAAAGTTAGAGATGAAATAGGCCCCCTAAAAACTTCAATAGGAGAAATAACAGAAAATGATTTAGAAATGTGCAGTACATTAAATAGTCAGTTTCTTTCCGTTTTCACTAATGAAAATTTGGCACAGATTCCAGAAGTCAATATGGTATATAGTGATAGTATAGAAAATATGTTAAGTACAGTTAGTATAAGTAGAAATGATGTGCTTAAGGAAATTGACAGACTGAAACCTCAAAAATCGCCTGGTCCTGACGAGGTATATGCTAGAGTATTAAAAGAATGCAGAGATGAGTTAAGTAGTCCATTAGCATTTATATTAACAATTCATTAGAAACAGGTTTAGTTCCAGAAGCTTGAAAGCTTGCAAATGTAGTTCCGATCTTCAAAAAAGGTGATAAATCGATAGCATCCAATTACCGTCCCATTAGTCTCACATCAATCATAGGAAAGTTGCTAGAGTCCATTATTGCTAGGAAAATTAGAAGCCACTTAGTAAAATTTAACTTAATAAATTCTTCTCAGCATGGATTCACTCAGGGACGTTCTTGCCTTACTAATTTGCTTAGCTTTTTCTCAGAGGTATATGAAGCAGTAGATAGTGACAAGTCATATGATATTATATATTTAGATTTCAGTAAAGCTTTCGACAGAGTCCCTCATGAGAGATTGATGAGAAAGGTTGAGGCACATGGAATAGGAGGGTCGTTGTTGGGATGGATTAGGTCATGGCTAATTGGTAGGAAACAGAGAGTCAGCATAAATGGTACCAAGTCAGAGTGGGGAGCAGTCAAAAGTGGTGTCCCCCAGGGATCGGTATTAGGTCCCCTGTTGTTTCTTATATACATAAATGACCTAGATTTAGGTATAACTAGTAGGATAAGTAAATTCGCAGACGATACAAAAATGGGGAGATCAATTGATTCAGATAGCGATATAGAGTGCCTCCAAAGGGATCTAGATACCTTACATGAATGGTCAGTAAATTGGCAGATGAAGTTTAACATTGACAAATGCAAGGTATTAAAGATAGGGAAGATGCAAACAAATGTTAAATATAAACTAGCTAATTTAGAATTAGAAAATTCAGACTGCGAGAAAGATCTAGGTGTGTTTGTTAGCAATGATTTGAAGCCTAGAAAACAGTGTATAAGCGTTCGTAATAAGGCAAACAGGATTCTCGGGTTCATCTCTAGGAGTGTGAGTAACAGAACTGCTGATGTTATCTTAAAACTTTACTTGTCATTAGTGAGACCCCATATGGATTATGCTGTCCAATTTTGGTGTCCTTATTACAGAATGGACATAGATTCATTGGAGAGAATTCAGCGTAGAATGACAAAAATTATCCATAATATTAGAAATTTTCCGTATGAAGAAAGGTTGAAGAAATTAGGTTTACATTCGTTAGAGAGACGCAGAGTTAGAGGGGATATGATAGAGGTGTTCAAGTGGGTTAGTGGGATTAACAAAGGGGACATGACAAATGTACTAAAGCTCAGTGATAGCGAAAGAACTCGTACCAATGGTTTCAAATTAGATAAATTTCGTTTCAGAAAAGATATAGGCAAATATTGGTTTGGTAACAGAGTTGTAGATGGGTGGAATAGGCTACCAAGTGATATAGTGGGATCAAGAACGATAGGGAGCTTTAAGAAAAAAATTGGATAAGCATATGGACGAGAAGGGTTGGGTGTGAAGGGGGATCAGCCGGGTTGGGCCAATCAGCGCTCTGCAGACCCCCGTAATCCTGCGTTAATCTCTAACCGGTTTGGTAAGATGATCCTCAGGGTATTAGAGTGTTGAGCCTATAATTGGGCTTTGTAATTGGGGTTGTGTGGGACAGGGATCTGCCTTGCTTAGGCCAATCGGCTTTCTGCAGACTCCCATTTTCTTATGTTCTTATGTTCTTATTAGGTCCCCTGTTGTTTCTTATATACATAAATGACCTTGATTTAGGTATAACTAGTAGGATAAGTAAATTCGCAGACGATACTAAAATAGGGAGATCAATTGATTCAGATAGCGATATAGAGTGCCTCCAAAGGGATCTAGATACCTTACATGAATGGTCAGTAAATTGGCAGATGAAGTTTAACATTGACAAATGCAAGGTATTTAAAGATAGGGAAGATGCAAACAAATGTTAAATATAAACTAGCTAATTTAGAATTAGAAAATTCAGACTGCGAGAAAGATCTAGGTGTGTTTGTTAGCAATGATTTGAAGCCTAGAAAACAGTGTATAAGCGTTCGTAATAAGGCAAACAGGATTCTCGGGTTCATCTCTAGGAGTGTGAGTAACAGAACTGCTGATGTTATCTTAAAACTTTACTTGTCATTAGTGAGACCCCATATGGATTATGCTGTCCAATTTTGGTGTCCTTATTACAGAATGGACATAGATTCATTGGAGAGAGTACAGCGTAGAATGACAAAAATGATCCATAATATTAGAAATCTTTCGTATGAAGAAAGGTTGAAGAAATTAGGTTTACATTCGTTAGAGAGACGCAGAGTTAGAGGGGATATGATAGAGGTGTTCAAGTGGGTTAGTGGGATTAACAAAGGGGACATGACAAATGTACTAAAGCTCAGTGATAGCGAAAGAACTCGTACCAATGGTTTCAAATTAGATAAATTTCGTTTCAGAAAAGATATAGGCAAGTATTGGTTTGGTAACAGAGTTGTAGACGGGTGGAATGGACTACCAAGTGCTATAGTGGGATCTAAAACTGTAGGGAGCTTTAAGATAAAATTGGATAAGCATATGGACGAGAAGGGTTGGGTGTGAAGGGGGATCAGCCGGGTTGGGCCAATCAGCGCTCTGCAGACCTCCATAATCCTGCGTTAATCTCTAACCGTTTTGGTAAAATGATCCTCAGGGTATTAGAGTGTGAAGCCTATAATTGGGCTTTGTAATGAATTGGGGTTGTGTGGGACAGGGATCTGCCTTGCTTAGGCCAATCGGCTTTCTGCAGACTCCCATTTTCTTATGTTCTTATGTTCTTATGAAGATAGTGAAAAATTAAAGTTTTGGGCAAGTGTGGAGGTGTGCCTGGATAAGTTTGAAATAGAGTGAAAGAATATGATTGGAGATATGAATGTGAAGGCGAGTGATAGGAGAGGTTTAGAGGGTGGGGTGTACTGTCAGAGGTAGATGTGAACCCATGTGTGGGGAGGAGGCTATTGGTCGCTATCACCACTTTCCAGTGGAGAAGGGAGGGAGAGATGGAATGAAAGGAACTGATAAATTATGCAATAGTATGTAGGCCTATAGATAAAAGAATGAGAAAATCAGTGTTAGATACAGTACTAGGGTAACTAGGGTGTATATGGAGGTAGGGTGGGGGGGTTCTGTCTGACTATGTGGCAGTAGCATAAATGAGGATACAAAAGAAATAGATGAGGAGAGGGAGAAGTACCGTAGGGAAGCATGGTGAAGAGGGTGGAAAGGTTACAGGAGGAGGGAATTAGGGAAGAGTTTGAGAGAGTACTGTAGTGAGAAGACGACTATTGTAGGTAGGCTTGACTTGGAGAGAAGTGGAAGAGGTGAGCTAAGTTATTTAAGAAAAAGATATGTGCATAATGTGAGGAGGTATGTGGAATTAGGAGAAAGGAGAGGGGAGTGAAAAAAACAGCATGGTGGACTGAATCCGACACAAGCAGTTGAAGAGAAAAAGAAAGCAAACATGTAGTGTTTGGGTAGTAAAAGTAATGAGAATTTGGAGACAGAAATGGGATTGTGAAGAAAAAGAGTGGTGAAGAAAGTAGTGAGGGAAAGTAAGAGAAGAATTTCAAAAGAATTCAAGTACTGTATAAGAAATTGTTTTGGAAGGAGGTCCAGAAAGTTAGGGAGCATGACAAAGGAAGTACAGTAGTAAGGGTGTGAAAGAATATAATGAGCTTGCAGCAAGTGCTAGTCGAGTCGAGAGATGGAGAGTGCAGAGAGAGGCCGGTTAAACTTACAACGATAATTAGTATTTACCTAATTGTAGTTTACAGGAGTTGAGCTAAGCTCGTGTTGTCCCGTCTCTCAGTCTACTTTTTATCCAATTTTTTCTTGAAAATATGGATATTCCTTGCCCCTACCACCTCCTCCTCCAGCCCATTCCATTTGTCAATACATCTATAGGGGAAGCTAAACTTCCTGATATCGTTCTTGCAGGTAGGTCTTTTTACTTTGTAGCTGTGGCTTCTAGTTATTCCTGTATCCATAATTAATATATCCTCCCTATCCAGCCTCTCCAGCCCCCGGGTGCATTTGTACATCATTATCATGTCTCCCCTCTCTCTCCTCGCTTTTAGACTCGGTAGATTTAATTTGTCTAGCCTCCCTTCATATGGCAGTTCTCTGAGACTTGGAACCAATCTAGTAACTGCTCTCTGGATTCTTTCTAACTTGTGAATATGCTTCTTTAGATGCGGGGACCACACCACTGCTGCATACTCCAATCTTGGTCTAATCATACTCTTCATAATTTTCGCTACCATGGTCTCATCCAAGTAGTTCAGAGCAACTTTCATATTGCATACATTCCGCTAAAGAGCTTGTTAATATGTTTCTCTGGCGACAAATTATCTTGTATAATCAACCCTAAATCCTTTTCTTTTTCGGCCTTACTAATTATATTATCTCCCATCCTGTACTCCCAATTTGGTCTATTCACACTTCTTCCCATATTTAACACATGGCATTTACTTATATTAAATTTCATTTTCCACTTGGTGCTCCATTCGTATATTTTATCTAAATCCCCTTGCAGCTCCTCACAACTACTTTTATTTGTTATTTGTCTCATAATTTTTACGTCATCTGCAAACATTGACATGTAGGAGTTTATGCCTATCGGCAGGTCATTCACGTACATAAGGAACACGAGAGGTGCCAACACAGATCCCTGCGGCACACCACTCTCAACTTTCCGCCACGATGAGTAAGTTCCTCTAATGTTAGTCCTCATTTCCCTATCTGTTAAATAGCTCTCCATCCATTTCAGCAAACTCCCCCTGACACATCCTAGCGTCTCAAGCTTAGATAACAATCTCTTATGTGGTACCTTATCGAATGCTTTGGAAAGGTCTAAGTAGACGCAGTCCACCCATCCGCCTCTTTCTTGGAGTACATCTATCACCCTACTGTAATAACATAGCAAACTGGTAACACAAGATGTCCCTTCTCTGAATCCAAATTGCTTTGGGGTTATTATTTTCTTTCTCTCCAACATTTTCATCCATCTCTTCCTAATTAGCTTTTCACAAATCTTGCATACAATACTAGTAAGTGAAACTGGTCTATAGTTTAGAGGGTCCTCAGGGTTTCCATTCTTGTATATCGGAATGATATTAGCCCTTTTCCATTCAACAGGAACCTGTCCTTTATCTAAGGAAGCTTGAATTATGTCCCTCACTGGCTCCACTAATTGCTCTGCACACTCCTTTAAAACCCAGGAAGACACTTCATCCGGTCCCATAGCTTTCCTTACTTCAAGTCCTCTCATCGCAGATAACAGCTCATCTCTAGTTATTTCAATCTTACTAAGACCACTCTCCAGTACTCCCGCCTGTGGTTCGTCAAAACCTTCCTCTCTAGTAAAAACTGACCCCAATTTGTTATTCATTACCTCGCACATGTCCGATACATTTTCATACGTCCTAGCATCAACTCTTAATTTAGTAATTTGTTTCTTTACCTTTAACTTACTGTTTATATATTTATAAAATAATCTAGGGTCACTTTCACATTTATTTACTATGTTCTTCTCATAGTTCATTTTAACTTGCCTAATTATGTTAACATATCTATTCCTCTCCTGTTTATATTTATTCCGATTACTCTCAGTGTTCCTTCTTCTTAATCTAGCCCAAGCTGCATCACGCCTACCCAAAGCTCTTTTGCATTTCAAATTAAACCAATCTTTCTGCTTAGTAAAATTTCCAGTTTTATATCTTGGGACAAACAGATTGGTTCCTACTCTATAAATTTCGAGGAATCTACTATATTTACCTTGTACGTCCTGTTCCTTCAAAATAAGATCCCAATCTACTCCCTCTAAATATCTTTTCAAGGATACATAATCAGCTTTACTATAATTTAATCTGTCATTTATGTAGCTTTTGTCTAATCTATTGGCATTACTCGAGGTCAACTTCCATTTTAGTAGCAGTAAAAGTCCGTTAATCCGACGACCGATGATTCGAATCTCCCAATAGTCCGAATTTTTCAATTTGAGGCCAAATCCGAATTCACCCGATGGTCCGAATTTCAAGAAGTCCCAAAGTCCCCTTTTTGAGGCATTAGGCCACTCAAATGACACATAATGGAGCACACACATATCATATGTTCATGAATTCACTTTAAAAGTTTACCATTGTCATTGTAGCCTATTATCTACTTCAAAACATTCAGATTAATGGTCAAAGGAAGCTACTGATATAATCGTAAACACCTTCGTCTTCTTCTTCTTCCACATCGTCTGCTAGAGAGTTTGTTTAGCTCTTGAACGCATCCTTGGGACGCTCCGATGCGCTACTGGCTTGCACCGCATTTTCTGCAAGCGCATTCAGTCTTGAGCTTGAAAACGCACCTTTGGACGTATTAGTCTTGAGCTTGAAAACGCACCTTTGGATGTTCCGATACGCTACTATTTATAGTTCAGTGATCGGAGCATCCCAAGGGTGCTTTCAAGACAACAATACAAGGGTGCTTTCAATACAATATAATATAACAGAGCACGTCACAAAAGGAAAATCACAAAAGGAAAATTACAAGAACCTCTCAGGGAAGTGCCGTTGTTAAGGCATTACTTCCCGAACCACATCTGATCTTCAAGAGCAAGAAAAACTCGCTAGTAGACGGAAGAAGAAGAAGACGTTTATATCAGCAGATTCCTTTGACCATTAATCTGAATGTTTTGAAGTAGTTAATAGGCTACAATGACAATGGTAAACTTTTGAAGTGATTTCATGAACATATGATATGTGTGTGTGCACCATTGTGTCATTTGGGTGGCCTAATGTCTCAATGTTTTCGTCATACACAGGTTCATAGGGGTAAAGTCCGATAATCCGAAAAATCCACTAATCCGAACGAGAGCCGGTCCGCTGCCCTTCGGATTAACGGAAGTTTACTGTAATAGGTGATCACTTTTACCTACAGGACATAGATAGTTTACATCACTAATTTCGTGAGGATTTTTTTTAAAAATCAGATCGAGTTTAGAAGGTTCGTTATTACCCCTCATTCTTGTATTTTCCCTCACATGTTGTGCAAGTACATTTTCCGTACCCAACTCCACTAGCCGACTTCCCCAAGAACTCTGATTTGGCCCTGCATCTCCCGATTCCCAATCAACCTCACTACAGTTAAAATCTCCTACCAAGATCAATCGATTCTTCCTTAAAAGCAATCTTCTCAACGACTGAATCATATCCTCGACCATCTCCTCAAACTCCAACTCCCTCCATGCTCTGGTCTTTGGTGGCATGTAAGCTACTGCTATGTCTAGCTTTTTTCCTTCTATATCATTGAGTTCAACTGCCATTATTTCTGCCTTGTCATTATTTAACTCCACTTGCTTTGCTGTCATATGGTTCTTAACTAATACTGCCACTCCACCTCTCCTTTCTATCATATCTCCATATATTATATCCTTCACTAAACACTATATTGCTGTCAAAGTCCTGGTTCAGCTTTGTCTCCGTCAAACAGACTATCTGTGGTTGATCCTTTCTTAATATATAAGAACATAAGAAAATGGGAGTCTGCAGAAAGCCGATTGGCCTAAGCAAGGCAGATCCCTGTCCCACACAACCCCAAATCAATTACAAAGCCCAATTATAGGCTCAACACTCTAATACCCTGAGGATCATCTTACCAAAACGGTTAGAGATTAACGCAGGATTATGGGGGTCTGCAGAGCGCTGATTGGCCCAACCCGGCTGATCCCCCTTCACACCCAACCCTTCTCGTCCATATGCTTATCCAATTTTATCTTAAAGCTCCCTACAGTTTTAGATCCCACTATAGCACTTGGTAGTCCATTCCACCCCTCTACAACTCTGTTACCAAACCAATATTTGCCTATATCTTTTCTGAAACGAAATTTATCTAATTTGAAACCATTGGTACGAGTTCTTTCGCTATCACTGAGCTTTAGTACATTTGTCATGTCCCCTTTGTTAATCCCACTTGAACACCTCTATCATATCCCCTCTAATTCTGCGTCTCTCTAATGAATGTAAACCTAATTTCTTCAACCTTTCTTCATACGGAAGATTTCTAATATTATGGATCATTTTTGTCATTCTACGCTGTACTCTCTCCAATGAATCTATGTCCATTCTGTAATAAGGACACCAAAATTGGACAGCATAATCCATATGGGGTCTCACTAATGACCAGTAAAGTTTTAAGATAACATCAGCAGTTCTGTTACTCACACTCCTAGAGATGAACCCGAGAATCCTGTTTGCCTTATTATGAACGCCTATACACTGTTTTCTAGGCTTCAAATCATTGCTAACAAACACACCTATATCTTTCTCGCAGTCTGAATTTTCTAATTCTAAATTAGCTAGTTCATCTGCCAATTTACTGACCATTCATGTAAGGTATCTAGATCCCTTTGGAGGCACTCTATATCGCTATCTGAATCAATTGATCTCCCCATTTTAGTATCGTCTGCGAATTTACTTATCCTACTAGTTATACCCAAATCTAGGTCATTTATGTATATAAGAAACAACAGGGGACCTAATACCGATCCCTGGGGGACACCACTTTTGACTGCTCCCCACTCTGACTTGGTACCATTTATGCCGACTCTCTGCTTCCTACCAATTAGCCATGACCTAATCCATCCCAACAATGCCCCACCTATTCCATGTGCCTCAACCTTTCTCATCAATCTCTCATGAGGGACTCTGTCGAACGCTTTACTGAAATCTAAATATATAATATCGTATGCATTGTCATTATCTACTGCTTCATATACCTCTGAGAAAAAACTAAGCAAATTAGTAAGGCAAGAACGTCCCTGAGTGAATCCATGCTGAGAAGAATTTATTAAGTTAAATGTTTCTAAGTGGTTTCTCATTTTCCTAGCAATAATTGACTCTAGTAGCTTTCCTATGATTGAAGTGAGACTAATGGGACGGTAATTGGATGCTATTGATTTATCACCTTTTTTGAAAATCGGAACTACATTTGCAAGCTTCTGGAACTATACTTGTTTCTAATGAATTGTTAAAAAGAAATGTTAATGGGTAACTTAACTCATCTCTGCATTCTTTTAATACTCTGGCATATACCTCATCGGGACCAGGCAATTTCTGAGGTTTCAGTCTGTCAATTTCCTTAAGCACATCATTTCTACTTATAGTAACCGTACTTAACCTATTTTCTATACTATCGCTATATACCTTACGGACTTCTGGAATCTGTGTCAAATTTTCATTAGTGAAAACGGATAGAAACTGACTATTTAATGTACTGCACATTTCTAAACCATTTTCTGTCATTTCTCCTATCGAAGTTTTAAGGGGGCCTATTCTATCTCTAACTTTAGATTTATATAGCTGGTAAAAAGCCTTAGGGTTATTTTTATATGGCTATCCTGATTTCATAATTTCTTTTGTCTGTCCTTATACAGTGGACAGGTCAGGTCAGGTAAGGACAGGTCCAATTCTACCTTTTTACTGTTTATTCCATCTATATTAGTGTAGTAGCACAGTATATTGGAATCCTCCTTGTTTCTCTTCCCTCCCTGCCTCCTATTAGGTTCACCTCCTCCTCCATCCCTTCCCTGACCTACCTCCACATTCCCTGCTGGTTCTATTCTCCTCCCGCCCCTCCCTCACCATCTCTCCGTCCTCGGTCTGATCCACTACCTGACTCACCGTCTCCATCCCCTGCTCCTCCCTCACCATCTCTCTGTCTTCGGTTTGATCCACTACCTGACTCACTGTCTCTATCTCCTGCTCCTCCCTCACTATCTCCTTGTCCCCGATTTGATCCACTACCTGACTCACTGTCTACTTGTTCATTTCTCCTCGTATTTTTCGTTCTTTCTGACTCTGAGTGTACCACTTCTTTAGTTTCCCTTCCTTTACTCTCCAAAAAAAAATCCTTTTCTCCTCATCTGACAATTTTCGATTTTCATCGTCAGCCCTTGCTTGAACTTCTCTCAACTTTTCCCTTTCCTCTATGCTTAAGTCCTTTTTCACCCTAATACGTTTCATTCCAGTACAACTATTTAGCCTCCAGCTTACAATGGTTAATGCTTCAACCACTGACCTAGATTTAAACTCTGCTTTTATCGGTCTCATCTCACCCTTTTTATATCTTCCTAGCCGTCTTACTTCGTCCAGTTCTTTCACCCAATCACAGCCTTCGTCTAGACACTCCAATATTTTCTTTACTTTGTCCTCATCCCTTCCCCTTCTTTCCCTCATATCTGCTAAATGTTCTTCAATGTCTCCAAAAATTATTATGCTTTTACCTCTATCTACTGTTTCCCTCACTACCTTCTCCTTGCTCTTCAAAACCTGCACTACATTCTTCTCAAACTCTCTTTTCTCACTTTCTCTCTCTTCCACCTGCTCCTTCATGATTTCTTCCAATGCATCCACCTTAGCCGCACTAATAGAACAAATTTATTAGGGATAATAGGTACATATTATAGACTTGCAAGATTACTTTCAATATTGTCCCCATGGAGGATTTGCGAAATAAAAAACTTTGAAAACCCCGATATGACCTTAACAAAAACCAGAGTCCCGCGCATAAACATACGCAATTTCATCGACTTTCCTCGGTAAGGGTTGTGTTGGCGGCTTGGTTTATTACGCTCGCGGTAATGTTCTTATCTAATTTTACTTTTATATTTAAATTACTCCACAGCCAGCTGTTATTTGCCCACTACTGGCAATATACATGACAATGACAATAAGTCATGGAGGGGTGAGGGAATGCAAATCCTCCATTCACTGAATGGCACTGCCGTGGTTGGTGGGGCGCGGATAGGTGCCACAGGGGACTGAGTCTTACCTGGGCGCTGTTTGGCACCACACCTGTGTCGGCAACAGTGTTTGCATGTTGGAGCAGGACTTTTTTGTTCTATAGTCCAAATTGCCTAATATAAAGTAGTCTTGTTATGGTGCTGTCTTTTTGTAACACTGTTAAGGCTGGTGTGGTTGCAGATACTGCAGATGCAAGTGCTGCAGGGGGACTCAGTTGAGTCTTGCTGAGGCACGGTTAGCACTATACCAACATCCGCCACGGTGATGGCATGGTGGGGCAGTGCTGTGGCGGGACTTTATTGTACAGTATTTCAGTACACTCCCAACTACTGAAAGGCAACCCCGTCTGAGCCGTTACAATATATGGTTAATATACAGGAGACGCAACAATATAGGTAGCACATTTGTAATGGTAGTTTTGGGTTCCTATCATCATATGCTTAATTTCTATATACTTTTTATCCCCCGGGAAAAAAACAAAAATCTTGGGATTTTATTTTTTTTTTCTTTGGTCATTAACCTAACCTAGCCTAATAGCCCCCGAATACATTTAGGTTAGGTTAAAACAAAAAAAATCCAAGAACAAAAAATAAAAAACCCCAAAACAAAAATTGTTTCCCCCCCCCCCCCGGGATAAAAAGTACACGTAATTGTTTAATCAAAGTCCTCTTTTTCTAGTTATTAAAAACGTATTCAATGGTGTATTATATGATATATAGAAGCAATAGAACTGTTCAAATGACCTGGGAAGTGTATATTAAACCAAATACAAAACTTTTAATAATGAGGTAAGAGATATGTGTTTTTTATCACTTTTCAACCCAAGACCAGCTGGGGTCTGGGGGCAGCAGCCCCCAGGATGCCCAGGTTACCTTAGGTTAGGTTAGGTTAATGACCAGCTATGTAAATACAGTAGTGAAGATTTGGTTCAGTCTGTGTTCAAAAATCCATTTTCTTTAGGAGGAGGCCATACACTAAACAATTACCAAAGTACAGTACTGTATATAGAAATGAAGCATATGATGATAGGAACCCAAAACTACCATTATAAATTTGCTACCTATATTGTTGCGTCTCCTGTATATTGACCATATATATATATATATATATATATATTAGTGTGTACGATAATTTTGGTGCAAATTCCATAATTTTGTGGTCACAATACGATAATTCTGCATTTAGAATATGGCAACACTGCGTCCATGTTATTGTTGTGAACCTCTCGGCCCTCCCACTTCCACTCGGTGGCGGAGTAGGGTATGTCCCATAATACTGTGTTTTTTGCAGTTACCCAATCAGCGGGGGTGGCAGCCCCCACCCATAATACTAGGATAGGTTAGGCTAATGTCTTTGTTACGCTTTTAACCCCTCATTTTCCCTGAACTTCATAGCCCTCCCCACTATCGGGCGGCGTGTCTTAAGATCGTTGTATAATAGGGACAGGGATCTGCCTTGCTTAGGCCAATCGGCTTTCTGCAGACTCCCATTTTCTTATGTTCTTATGTAATAGGGAAAACGGTTTCTCCGAGGGTTGTAATTATTTCCAAACACTATATATTGATGAAAACTAACAGGGAAAAATAAAAAAATCCATGGGAAAATTGGTGACAGAAAAATGGAGTTTTTCCCCTTTTTCTGGTCCGGTAATAGGCCTAGGCCTAGTATTGAAAACGATATAATAACTTTTTAAATGTGGTTTTCGACGAGAATAAAACGGGGTGTTTGGGCCGAAAATCGGCGACGGGGAGGAGTCCGTCGTCGCTTCGGATCGTCGCGGTTTGTTTACCCAGGACGCTCGAGGTGATGGCCAGCTGTTTTACTTGCCCCCTGCTGGCCACATAGACGACGATTATTATAATTCACGGGGGGGTTTGGCAGAGCCCCCCCTCAACCCTGTCCTGTATCCCACGCCCTATAACGCAAGTTTTTATCAACAAATTTACCCAGCAACTGGTTATAAGCTTAGCCATTTTAAGTCGACCGCCAAGTCACTCCAAGCGTAAAGTAAACAAAGCGACGCTACCGTACTTCCACGAACGCAACCGAGTTGTCTTTATATTTAGTTTCATATTATCATTATTAAAGTGTCCCCATTACTTTTTTAGTGTTTCGTACACCAGAAAAGGGTGTAGCTTGGTGTTGGATGCGTGGAAACCGAAAAAAAATATGTAGGCCTAGGCCTAACCTATTAAATCGTTGGCGGTACCTGTCAAATAGCCTAGGTGTCCAGTAACTAAAATCGTACCTTTATTTTATTATAAGTATTTATAGACGATTTATGTTGTATGTCGCTAGTGGTACACCCGGTAAATAGTTGCGGAAATCAGTCGGTCCTAAAAGTAGGCTAACCTTTACCAATAATAGGCCTAGCCCAAACGTAGATTACCGCTAGGCCTATATCACTCTAGCGGCTAGCGCATATTAAAAGGCATAGCCTAACATTGGCCTAGCCTATAGGCTACTTGTCCAATATTTGATAGGCCTAGGCTAGCCTATTCTGAAATTTAAAAATTGGTTTAGGCCTAGGCCAAGTTATGCCTAGGCTATCCTAGCCTACAAAATGTGTCAATGTGGCTACTGTATATTAAGTTAGTGTCTCTTTAACTTTGAAAACAAATCAGTTTGCTAATGTGAGGGGTATAATTGTGTAGGGTAAGCTAATGTAAATATCTAAGTTGCCCCATTAGGCCTAGGCCCTATCATTAAAATTATTTTCACCATCACTTAACCATGTGCATTCATAAGTTAAGAGTTTGGCATTTCGTGACAAATTGGTGACTGACCGTCACTGACGACTTGCAAGCAATTTAGGGAAACAATCGGTCAGTTGCCAAGGAGTAAGGATGAAGTTGAAGGCTCTCGAAGCAACACAGGAACTTTATTTAGCATCTAGCCTGTAGCATCCATAAACCCTATAAAGTACCTCTAAATGGCGGTATAAATGTATTCTGCACATGTTGACTTAGTTCAACCCTTATCTACCCGCCAAGTCACCACACCAAGCCAATCTCTCAGCCCCGGTCGCCATATTAGCTAGCAATATTTATCAATGTATTGCCTTCATCTTACAATCCCCAGCCTCCCTCTCATCAACCATAGTCAATATCCACTATACCCTTACTTTTGCCAGATTTCTGCTTTTTCGGTCGTCCTCGCTTTTTCATTTTGGTGAAGTTCCCGACGTAATTGCTGGGGTGAACAAGAGAAAACCTTCGCCTCTCGCAGCCTAGACGCAAACAATATTTTCCACCCTAGGAGCTATGAAAACCGGGCGCTCATTGGTCCATGGCCTCGTTGCCGCTCCCGCCACGTCCTCACTCCAACCAATCACGAAAAAGATTTAAAAACCCCGCGCAAAATACAAATGCTATGATTGATATGAAACGTTTTGAAATCTATGTATCGTTAATAATGTATGCTGTAATGTATGATTGGGAATTATTTGAGCGTGTTAGGGTGTGGCCATTATCAACACGAGCAATATACTGACTTAAATCATGCATACAGATGGTGTAAACAATAAAAATACATGTCTTGTAAATAGTATGTATTGCATGGAAATATAGTATGTTTTGTTCGTTTATTATATGTTTTGCTAATTTAATGTAGGGTAAACTATGACAAAATATAACAAGATATAATAGGCTATAC
Organism: Paralithodes platypus; assembly: GCA_032716605.1. NCBI lineage: Eukaryota > Metazoa > Arthropoda > Malacostraca > Decapoda > Lithodidae > Paralithodes > Paralithodes platypus. Next base: position 14,189,086 of record CM064553.1, read on the forward strand.
ACCAATGTACACTTAGGCTACAAATGCTTTTTGACCATATTAGGAATCACATTCTGAGCTACTTGAAATATATAATATCCGTATGAAAAACGTGATTAGTTATTTATTCTCGATTTATATAAATAGTTGTACGTCTGGCAGACCCACACCGCCGCTCCCACCCCGGGTCCCTCCACCACACCACTACACCACTCCCGCGCCGTGAATACGCGGGAAAAATGTTAACGTAAAGGAGAACTCATGTATTTAAAAGGAATTAATATTTTGCATTTAAATAGCTGTGGAAAGCCAACCGTCTCATAAGATTTGAAGTTCACCACATACATTATTGCTTTATTATTATATATATCCAGTAAACGAGTGTTGGTGATAATATAGGGCACTACTTTCCCTGCATCGAGATCCATGGCACCTAAGGCCTTTAGCGCTATCGACCCTGCGAATAGTATTTCAAGCCATCGTGCATTTTTCAAAGGTGCCAGCATTCGTTAGATACACTCGGATATTTGGCACAGTCGAACAATAGCCAACACAAGTATATGCAAATCAAGTTTTATGCAAATAATTAGATAAACATTTCAATAAGTTTTGTTCCATTTTTATATCAGTCACCCTGATGACTTCTTCATTTAAAGTTTTATGGTTACCCCTAGACACGCAAGAAGATGCGAGTCTTTAGTCTCCCATTTAATTCTTTATCCCACGGTAACTATCCTAGGACTCGACAATATCCATTGTTACGTAAACAATTTCGCAATGCAATTATACATCATATTCAAATATAGGCCTATAGGCTACTCATTGTAATCGCTGCCGTTGTTATTCTTAAAAGTTATTGATATCCAACTTATTTTTACTAACCAAGTGGCTATTATTAGTGATAATATCCTACAGTTGGGACTGTTATTACAGACACAACAGAAAACAGATATTAATTCACCCCCCACCCCCACATATATAACCGACCCCAAATACTCCACTCAGTGGCAAGCAACGTATATATTTGGTGTTACAGGTAGGCTATTAGGTTATTGGCTACTTTAGAAAACAGCGCCGAGTTGATCTGACCGATATAGAGCAGACAATTATTGATCGGGCGCTCTCTCTCTCCATCTTACCCCCCCCCCCCCCTCCCCCACACACTTTACCTTGATGATGATGATGATGATGTTGAGGGATAGCCCTAAGTATCGGCCCCTCGTTGGTATTCTTACACCTTCCCCAGTTTTCTTTCTTCACTGTAGATGTATTATTTCTTCATCTTCTTACTGGGGTCCTTATTTTCTATAAATTTACATTCCCTTTACATTACATTACCTTTATACCTTTACATTACCTTACCTTCCCTCCGCCTCCACCTAACCTCCCCCTCCACATTACCTGCCCCTCCACCTCCCCTTCAACCTTACATAATTTATTTGGTATTCCTCATTTGTTTATGCAGCCTTTAGCAATTTAAACCTTGGCTAATAATACGTAGGCCTACACATAAAGATCAAAGTTAATTCCTATATTACACAATTTAAAGTTATCTAATTTAACCCTACATGGTTTGAGAGGGGTAATTGTGGAGCTCCTCTATTTTGTTCCATTATTATTAGTTTGGCGATAATAAAACGCGAATTCACTCCAATCAGGTGTAGATTGTCGTCTGGGCGAGCGATAAGCTAGTCGACTGTATCTTGCTAGTAATTTAGCTTGAAGGAAGTCTTGGAAGATTTTTTTGTTAGCCTAGGGAACAAACGAAAAAAAAATTGTTCGACAATGACATTTTCAGTAATACTTAAGCAAAATGCCAAAATAATCTATAGACCTAATATACGTCGGATCAGATTGTGTTCAGCTACCTGGACAGCTTATATATATATATATATATATACTCAGCTGGAATTCGAACCATAAACAGTCAGGACGAGAGTCCATACTTTAATCATCTGACTCTGTGGTTCGAATCCCAGCTGAGAGTAAACACTATTTGTATAACGTGCATTTATGAGATAAATTATAGGCTACTAAATTTGTATATATGCAGAGTATCTTACAAATACGATTGCCAAATATGATTGACTGCGGTTCGAATCCGGCCTGAGGCCTAAGCATACATAGGCCTATAGAGTATACGCTCTCGCTCTCTCTCTCTCTCTCTCTCTATATATATATATATATATATATATATATATATATATACCGGTATTCATAGTATATATATATATATATATATATATATATATATATATATATATATATATGTAAGTAAAATAGAATCCCAGCCACATCAAATTGATAGTAATAACGAACATTCTGATAGCGTAGATTTTCCGTCTAGGTCCAGTAGTTCAACAGGTAAAGATAAATTAGTTAAAAACAATAGAAAAATAGTTGCAAATACAAGTAATAGTTTGAGTGTTTATTATACAAATTGCAGGAGTTTATGTAACAAAATGAACGAACTTAGAGCACTGGTTAGCAAAGAAAATATAGACATAATAGCGCTAACTGAAACATGGATTAATACAGAAACCAGGCATTTTTTAGCAGAGTTTGATATACCAGGATATAGTTTGTTTAAATATGACCGAACAAGTAAGAGGGGTGGCGGTATAGCAGTGTTTGTCAAGTTCATTAAAAAGCTGTACTAAATCAGGTATTAGAGTAAATAATGAAAATGAAAGTGTTTGGGTAGAAGTTAACGAAGGTAGTGAGACTTTAGTTATTGGAGTTATGTATAGACCGCCAAATATGAGTAGAAATGACGGAACATCATTATGGGAGGAAATTAAAATAGCATCAAGGCTTAGCAACGTGTGCATTATGGGGGATTTTAATTTCCCTAATATAGATTGGCAGCAACAAATAGGGGACTCTGATTCAAAGGAGTTTATTGAGGTAGTACAAGATAGTTTTTTATCTCAATTCATAGATACGCCGACTAGAGGTGATAATATTCTCGATTTAGTTTTCAGTAACAATGAACATATGATAAATAGTGTAGAAATCGGGGACCACCTTGGAAATAGTGATCACAATTCTGTGTATTTTAATATACAATGGAAAGGTAATATCAGAGAGAATACAACATTAATACCTGACTTCAGAAAAGCCAATTATGGTGGGTTAAGAGAAGCCCTGTTAGCGGACCCTATGGTCAAAAAATTAAGTCGATCCAGGTGTCCAAATGAGTGTATCCTTTCTCAGGCACCTGTCATCTTAAGTCAGGAGGAGACGTCAAACTTGGTAGATACATACGATAATTTTATCAAGTCAGTATTCAATGCGCAAAATAAATATATCCCCAAAAGAAAATTTAGATCAACACAGAACCAACCCAAATGGATGAATAATAGACTATTAGATCTTCTAGGAAAAAAGAGAGGAATATATAGAAAAATTAAAAAAGGCGAAATTCACCTACTTGCTTACTATCAGAATCTATCACGACAGGTAAAAAAGGATATTAGTAAAGAAAAAAGAAATTATGAAATTAAGGTTGCCAATGATTCAAAAAATAATCCTAAAGCTTTTTACCAACTATATAAATCCAAGGTTAGAGATGTAATTGGTCCCCTTAAAACTTCGATAGGAAAATTGACAGAAAGTGATTTAGAAATGTGCAGTACATTAAATAGTCAATTTCTTTCCGTTTTCACTAATGAAAATTTGGCACAGTTTCCAGAAGTCCGTAAGGTATACAGCGATAGTATAGAAAATAGGTTAAGTACGGTTACTATAAGTAGAAATTATGTGGTTAAGGAAATTGACAGACTGAAACCTCATAAATCGCCTGGTCCTGATGAGGTATATGCTAGAGTATTAAAAGAATGCAGAGATGAGTTAAGTTATCCATTAACATTTCTATTTAACAAGTCATTAGAAACAGGTATAGTTCCAGAAGCTTGGAAGCTTGCAAATGTAGTTCCGATCTTCAAAAAAGGTGATAAATCAATAGCATCCAATTACCGTCCCATTAGTCTCACTTCAATCATAGGAAAACTACTAGAGTCAATTATTGCTAGGAAAATGAGAAACCACTTAGAAACATTTAACTTAATCAATTCTTCTCAGCATGGATTCACTCAGGGACGGTCTTGCCTTACTAATTTGCTTAGTTTTTTCTCAGAGGTATATGAAGCAGTAGATAATGACAAGTCATATGATATTATATTTAGATTTCAGTAAAGCTTTCGACAGAGTCCCTCATGAGAGATTGATGAGAAAGGTTGAGGCACATGGAATAGGTGGGGCGTTGTTAGGATGGATTAGGTCATGGCTAATTGGTAGGAAGCAGAGAGTCAGCATAAATGGTACCAAGTCAGAATGGGGAGCAGTCAAAAGTGGTGTCCCCCAGGGATCGGTATTAGGTCCCCTGTTGTTTCTTATATACATAAATGACCTAGATTTAGGTATAACTAGTAGGATAAGTAAATTCGCAGACGATACTAAAATAGGGAGATCAATTGATTCAGATAGCGATATAGAGTGCCTCCAAAGGGATCTAGATACCTTACATGAATGGTCAGTAAATTGGCAGATGAAATTTAACATTGACAAATGCAAGGTATTAAAGATAGGGAAGATGCAAACAAATGTTAAATATAAACTAGCTAATTTAGAATTAGAAATTCAGACTGCGAGAAAGATCTATGTGTGTTTGTTAGCAATGATTTGAAGCCTAGAAAACAGTGTATAAGCGTTCGTAATAAGGCAAACAGGATTCTCGGGTTCATCTCTAGGAGTGTGAGTAACAGAACTGCTGATGTTATCTTAAAACTTTACTTGTCATTAGTGAGACCCCATATGGATTATGCTGTCCAATTTTGGTGTCCTTATTACAGAATGGACATAGATTCATTGGAGAGAGTACAGCGTAGAATGACAAAAATGATCCATAATATTAGAAATCTTTCGTATGAAGAAAGGTTGAAGAAATTAGGTTTACATTCGTTAGAGAGACGCAGAGTTAGAGGGGATATGATAGAGGTGTTCAAGTGGGTTAGTGGGATTAACAAAGGGGACATGGCAAATGTACTAAAGCTCAGTGATAGCGAAAGAACTCGTACCAATGGTTTCAAATTAGATAAATTTCGTTTCAGAAAAAGATATAGGCAAGTATTGGTTTGGTAACAGAGTTGTAGACGGGTAGAATGGACTACCAAGTGCTATAGTGGGATCTAAAACTGTAGGGAGCTTTAAGATAAAATTGGATAAGCATATGGACGAGAAGGGTTGGGTGTGAAGGGAGATCAGCCGGGTTGGGCCAATCAGCGCTCTGCAGACCTCCATAATCCTGCGTTAATCTCTAACCGTTTTGGTAAGATGATCCTCAGGGTATTAGAGTGTGAAGCCTATAATTGGGCTTTGTAATGAATTGGGGTTGTGTGGGACAGGGATCTGCCTTGCTTAGGCCAATCGGCTTTCTGCAGACTCCCATTTTCTTATGTTCTTATGTTCTTATATATATATATATATATATATATATATATATATATATATATATATATATATATATATATATATATATATACAGTATATATATATATATTGTTATACCAGGGTTTTTACCAGGTTTATATATAAATTGGTTATAGTGAGTTATAATGACTGGGGAATTCAGAGGTCACACAACACATGCATAGAAGTCAAAATAGAGAATATATATATATAACACCCAGTATAATTAAAAAAAAAAAACAGTTTTATTTAGTTTAACTCATACTTACAGTAGGCCTATTCTTATATAGATGGTTACATATGAATTAATGATAAGTGGTAGGCCTATACAACAGAATTTACTATCCTAGCACGATCGAGGATCTAGAAGGAGCTCAGGTATATCAAATAAGTTTAGTTTCTCTCTTGGACAATATCACAAAATTACATAGCCTATTATTAACACTGTTGAGTCTAATAACTGTGTGCATAGACTACAGTAGATCTGGACTGGACACGAAAATGGAACTTTGCAGTAAGGGACCCATATTCGGAGAACGAACCCCCAAGTTCGAACCTCGAAACCGCGAATATATCACATTTTCGCGGTTTCGAGGTTCGAATTTGAGGGTTCGTTCTCCGATTTTGGGTCCCTTACTGCAAAGTCCTATTTTCGTGTCCAGTCCAGATCTACTGTAGTCTATGATGTGTGCTATCTTAATATTTATATATATAACTTTAAGCACACAAATGGACGAGGGTTTATACCGAGTCTAAATATAATGGACTCTAATAATTAGAGGCCATTATATTTAGACTCGGTATAAACCCTCGTAAATGTTTTTTTTTCTGGCATGGAAACTTAGAGCAGTTTCAGACTAATTTTGGGGTGCTGAATCCAAATCTGATCTCAGATGTTCTCTATCACATCACATTTTTGTGTTATCGGTATACCCCATTTTCATGGATTTTACCAAAAATTAACCTTTCGCCACTCATTGCGGATGGTCAGTGATTGCTTTATTGTTAGAATATGGTGTTTTATTTTTAGGATAGTGTGTTTATAATAGTGAGGGTTCAATCCCAATAGGACACTCTGTAAAAATGAAAGAAGAGTATGCCAACATCAAGATTGTTCTGGAGAGGTTGCAATACCATGTTCATGGATGGGTAATTTGTGTGGATTTGAAAATGGGGAACTTTCTGCTTGGCCAGCAAGGAGGTTACACAAAATAGGCCTACCCCTGTTTCCTGTGCTACTGGGACAGTAGGGCTACAGTAGACCACTGGGTGAAAAATAAATGGCCACCAAGAAACAGTTTGACACCTGGTGACAAGAACATCATTAATGACCCTCTTGTTGATAGGAAAAACATTGTCTTTCCCCCCACTGCACATAAAACTTGGTTTGATGAAGCAATTCGTCAAAGGAGACTGCTTCAGCTATATATGTTCAACCTTTCCAAGTCTCAGTGACGAGAAGAAAAAGGCAGGAATATTTGATGCGGCAGAGGCTAGAGCTTGGAATGCATTCTCTAATGTGGTGCAGAATTTCCTTGGGAACAGGAAGGCTGACAACTATCAAGAGATTGTGGAGGAGCTGCTCTTGAGTTTGCAAGCACTTGGATGAGCATCAAGGTGCACTACTTACATAGTCATGTTTGGGTGAAGTGAGCGAAGAGCAAGGTGAACGCTTTCATCAAAACATTAAAGTAATGGAAGAACGTTACCAAGGCCGATGGGACTCAAACATGATGGCAGATTACTGCTGGAGCTTGATGAGAGATATTCCAGAAGCTGTACATCAGAGATCGTCAAAGAAGATGAAGTTTATGCAGTTGTAACATGACCACAATGAATATACTTTTTGTACATAGTTTTGTTATCTTCACACTTAATTCTTACTTGCTAATGTGCATTCACTCTCACAACTTTGTGCTACGACTCATTACATTTTTGTATCTATGTATGTTTAATTCTTCCATTATGAGCATAAATTGCTGTTTCTTGCGAAAATGCAAGATTTTATATCTCGAAAACCTGTGTGATAGACAAAAACTGATGACAGATGTGGATTCAGCACACCAAAATTAGCTAAAATCCATTGGAATACCTTGTGCCAGAAAAATCGTGTTGACCGGTGTTATATATCGCACCTTATACTCACTGGTGGAAAATAGGTAGAGTTAATATCTTAGGACTCTAACTTTGCAGCACACCTTACGCACTGGTGGAAATCAGGCAGAGTTGATATGTTAGGACTCTAACTTTGTAGCACACATTATACACTGGTGGAAGTTAGGCAGAGTCGTTATGTTAAGACTCTAACTTTGTATCACACCTTCGCACTGGTGGAAATTAGGCAGAGTCAATATCTTAAGACTAACTTTGTAGCACACCTTATGCATTGGTGGAAGTTAGGAAGAGTCGATATGTTAATTAAGACTAACTTCGTAGCACACCTTACGCACTGGTGGAAGTTAGGCAGAGTCGATATCTTAGGACTCTAAATTTGTAGCACACCTTACGCACTGGTGGAAGTTAGGCAGAGTCGATATATTAGGACTCTAACTTTGATACCTCATCACTGGTATCGACTTAATGCATGTTTTATATCATCACTCCAGAATTAGCACTTGGAGTATAAGGTTGAGGTAACAGCATGCAGTCGTCTGAGTCTCCGTTGGGGCGTCCAGGTTGGCCTGTCGTGTGGATTAGTTGTTTAAGTTACAGATGGGTTAATGGGTATAATAGGGTCTTGAATGAGGCTCCTTAAGTATCATGATACTGGGCCTCATTGGACAAACGCGAGTATATTTTTAGCAGGGGAGCTAGGGATACTCGACTATCCTGACCGTTATATTAACCGGTGGTGAAGTTCTGTTCAGGTACTCTTGGTGTGGGATCGTTAACATAATGCCTGTCATGACACAGTGACAAGATATCGGGTTAACGCAAGGAGATAATATGATCATGACCAATACTGTATTATATTCCTTGACTACCGCTGACCTTTGTAAGAGGTTCAAAGAACTCGGGCCGGTGTTTAAACCTTTTAATTACAATTGTATACTAACATGTCAGTATAGCAAAAGTACTAAGGACTTCTGTATGCAGTGCTAGTTAAGGTGTCTCGCAAAGCCCTGTTACTATTCGAGTGACCTAATTGGCATGCCATGTATCCTTCAATAGTAAAGTTGCGGATTTAATTATAGAAGTCAGGTGGGGACATATAAACGAGTTTAGACTTCTATTATTAAAAGTGCAGCCTATTAGTGACTTCGATGTTATTACTGTATCACGACACGTAAATAACAAAGATTCCTTAATAGGGAAAGTAACTCCACAGACCTATTGAGATACTAGGCATGCCTTCTATCCACTGAATGGGAGGGTAATTCTAGAGCTATCACCACTAACATATGTCAGTGTTGTAAAAGCCCTAGAATTGCTTGCCCTGTTCAGCTTTCGTCGGGATAGTGACAACTTTAGCTGAGATGTCCCGGGGTAGATGTTCTGATGTCAAAAGGTCACAAGTCAGTCGGGGCAGATCTAAAGGGATTAGGAGAGTCCCCTTAGAAGCTGGTGGCCAGGTGATTTGGCCTTTGTGAGGAAGCAGGGTGTATCTTGTACCTGTTTCTATGAAGGTGCTGGTGATCCTTCTTTACCTGGCTGAATATGATTTTCCTTTTAACTCTTTCACGCTTTTATGACGCAGAGGTTGCCAGATTAACAATAAGAAATAGAGTTCTCTCACTCTTATAATTAGCTCTCCAAAATTAGTTTTCTGCCCACAGCTAACTCAAAGACAACTGCAGAGGTTGAAGTAACTAAACTAAAAGTTTCTAAATACCCCTGATGGTAACAAAGGCTTTAAAGTATCCCTAATAGGCTAAAAAATGGCGTCATAAGCGTGAAAGGGTTAATAGTTTCTTGTGAGGCTGATGGTCTACTTATATTTTTTCCGGGTGTTGAGGGAAGTTCTGTGATAATGGCGGCAATCCGGGCATCACGTCTGATGTCCGTAGGGCACGTGGAAGTATTATTATCCTGGAAGTAGTGATGCGTATTCGTCATGTAGTTCCGGGAATTGTTCTTCTCACGTGGTATCACTCCGCAGGCATCTTTTGTTGTTGATGATGTTATTCTTTCCTCCTCTTCTATCTTGCCTTTGTTCTTCTCTTTCTCGTTCTCTTTCTTGATGATATGGGGAATGCGAGGCATTTCGTTTATTTGTTTCCTCCTGCTTCCTGTTTGTGATTGTCTTCTAAGTTATGATTTAGTTACTTCTTCCATTTGTCTTGGGAATCGTTCTCCTTGGTGGTAGCCATCTTGTCTTCTTGGTTTGTTGTTAATTTCTTGCTGCTTAGGCCTTATATACTGTTGTTGTTTCGTCTAACTTCTTCTTCTCTCCTTTCCTCTGGACGTTGGGCTTTCTGGTGGTGGTCTGGGGGTCTGAAATGTAGTGCCTGGTTTTGTTCTTTCTCCACTTCCCTTGTTGTCTATCATTATTCTCTTTGCTTTAGTTTCTCCTTTCTGTTCTTGGCTTCCCGTCTGTTCTGCATTTGGTTCCTCTGGGGTTTTCCTTTTTCTATTTGTGGGTGTCTTCCTTATTTGCATTATTTTATATATATTTTGTTTTTTTGTCTATGTGATTGAGGGAGGCAAAAGGCATAACTGCCTATAGCGAGTGCCTCCCCCATAGTTGAAAGAGTGACAGGGCCAAAATCAAGGGACGTTCGAGCCAAAATGCCTGGACACACGGAGTTTGAAGCAATTTAAGTCATAGGAAGAGGGAAATATATATATATATATATATATATATATATATATATAATTATATATATATATATATATATATATCTCTCTCTTACTTGAATCATACTTGAAGTCGTCTAGAGGTCCCGTCCGCATATAGCCCAATTCTGTATTATGGTTCGGCACTACTGGTGAGAACGGTTCCGCGCGGCCTATTTAACCCGGCAAGCGCGATAGGCCTCACGGAAGGCTTCCTATAGGGAACGCGATAGGCCTCACGGAAGCAAGACCATAAAAAAAGCCTTCCAAAAAAAAAAGGGCCTATCAAAACAAAGGAATTTGTCTCTAGGTGAGATAATTCCCCTCTAGTACTCATTCATGTGTTTCTCACCCCCCCTACCCCACCTTATTCCCCCCTCCCCCCTCCTCAATTATCACCTATTTCCTCGTATCATAATTTATCGGTTATTTTTCTCTCCCGCGATAATGTAGCACAAGTGGGTTGCATAACAGATCGTTATGTAACACCCAGACACTGGCACACACCGCCCCGCTCGCCTCAGTTGACTCCCAGACAGCGACAGAGGAGGGTTGCCTGTGGCTCTCTCTCGCCTGAGATTATGACCGGGTGGCCAATATCTTCGTTTTTCACCACCCAAATGCTTTTCCAACTTATTTTAGCACTCTTGAAGGTTCATATATACATCATATATGTAAAATAAAAGCATACCGAAAACAAATAATGCTCTATATTGTAAATATAACGAATTCTGTCAGAATCCAAGGCTAGAAATGCACAAATAACTACCCTAGCCCCTAGGTCTATATCGCGCTTGTCAGGTTAATGGTTAACTCAGCTAAACTCGCGCATATTTTACCGTACCGTATGGCGCGGCAAAGAGAAGACAGAATGAGACCACAGTTTTAAATCTTATATATTTTATTAGTTAGGTTAGGTTAGGTTAGGTTAGGTTAGGTTATATATATATATATATATATATATATATATATATATATATATATATATATATATATATATATATATATATAACGATATGTATACTATTGTAAATGTTATTTTTAACTAATAAAATATATAAGATTTAAAACTGTGGTCTCATTCTGTCTTCTCTTTGCCGCGCCATACGGTACGGTAAAATATGCGCAAGGTTAGCTGAGTTAGCCATTAAATAGGCCGCGCGGAACCGTCCTCACCAGTGGTGCCGAACCATAATACAGTTGGGCTATATGCGTCCCCTCCTCATAGTCGTGGTCTGCCACCGCTATATATATATATATATATATATATATATATATATATATATATATATATATAAATATATGTTTACCGTATTATTATATACTCCCAGCCAGACTTGAGCCACCGATAGTCAGGACAAACTATCGGTGGTTCTAGTCCGGCTGGAAGTATAAAAACAGTTAGTAGTTCACGTGTATTTGCGAGATATACAGTACCAGTATATGTATATATATATAGAGAGAGAAGAGGTTAATCTGAAACTTAAATTAGTTCAACTTGATATTATTTGCGTTTTCTGAGGCACTCTAGATTAGTCACACTTAATTATTGTTTTCCTTTTCGGAGGCTAACGTTGTCTGAAATAATGGTCTAGCAGCCAACTTAAGTTTTTTTTTTTTTTTTTTTTTTTTTTTTCTATATTCCAACTACTCCCTCTAGGCCCCGGTCTAGGGCATAGGCTGAGAGACTGTACATTCCACCGCTCAACACGGTGAAGCCCGTGAGGTCTTGTTCCAGTCTGGGGAGTGAGACATGTGAAGCAACCATCATGGCTCGAAGCAGCTCCATCTCTGAAGCGGCCGGTTGCTTCGCTCAAGTGCTTCACCGTCTCATCCTCCAGACTTAGACCCTCACTCTCAGAACGCCACCTATTGAGCAGTGAACTCACTAGGCATTGTCCCCCTGTAACATATTTTGAATATGGGAATATTCATACAGTGTTATTTAATCAGGGAACAATGAGGGTACTTTTTTGACGTTTCGGTGGGCTTTGTGGTAATGCACTGATACTAGGTACATCACAAATTCAATCCCAATAATATCTTCCCATTGACATATCGGGATTTGAACCCGGGTCCATTGGATTACCAATCCAGTGGCATGACCACTCCACCACACCTCCCCTAGTTAATTATATATGTTTATTATTTTTATGAGGCTCGCCTATTCTGATGCACTCTAGATTAGTCATACTTGAAATAACTTGATTGTTCCTTTTTCCGAGTCTCGCGTTCCCTGAAGAACATTAGATTATACTTCATTATTAGCCATTTTCTCTTCAGAGTCTTCCGTTTTCAGAGACACTTTAGATGCGGATAAATAGGGCCAAGTTTAATAAAAAAACGGGTTGAATCACACGAGATGCTTTACGGGGGTGTTTTCTGGACCCCCTTCTCACTCATGTTTAGCCCCATTAGTTTTTGAGATTGTAAGACATTCGCTCTATCAATTTGGCGATTTTAAGAGCAATCGTGCCATTAAGGTGTTGATATTTTTTGCTAACGAGCGATAGCAAGCCTGCAATTTAAGAGGAACCGGCCTTTGGCCGAAAATTCACAAATTTATATCGAAGTGGGGTCTTGGGGGTATTTTTTAACCTTAGAGGTCTAAGGAGCGAACTAAAAAAAAAATATATATATATATATATAAACAATAAAATAAACATATACTGTAAACACAATAAAAATATAGCAAAGCTAACATGTCATAATTAGTTACTCCTTCCATTTGTCCTGGGAATCGTTCTCCTTGGTGGTAGCCATCTTGTCTTCTTGGTTTGTTGTTAATTTCTTGCTGCTTAGGCCTTATATACTGTTGTTGTTTCGTCTAACTTCTTCTTCTCTGCTTTCCTCTGGACGTTGGTCTTTCTGATGGTGGTCTGGGGATCTGGGATGTAGTGCCTGGTGCTTATTCTTTCTCCACTCCCTTTGTTGTCTATCATTATTCTCTTTGTTTTAGTTTCTCCTTTCTGTCCTTGTCTTCCCGTCTGTTCTGCATTTGGTTCCTCTGGGGTTTTCCTTATTCTATTTGTGGGTGTCTTCCTTATTTGCGTTATTTTATAAATATTTATATATATATATATATATATATATATATATATATATATATATATATATATATATATATATATATACTGTACTCCCAGCCAGACTTGAACCACCGATAGTCAGGACAAACTATCGGTGGTTCTAGTCCGGCTGGAAGTATAAAAACAGTTAGTAGTTCACATGTATTTGCGAGATATACAGTACCATATATATATATATATATATATATATATATATATATATATATATATATATATATATATAGAGAGAGAGAGAGAGAGAGAGAGAGAGAGAGAAGAGGTTAATCTGAAACTTAAATTAGTTCAACTTGATATTATTTGCGTTTTCTGAGGCACTCTAGATTAGTCACACTTAATTATTGTTTTCCTTTTCGGAGGCTAACGTTGTCTGAAATAACGGTCTAGCAGCCAACTTAAGTTAATTATATATGTTTATTATTTTTATGAGGCTCGCCTATTCTGATGCACTCTAGATTAGTCATACTTGAAATAACTTGATTGTTCCTTTTTCCGAGTCTCGCGTTCGCTGAAGAACATTAGATTAGTTATACTTCATTATTAGCCATTTTCTCTTCAGAGTCTTCCGTTTTCAGAGACACTTTAGATGCGGATAAATAGGGCCAAGTTTAATAATAAAACGGGTTGAATCACACGATATGTTTTACGGGGTGTTTTCTGGACCCCCTTCTCACTCATGTTTAGCCCCATTAGTTTTTGAGATTGTAAGACATTCGCTCTATAATTTGGCGATTTTAAGAGCAATCGTGCCATTAAGGTGTTGATATTTTTTGCTAACGAGCGATAGCAAGCCTGCAATTTAGGAGGAACCGGCCTTTGGCCGAAAATTCACAAATTTATATCGAAGTGGGGTCTTGGGGGTATTTTTTTAACCTTAGAGGTCTAAGGAGCGAACTAAAAAAAAAAAAAAATATATAAACAATAAAATAAACATATACTGTAAACACAACAAAAATATAGCAAAGCTAACATGTCATAATTAGTTACTGCTTCCATTTGTCCTGGGAATCGTTCTCCTTGGTGGTAGCCATCTTGTCTTCTTGGTTTGTTGTTAATTTCTTGCTGCTTAGGCCTTATATACTGTTGTTGTTTCGTCTAACTTCTTCTTCTCTGCTTTCCTCTGGACGTTGGGCTTTCTGGTGGTGGTCTGGGGGTCTGAAATGTAGTGCCTGGTTCTTGTTCTTTCTCCACTTCCCTTGTTGTCTATCATTATTCTCTGTGCTTTAGTTTCTCCTTTCTGTTCTTGGCTTCCCGTCTGTTCCCGTCTATATATATATATATATATATATATATATATATATATATATATATATATATATATATATATATATATATATATATATATATATATATATATAGATATATATATATATATATATTTATTTATTTATACTCCCAGCCAGACTTGAGCCACCGATAGTCAGAACAAACTGTAGGTGGTTCAAGTCGGGCTCCATGGAAGTATAAAAACAGTTAGTAGTTCACGTGTATTTGCGAGATATACAGTACCAGTATATATACAGGGTGTCCCAGGAGGAAAGGGCATAACTTTGGGAATCGATAAAGCAAGGTATTCTAAGCCTAAAATGTTCTATAACAAAAAGTCCAAATCTCAAAAGTTAAAAAGGTATTGGAGGTTTTATGTAGTGTCCTCCCCCGCCTCACTGTAATGGACTCTTCCATGTCAGATAGTTTCCAACTGGTTCAAAGTGAGCTATTATATCTATAATAATTTTGCAACTTACAGAATTATAATATCTTCACAATAACATGGTAAAATAATTGCAATTAGATGGAGGTGTGGTAGGTACTAGGACAGCTAGGCCACCCTTAGGGGGAAATACTGAAGAAAATGCCATTTTCAACATGCAATATCTCTTTACTGGTCGAGATTTGGAATATTTCTTATAGAACATTTTAGGCTTAGAATATTTTGTTTTATCATTTCTCAAAGTTATGCCCTTTCCTCCTGGGACACCCTGTATATATATATATATATATATATATATATATATATATATATATATATATATATATATATGTTAGTAAAGCCAGGTAATACATTTTCTTTAATACATACGAGGTTGAAAGAAATGGCAATTTCTGCGTTGGAAATTTTATTATTCAAAGTTTCCAGGTCTCTGATGAGTTTTCGCTGGGTGGCAGGAAGTAGATGAAGGAGATGAGCAAAATTCATGGTGGTACAGGGTTACATAAATGTAAATGATGATACAGGATATACGACGCGTTTCACTGGACAACCAGCATTATCAAGTAAGGAAGGAATGATATAAAAGGTAAACAGGAAGGGTATATATAGAGGGTGGAGGATCAGAGGAGGCGGAAAACAGGGGGCAAAAGTCTGCTATTGGTGGAAGCGTAAATTAGGAGAGAGAAAGGGGTTAACCGCTTCACGCATGCGCACTGGATGCGGGATGGTGGTCAGTAGGTGGGGTCGAAGCTGATTGGCTGCGTGTCGAGGGGCGTGGCCTAAGTTGTGTGGCGCCTGCAGAAGACGAAGCTGAAGGAGGTAGCGCGGGGGGCTGCGTCAAGGTCACCGGGGGGCGAGGAGGGGTGTTAGGTCCTGTAGGGTAGTGCCTTTTGGCAGAAGGAAGGATCTGAAGGTCCAGAGTTTGGTTGTTGATGTTGGGATGTAAGGCTTGGATATATAAAGCTTCGAGTATAGGTAATCTCCTTGGGTCACTTTCTTTATCGAGTATGGTGGTGTGTTTCTCTAACTCGTTGCGTGTGAGGTGAGGGTGGTTAGGGGTGAGATAGTGGTCTTTGATGGCTCCAGCCTGAAGGTGAAGAGTTAACCGACGTGAAAGACGAGTCTGCGTCATACCAATATAGGAATGAGGTCCACAGTCCTCATAATTACAGGTATGTTGGTAAATGACGTGATCGTCGGTCATCGGGCTCTTTATCTTGGTGGAGGCTGGTTTGTTGCGGAGAACGAGGTTGGAGGTCTTGGGGGATTTGTAATAAATTATTAATTTGATTTTGTTTTCCGGGTTGGTTGGGTGGACATGCTTGGAGATTATTTCTTTTAAGACGGCCTCGTCATTTTTGTGTTCAGAGGACATGTAATTGCGGTAGAAGATCTTAATTTCATTGGGGGGGTCAATGTTGGGAGGGCTTTGGGTGTACCATTTTTCAAGATGGTGGTTGATGGTGCTGGAGATGTCGGAGTTGGAGTATCCGTTATTTACTAAAACTTGGGATAGTCTTTCTAGTTCCTGGTGGGTGTCGGCCCAGGTAGAGCAGTGCGTGAGGGCTCTCCTAACATAGGCGGAGATGGAGGATAGAAGATAACGGCGGGGGCATTCACTATCGCCGTTGAGGCATTGTCCTGTGTTAGTAGGTTTAATGTAGACGGTGGTTTTGAACCCATGGTCGTTCAGAGCTACGAGGATGTCGAGGAAGGGGAGTTGTCCATTGTTAGATTTTTCAAAGGTGAAGTTAAGTCCCGAGGAGGTCATGAAGCGACGCTGGAGTTCCTGTAGTTCGTGGAGGTCCTTGATTTGCACGAAGATGTCATCCACGTATCTACAGTAGACGGCTGGTCGTTGGGCAGCTAGGAGCTCTTCCTCGATGGTACCCATGAAAAAGTTCGCAAAAAGAACTCCTAGGGGGCTGCCCATCGCCACACATCTATCTGCTTGTACATGTTGCCCCGGGGGCAAAGGAAGGGGGCCTCCTTGGTACATAGCTCCAGTAGTGTTTTCAGGGCCTTCTCCGGGATGTCCAGTGTAGGTGTATCAGGGCAATGATAAATTCGACGTAGAATCATGTCAATGGTCCTATCCACTGGCACGTTGGTGAACAGGCTTTCTACGTCGAGAGAGGCGATAGTGTGGTTGTTGTTACGGGGGGCGTCTCGTAAAATTTCCAAGAAATCGTGGGCTGAGTTAAGGTTGAATTGGCTGGGCACGTAGGGGGTGAGGAGGTTGTTCAGGGCCTTGGCGATCTGGTAGGTGGCAGTGGGGATCTGGGAGATGATGGGGCGGAGGGGGTTCCCAGGTTTGTGTGTTTTGATGGTTCCGTACGCATAACCAGGGGTGTATTCTCCGACGAGTTTTTTAAGGTGGATCCCTCCTTGTTTGGCGTTGATGGCGGTGATGGTGGTGTTGGCAATACGTTTGATTTCGTCGGTTGGGTTGCGGGTGATCTTTTAAATTTAGTGTTGTCACTTAAGATGACGTCCATTTTTCTAAGATATTCCTCCTTGTCATGGATCACGAGGCAGGAAGCTTTATCCGCACGACGGATGATGATGTTGGGGTTGTCTCTTAATATTTTGGCAGCTTGGAAGTGTTGTTTGTTGAGTATTTTGCTATGGTGAGTTCCTCTGGTTTTGGCGGCTTCAGCGAGGAGAGTAGGTTGTAGGGCGGGAGTCGCTTCATGACCTCCTCGGGACTTAACTTCACCTTTGAAAAATCTAACAATGGACAACTCCCCTTCCTCGACATCCTCGTAGCTCTGAACGACCATGGGTTCAAAACCACCGTCTACATTAAACCTACTAACACAGGACAATGCCTCAACGGTGATAGTGAATGCCCCCGCCGTTATCTTCTATCCTCCATCTCCGCCTATGTTAGGAGAGCCCTCACGCACTGCTCTACCTGGGCCGACACCCACCAGGAACTAGAAAGACTATCCCAAGTTTTAGTAAATAACGGATACTCCAACTCCGACATCTCCAGCACCATCAACCACCATCTTGAAAAATGGTACACCCAAAGCCCTCCCAACATTGACCCCCCCAATGAAATTAAGATCTTCTACCGCAATTACATGTCCTCTGAACACAAAAATGACGAGGCCGTCTTAAAAGAAATAATCTCCAAGCATGTCCACCCAACCAACCCGGAAAACAAAATCAAATTAATAATTTATTACAAATCCCCCAAGACCTCCAACCTCGTTCTCCGCAACAAACCAGCCTCCACCAAGATAAAGAGCCCGATGACCGACGATCACGTCATTTACCAACATACCTGTAATTATGAGGACTGTGGACCTCATTCCTATATTGGTATGACGCAGACTCGTCTTTCACGTCGGTTAACTCTTCACCTTCAGGCTGGAGCCATCAAAGACCACTATCTCACCCCTAACCACCCTCACCTCACACGCAACGAGTTAGAGAAACACACCACCATACTCGATAAAGAAAGTGACCCAAGGAGATTACCTATACTCGAAGCTTTATATATCCAAGCCTTACATCCCAACATCAACAACCAAACTCTGGACCTTCAGATCCTTCCTTCTGCCAAAAGGCACTACCCTACAGGACCTAACACCCCTCCTCGCCCCCCGGTGCCCTTGACGCAGCCCCCCGCGCTACCTCCTTCAGCTTCGTCTTCTGCAGGCGCCACACACCTTAGGCCACGCCCCTCGACACGCAGCCAATCAGCTTCGACCCCACCTACTGACCACCATCCCGCATCCAGTGCGCATGCGTGAAGCGGTTAACCCCTTTCTCTCTCCTAATTTACGCTTCCACCAATAGCAGACTTTTGCCCCCTGTTTTCCGCCTCCTCTGATCCTCCACCCTCTATATATACCCTTCCTGTTTACCTTTTATATCATTCCTTCCTTACTTGATAATGCTGGTTGTCCAGTGAAACGCGTCGTATATCCTGTATCATCATGTACATTTATGTAACCCTGTACCACCATGAATTTTGCTCATCTCCTTCATCTACTTCCTGCCACCCAGCGAAAACTCATCAGAGACCTGGAAACTTTGAATAATAAAATTTCCAAAGCAGAAATTGCCATTTCTTTCAACCTCGTATGTATTAAAGAAAATATATATATATATATATATATATATAGAGAGAGAAGAGGTTAATCTGAAACTTAAATTAGTTCAACTTGATATTATTTGCGTTTTCTGAGGCACTCTAGATTAGTCACACTTAATTATTGTTTTCCTTTTCGGAAGCTAACGTTGTCTGAAATAACGGTCTAGCAGCCAACTTAAGTTAATTATATATAATAATAATAATAATAATAATAATAATAATAATAATATTTATTCAGTTAGCAATTTACAGAGTTGGTACCACATAGTATGTTATAAATATGACATGTACCAGCCTTGCATAATTCCAACTAAGGATAGCCCAATAAGGCCGTTAGGCGTATTTCCATTGGGGTCCTTGTGGGATTAGGTTAGCTGGGGAAATGGGGAGGATAAAGAAATAGATACTTTAGAGAAAGTATTTCTAGGGGGTTATTTTAAGATACCTTACATCCTATAGTAAATATCAGTAATCCGTAATCAGTAATCATTTCAGTTTGGTTTGTCTATCTCTTATGTCGTATTTAGTAGTAGACATAAGCTTGGTGCTCCCTTCTCGCAGCTGTCCGGTTCAGGTGTTCCTTCAGGCTACGTCTGAAGGAATACAGTGTTCTCTTTTCACGGACTGACTGGGGTAGGTCGTTCCAGTCTTTGATGGCAGTGAAGAAGAATGTTTGCTTACCCTGTCCTTGGATTCTCGGGACCTTAAAATTAAACATCCTGTTTCTTGTATTATGTCCACTCCTCTCAATTGCTTTAACAAAATCATTCTTTAGATACTCTGGAGCTCTGTCATAGAAAATTTTGAAGGCATTAGTTAGCCTGATTTGTTTGGCCCTGTCAGAGACATTGAGCATACCTATTGACTGAAGTTGTTCCTGGCCAACATGTGATCTGGGTCCTAGGTTCAGCATGAACCTAACCATTTTATTTTGAGTGACCTGAAGTTTGTGCTGTGCTGATTTAGATGATGCAGAGTACCAGGATGACACAGAATAGTCAAAATGACATTGAACAAGCGCTTGGCAGAGGGTCTTTTTGGTCGCCGCGGGCAAGCATCCCACCTGTCTATACAGGTATTTTATACGTGCTCTACACTTACTCAGGATAGATTCCAAAATTGTTTCACCTGACAAACTCGCGTCCAGTTTCAGTCCGAGATATTTAACTTGTGACACTGTTGTTATAGGAATATCATTACAGTTGACCGAGAAGCCCACAATGTCTTTCAGTTTGCGTTTTGTTCCACATAAGATGGCTTCCGTCTTGCCCAGGTGAAGAGATAGTCTATTGTCCACTAGCCATTCACTACATGATGCTAGTTCTTTGGAAAGTGAAGCGGCAATACTTATTGGGTCTTTTCCTGAAACCAGAAGCACGCTGTCGTCTGCATACAGTAATAATTTACATGAGACGCTCAGTTCCATGTCGTTCACATAACAGAGAAAGAGTAAGGGACCAAGGATGCTTCCCTGCGGGACCCCACAGTTAATTGGCATAGGATCAGATATATTATCATCAATTTTGACTCTTTGGGTTCTACCACTAAGATAAGATTTAAACCAGTTCACAGACCCTATGCCCATTGCTTGTAGTTTATTACATAGGATATCATGGTCTACTGTGTCAAACGCTTTTTGTAGATCAAGAAGAACCATACCGGTAGTTACCTTTAGACATTTCTTTACGAATGTGATCCGTTAAGTGGATGAGACAGGAGTCTGTCGAGTACATGCATCTGAAATCTGATTGAAACTTATAGAATAGATCATTTTGTTTGATGTAGTGTTCAATTTGGGTGTATACCGCTCTTTCAAGGATTTTAGATACAATACATAATATGCTAACTGGTCTGTAGTTGCCAACTTCTAGTTTATTTCCTTTCTTGAATAGAGGGGTTAAAATAGCTTCCTTCAGTTCAGCAGGTACTGTGTTGGTGTTAATTGACAAGTTGATGATGTGGGTTAGGGGGCCTGCTATACCAATGGCTCCATCTCGTAGAAATTTGGCAGGAATTTTGTCTGGTCCTGTGCTCTTATGTACATTTAGGTTAGACAGCTCGTCAAAAGTGTATTTTGGTGTAACATTTTGCAATCTAAATGTGTTCGGGTGTATGTCTTTATCTCTGTAGAAATTACGAAAGGTGGCCGTTGTTGTCGTGTATTTATTGAGAGGTTGAGGTTGGTTCTGTGCAAGTGTGTTTGCTATGGAAGTGAAGAAGGAGTTGAAGTAGGTTGAAATTTGTCGTTTATCGTGGCAAACCTGATCATTAATGGTGAGAGCAATATTAGTGTTAGACGAATCCCTTGTCTTGTTGCTGTAGCCTGTTGTTTTTAGGTGCCTCCATAGTTTCTTTGGGTTATTCTGATATTCCTCTGCCTTATTGTGAAAATAATTATTTTTCGCTGATTTCATTTTCCTACTTAGTTTATTCCTGGCCCTGTTGAACTCATGTTTCAGACCTTGATCCTGTCTATGTTTCGCTAGCCTTTTTAACAGATTGTCTCTGTGTTCCAGATGGTGTAGTATGTCATTGTTGATCCATGGGTCTGACCTTGCTTTAATTCTTATGTCTTTCAGAGGAGCTATTTCGTCTAGGATGTTTGTGATGATGGTTCTGAAGCCAACCCATGCGTCATTAACGTTTGTACTTCCAAACACTGGAGACCAGTCTGTATTCCATAAAATGTCCAGAAATGATTCCTTATTGTAGTTTCTGAGTGACCTTGTTTTGATAACTAGCTTATGATTCTCTAGGGTAATTTTTGTGGTTTTCCACATATATCCACATTTCCACATATGTTTATTATTTTTATGAGGCTCGCCTATTCTGATGCACTCTAGATTAGTCATACTTAAAATCACTTTGATTGTTCCTTTTTGCGAGTCTCGGGTTCCCTGAAGAACATTAGATTAGTTATACTTCATTATTATCCATTTTCTCTTCAGAGTCTTCCGTTTTCAGAGACACTCTAGATGCGGATAAATAGGGCCAAGGTTAATAAAAAACGGGTTGAATCACATGAGATGCTTTACGGGAGTGTTTTCTGGACCCCCATGTTTCACATGTTTTTCATATCACTCATGTTTAGCCCCATTAGTTTTTGAGATTGTAAGACATTCGCTCTATCAATTTGGCGATTTTAAGAGCAATCGTGCCATTAAGGTGTTGATATTTTTTTGCTAACGAGCGATAGCAAGCCTGCAATTTAGGAGGAAGCGGCCTTTGGCCGAAAATTCACAAATTTATATCGAAGTGGGGTCTTGGGGGTATTTTTTAACCTTAGAGGTCTAAGGAGCGAACTAAAAAAAAGAAAAAAGTAAATATAAACAATAAAATAAACATATACTGTAAACACAATAAAAATATAGCAAAGCTAACATGTCATAATTAGTTACTCCTTCCATTTGTCCTGGGAATCGTTCTCCTTGGTGGTAGCCATCTTGTCTTCTTGGTTTGTTGTTAATTTCTTGCTGCTTAGGCCTTATATACTGTTGTTGTTTCGTCTAACTTCTTCTTCTCTGCTTTCCTCTGGACGTTGGGCTTTCTGGTGGTGGTCTGGGGGTCTGAAATGTAGTGCCTGGTTCTTGTTCTTTCTCCACTTCCCTTGTTGTCTATCATTATTCTCTGTGCTTTAGTTTCTCCTTTCTGTTCTTGGCTTCCCGTCTGTTCTGCATTTGGTTCCTCTGGGGTTTTCCTTTTTCTATTTGTGGGAGTCTTCCTTATTTGCGCTATTTTATATATATATATCTTACTTGAATCTTACTTGAAGTCATCTAGAGGTCCCGTCCTCACAGTCGTGGTCCGCCACCGCCATATACTGTATATATATATATATTTATTAGTGGCCCCTCCATCATTGACGAACATGCCTATTACATAAGGCATCCTCTTCAAACACTAATCCGCCGTAGTTTGAATCTACCGCGCAGAGCATTTAAAAACTGAGGAGCCTTCATCATGAGCGCACGCGACCTCACTCATGGCTTCAGTCATTATGAATTGGGTTCTCACTACGAAAAAACTTCGTAAAAAATAAAAACAAAAAGAAAATAAGAATAACTATCCAATAAGCTTTCCATCATATCGTGGATGTACTTGTGTGGATTTCTGACCAGACGCTGAATCAGGCGTCATTCCTCCTTCTTTGCTCTGCGCTCAGCCTGCCCGGACGTACCTTTCAGGCTCCGCTGGTTCCGCATTCGTGGCGTCCCTAGTGAGTTTTTTCTCATTTGTTTACTCTGGGATGTATCGAGTAAGGTTAGGATAGGCGTAGCAGGAGTGTCCTGGGCTGGTTGCCCGCAGTGCAATGTATTTTGGGTCGTATGTATGGGGCATCTATTTCGGATGTACCCTCGTGGTCCTGTTGTGGACACGTGAACTTTTCACAGTTGGGTTAGTTGGTGATGCAGGCGGCTTTCATTACGCGTTAATTATTGCTGCCTTTTATCCTTCTGATGAGGTAAGCTGTGTGTTTGCTGACGTTCCCAGCGTATTTTTCTTCACTTAGTGAAGTTTTTTCTGGTCCGGTGTCAGGCTTCCCGGGGTGGGAAGTTATCGCTTCGGTGGTGTATTGGCGGTGGTTCCTGTTGTGATATTCCAGTGTGTGTTTATATTTCAACTATTTTCATGCCGTCTACCTAGGCCTAGCCAGCCGCTCGTAGCTTTGCCACATGTCTAGTGTTATTATTTATTTTTAAATATGCCCTACTGTGTCATGTGTATCCGGGTTTTAGTTGTGTATTGGCTAATTCCTCGGACTATATTTGTTTCCTGGTTTAGTTGTGTATTGGCTAATTCCACGGATTGTTGTGACCTTGGTTAGTCGTGCGTGTCTCTCCTCGTGTCGTATTGTTCAGATGGTGTCTGTTCTGGGTGGGGTTTGCCTTCCGGCGGGTTTTTCTCGGTTTCACCATGAAAAATCCTGACCGATGAGCAGTGTTGGGCCACACGTGGTTTTTAACTCTGGCTGGTTCCCCGGCGAGGGGAGGTGTCTGTGGCTCTCCAGGACTGCGTCTCTGTGGGTGCCTGGTTTCAGGCCTCCTTTAAAATTCCCGGCGGGATGGCTGTACCCTTCCTTACATATATATTTAGTTATATATAAAGAAACGACGTTCTTGAGAACACTCGTTTTTTATAGGTTTTTCTACCTGGTTTACGACAACCACAGGGAAAACCTAGCTGTTGTTTAGGCGTTCCTCCCCGGCGATCTTTTCAAAGAAGTAGGGTCAGGAACTTGTGGGGTTAACTTTTAGACTTCTCACCCGGCGGGTGCACCTGAGCAGGGTGGGATAAAACGACTTAGGTCTCTTATAGTTAACCAATCCATTTGAGTGATACTCTGTGTATCGCTGCCTTTACTCTGACGGCAATTGAAGGTTCAGTGAGGTTTAACCAAATCGATTTTCACACCCGGCGGGTGCCCCTAAGTAAAGGAACTAAGGAATTTATAAACAAATTCAATTTCGATTAACCTTAATTGGGTGATACTTTCAGTATCGCCGCCTTCTATTTTTACGACGATCGTTTGGGACAATTCGTTAAAAAATCAGATCTCGTATATTCCTGCCCTGGGCTATTCTACTAAAATATTTCAAGGGCCGGCGTCTTTATGAGGGGGGGATTTGTTACAAAATTGAATCTTGAGACAGTCACCACCTCCTACAGACTATAAGTGCCATACTGGACCATTATATCAGAGGGTATTCTTCATGTTCTTTAGCTAAGAAGATTTGTTTAGCTTCTTTACACCCAGCCGCGTGGCGAGATGTGTTAGCTGTGTCTTTGCATCCCGTTACCCGGCGGGTTATTAACACTTGTATGCGAACACTTGGGTTAACCTTATGAGCATTAATTCCTGGAAATTTTTCTTTATTTTTCCAGAGCTGAGCTCCGGCGGACCAATACAGACCCGGCGGTAGTTCCTCACACCAGTCTCTGTCATGGCTAATGTGGCCCCAGTTTTTGCCCTGTGCATTACCCCTACTTGCGCGGGTATCCCAATTTTTGCGCATACCCTTTGCATAAGGTGTGTTAGATGTCTAGACCGTTCAAGGGGTCTCTGGGTTACACTTAATTGTTCATTTTGCTCCCAATTAGCCAATAAAGTCCTGTGTGACAATGACAAGACCGCGGCAGTAGCGTTGAGAGAGGTCAGACAACAAATGTCGGCCTATACTACCATTGTCGCACATAAGTCACTTCAATGTGACAACGTCCCACTTTGGGATAAGTTGCTGTCAGAGCACCCTCCCCCTAAACGTACCTCTAGAGTAAGGGGTTTTAAGCCGACAGAGACTAGCCAGGGTTCTGTATCGTCTGTGGATACGTTTAAACGCCCGAGAGAACCTACTCCCCCGGCAGCCACCTCCTCGTCGCAGGCGAGATCGAGGTCAAGGTCACCCCTCAGACAACGGTCTTCAAGTCGGGCCTCTTCCCCGGCTAGTAAGAAGTGCAAGACCGAAGCTTCCCCCAGAGGCCATGGTGGTGATTCTTCCAAACCTAGGTCTAGTTCGCGGTCACACCGTAGCCACAAATCCTCCAAAAAGGATTCCCATAAGAAGTCCTCTCGACATTCTACTAAGTCTAGTGCATCTCATCGTACCTCTACACCTGACAATGTTTCTGTTACAGCCTCAGAGTATAGTGAAGCGCCTGTCCCTAAACAAGATTTACCTATTGATATTTTAACCCTAGAAATGGAAAGTTCAGGATATTCAATAATTGAGAATGTTTCAGACTCTCAAGAGAGCGTAGGCCAGAGCCTCGGTGTTTGGCGGTTTGCTCAGCCTGGGTCTGACCATCCACGTCCGACTCATACGAGTCACACAGTAGCCGATGTCCACAGGGACGCGGCGACCCCATCCTCTATCCCTGATTTATCTTGGAAACAAGGTGCCCCTGCCTCGGCGGGGTCTTCTCAGGAGGATCGGGAGGAACAAGATGAAGTGTCATTAATTTCAGATAGGGAAGGACAAGGGTCAGGCTCAGGCCTGGACGCCGCCCATGATAATACTAATTCACCTGAAAGTTCTGCACCTAACCAGTTTGTTACAGCACAAGAAATTGATGGGTTACTTACTCATGCTCTATCAAAATTCTTTAATCAACAACGAGAAAACCCCACAATGGACTTGGGGGCTCCCTTGACAGGTTCTGCGGTACGGCCTCTGATAACGTCAATCGATTTATCTAAGATTCCTAACCCTCCTACTCTGTCACCGGCAGGGAGCTCTAAGCCAGCTACGGCGGCATTCACTACGTCAAATGTCAGGGTCATTACGGATGTTAATCCACCCCCTCTAGATAAAGCGCCTCTTAGAAAAGTAGCTATGCCCCTGCTTTATGGGCCAGACGAGTCATGGGTTCCCTTTGAACCCCTCTAAGCCAGAGCTTGCCCAGCCTACCTTGTCAGGGGAACTCCCGGTACCACGTGAGTGGTTTATCCAGGGAAATAAGTCTAAGAAATTAAGGGCATTGGATGCCTTGGGTAATGTTTTGGACGTAAATATCAAGGCTATACCTAGTTATTATCATCAGGATTATTTTGTTTATGCATCTAAGCCTGCTTTACCCCCTGCCTCAGCTTCAAAACTTTTTTCAGACTGGTCTAAGCTGGATGGGTTTAATGATATTAAGGCTCTGTCGGCTATTACTCCTGAACTAGATTTACAGACCGTCACAGACGAGACAGCTAATCCAGTATTGAAGGTGGGACAGTTGGGACCAGGACCTTGGGTGGATTGGGAGGTAGAGGCTCAAAACTTTGCAACCACTTTCACTTCTAAATCTTCCCACCAGATCCCTCAGGATACACATTCATGGTTCTCAATGCCGGTAGGTTCTGCCGGCGGAGTTCCGTCAGCTTTATTTTCTTTTTAGCTGCCCCTAAGATTAATCTTTGTGAACTAAAGGAACCATTCATTACCCCTACCCCTTCTCACCTAGACAGAGAATTTAGGCTAAGGGGAAAAGCTTTCCGCCTGTTTTCACAGTACATAGTTTCTCAACAGGTGGCTAAGTCTTTACTCAGGTCTACTCAGGCAATCGCAGACGCGGATGCTCGAAGATCAGTTGAATTATCCCGGCGTCTGATTCTTCAGTCGTCAATTCAATCCTTAGGTGACATACGCACAGCCTTACTTGAGGCGGTGCGAGCACGACAGGATCTTAGGATGTCATTAGTTCGCATGCTGCATGATCGCATTGCTAACCAGGTGGTAATGTCCCCAGTACTTACACCTTCTTTAATGTCCCCTGATGTATGGCGAACAGTGTTTAACATGGCACAGGCCGTGAAGCACAGTCCCGCACAGGCTAAGAAACCTGCATTTAACTTCCCCAAACCTAAGCCTCCTACTAAAGCTCAGCCAGGGGGTTCTAAGCCGTTTCTTCCACCTAAGTCCTCCCAATCCCCCCTGGGTCAGTTCAGGCATAGACAGAGAGGGTTTTCAGGACAGAGGGGACGCGGCCAGTATAAGCCGGGGCAGGGCCAGTCTTCGGCCCACACCAGCCAGCCGGCGAAGCGTCCAACACCACCAAACCCACCATAAAAAACTAAAGTCTTTCTCACTCCCAGTGCCTATCTTAGAGCCGGAGGAACCGAGGGAAGTACAGCCGGCGAACCCTTGTCTGCTAACTGGGTCGTTCCGAACGTGTCACCAAGCATGGCCGTTAAAAACCTGGGCACGGATGGTGGCACGCAAAGGCATCACTTGGCAGTGGCTCCGGCGACCTCGCTTACATCAGCCGACAACGGCAAATTGTGTTTCATTAGAGGTGGAGTTGCTGGTCCAGGAGATGATTGCCAAGAATGTCATCATCCCGGTACCTCCAGATTACCCTGTATTCACGTCAAAACTGTTTTTGGTTCCCAAACGGGACAGTGTTCAGATGAGGCCGGTCGTAGACCTGTCGTATCTGAATCTTCACATTTACAACGAGTCTTTCAGAATGTTAACAGTTCATCAAATCAGGCTAACACTTCCGCCGGGTGGCTGGATGTGTTCCCTAGACCTGACAGACGCCTATTGGCACGTGTCGGTCAACAAAAGATTTCAAAGGTTTCTGGCCTTGAGGATCAGGCACCAAAATTTTGTTTTTCAGAGGATGCCGTTCGGTTTGAACCTAGCACCTCGATTATTCACGAAACTAGTCCGGCAAGCCCTGATGCCATTGTTAAAACAGGGAATCAGAGTGTTGTGGTATCTAGACGACTGGCTGGTGGTGGCAGAGACACAACAATTATGCATAAAACATGTCAATATCATTTTTAATCATGTCAAAACTCTAGGCTTCAAGGTAAATCTGGTAAAGTCAAACCTTGTTCCCTCAAGAGTAATTCAGTGGATAGGGCTGGTCTGGGACACCGCCGCTCTCACTCTGAGTCAGAGTGTGGACAATCGCAACAGGTTTCGCAGGAAACTGTTCAGGTTTCTTCACAGTCTGACTACGACACGAAGAGTCTGGGAGTCTCTGGTCGGCTCTCTCAACTGGATTCAGCTAACTGTCAAGTTGGGCCGGTTGAAAGTAAAACGATTAATATTGGAAGGCAACAAATATTTCCCACTCTTACCGGCGGGAAAATTATGGCCCATACCAAAATTAATCCACACCTTACTAGCGGTCTGGGCGAAGAGGGAAACATTGCACTCAATCATGTCATGGACCTCTCCTCCTCCAACGGTATGGGTAGACACGGATGCGTCAGGCACCATAGGGTGGGGATTTCAGTCAAATCAGGGGCACCAGGGTCAGGGACTTTGGTCCCACTTAGAAATCTCTCACATAAATGTCAAAGAGTTACTAGTCCCCTTGTATTTCCTTCAGGCTCACGGCCCGGCGTTACGGGGCAAGTCAGTGGCCTTCAGAATGGACAATCTGAATGCAGTTCACTGTATTCAGAAACAAGGGTCAACGAGGTCAAGGAAGTTGCTACTCGTGTCGGAAGAGATTTTTGTTCTAGCCACCAGTCTAGATATTTATCTTCACGCATCTTATCTCCCAGGCGTAGCGAACGTCTGGGCAGACGCTCTGTCCCGGAGACAGAGCACGACAGTAGAATGGGAGCTCAAGCAACCCATTTTCGACCTAATGATTGCGGAGCTCTCCCATCCACAAGTGGATCTTTTTGCGTCCGAGGAGACTCACAAGCTCCCTCTATACCTCACCCGCCGGGCGATAACGCCGGCAGGGGGGCCAGACGCCCTAGTGACAGACTGGAACAGATGGAGCTCCATCTATCTGTTTCCGCCGCCAGATGCGTCACTAATGTGCCACGTAGTGAACAAACTACGAGTTTATCGAGGCTTAGTCTCGCTAATCGCGCCCCTGTGGCCGGCGCAGGTGTGGTGCCAGCAGTTAATAATGTGGTGCCCGGACCCGGTATCGCTCCCGGTCGGGTACTTCCACTTAGACACGATTGGCAACCTAGAGACCTCGCTGACTTTTGCATTATGGACATTCAGGAGGCCAAGTGGCTAGCACCATACGGTAGGGATGTGACCAATAAATTGCTCAATCAATATACTCAGTCTACTAAGCGACAATATCAATCTCATTGGAAAGCTTTTACTTCTTGGATTGTTAGAACGGAACAAACTGTACCCTCAGTGGCATTGGTTTTTAATTACTTGAACTATCTGTTTGAGCAGAAACGTTTATCTGTGGTTACTTTGAAGAATCACTTAACTGCGATTAGAGTGCCCTTTTTCGACCTTACAGGTCTATCCATACCGGTGGCGGAGGAAACAGGATTTATGAGAGCGTGTTTTAAACTCCGCCCACCTCCCCGTCACCTCATGCCTACTTGGTCTCTGGACAAACTTTGTCTTTACTTCATTCTCGTCTGTATCAAAATACTGCAGACTTTGCTTTAATCTTAAAGAAGGCAGTTTTCCTTTTGGCTTTGGCCACCGGAAACAGAGTGTCTGAGCTGGCGGCGATGAGCAACACACCTAATTGTCTTAGGTTTGGTAGACTTAATGATTCAATTTCCATTGCACCCTCCCCGGCGTTTGTAGCCAAGAATGAGCATAGTGCACACGTGTTTTCTGTATTCACGGTGCCGGCGTTAAAAAGGGGAAAGGTGCATCATAATTTATGTCCAGTGCAAGCTCTAACCAAATATTTGAGAATAGCTCCTCATAACCCCCAAGGTGCTTTATGGGTAGCGAGTACGGGTAAACGCTTACTTAAACGGCGATTAGCCTCTCTTCTGGTAGAAGTCATTAAAGAGAGTAATCCCGGCGTTGTGGGTAGGGCCCACGATTTACGCAAGTGGGCGGCCTCTTTACGTTTCCTGAAAAACTTTTCAGTTGAAGATATTGCGTCCACACAGTTGTGGGCGTCTAATCATACGTTTCTCTCTAGATACTTGTCAGTTGCTCTAGACAAACCTTCCTTACCATGTATAGCTTTAAGGCAGAGGGTCTAGGTGGCCCTGCAGTCACTTATGTTTATTTTCAAGGAAGGGGGGGGGGGGTGCAGTCAGTTGACATAGGACACCCTAGACCCCGCCGGAGTATGAGAGCTGTGATACAATTTAAGGTTAAAATGTGATATGAAAATTTCTCTGCGAGAATTTGTGCTAGTACAAAGTTTAGTACAAAACAACGGTGTTGTTATAGTAGTTTTAGCTGCGAAAGCAATGTAACATTAGTTCAATGGAGTTCATTAGCAATTGATCTCCACATGTATTTTGGGGTTTATGATGTGCACATATAAACTTATAACTTATTATTTGTCACCACTCGTTGAGTGGGGTGCCTTTTGTAACTACAGATCTGTGTTCAGAATCTTCAGGGTTACCTATTTTGTCAGGCAGGCTTCTTTGAAGCACGCACCTGCCTGAACCCCCTTTTTCTTGTATATTTCCGGCCTACGCCGTATTAAATACATTTTTCAAAAGTAAGAATACTATGTGGTTGTTTTTATTATCTGCTTTTCTAGAGTTATGATATGATTACGAATGTCCCCCTCCAGTCTTAGATATCAGGCATGTTCGTCAATGATGGAGGGGCCACTAATAAATTATAGGTTTGACTCCTGTAAGGAGATAAAGAAAACCTAATATTTAGTAGTGGCCCCGTAATCATTGACGACTGGGGCCCTCCCGACCGTCCCCTTCCCATTCGTTGATGTATTAAGGATTTTGGTTTACTTGATATGTCAGTGAAGGAGGAATGACGCCTGATTCAGCGTCTGGTCAGAAATCCACACAAGTACATCCACGATATGATGGAAAGCTTATTGGATAGTTATTCTTATTTTCTTTTTGTTTTTATTTTTTACGAAGTTTTCGTAGTGAGAACCCAATTCATAATGACTGAAGCCATGAGTGAGGTCGCGTGCGCTCATGATGAAGGCTCCTCAGTTTTTAAATGCTCTGCGCGGTAGATTCAAACTACGGCGGATTAGTGTTTGAAGAGGATGCCTTATGTAATAGGCATGTTCGTCAATGATTACGGGGCCACTACTAAATATTAGGTTTTCTTTATCTCCTTACAGGAGTCAAACCTATAATATATATATCACCAGTTCAGTTCAGTCAGTGACAGGAGGAGGTTGTGTTAATTTGAGTTCCTGCCCGGACCACCTGCTCGTGACCCAGTGACCATACGCACCTACCTGTGTTTGGAGGCAGTGCACTCGTGTATATATAAAAGTGTTTTAGCTCAGTTTTTAGCTGTTAGTTGACTTATTTGTATTTGTTTTCTGTACTTAGTTGTTTGCTCCTCGCTAAGCTTTTTAGGATCATGTCAGGTATGGAGTGCGAGTCCTTTACTGAACTGCATCATCTTATTCTCCAGGTAAGGGAAGAGATGGTTGTGGTGAAGGAAGAGGTCTTGGCTCTAAAGGAGGTTAATGTTAAACTTCAGAGGGAAGTGGATTTGATTAAAGACGAAAATCTAGCTTTCAAGCTTAGCCAAGAGGAAATTAAGTCGAGTAAGGGGAAAAGGGAGGAAGTTGATGAAAAATTGTATTCATGGCAGGTTGTTAAAAATACGGGTGGGAAAGTCACACTCAAGAAGCAGGATAGTAGAATAGGTATGAGTGTGACAAATACATTCTCTCCTTTGCGAGACGAATGTGAGGGAAAAGATAGTCAGGATAAGGGAGGGTTAGCCGAAGTGCCTGCCGCCGACTCAGCTCCAACCGCTGACGCTGTGCTACCTACCACCACCACCACCCCCACCACCATCACCAAGGGAGCTTCTGCCACCACCGGGGGTTCTCTAACTGCAGCTGCTGGATCCTCCCGAGGGAAAGGTAAGTCTGTGTCCCGAGAAGGTAAGTCTGTGTCGATTGTGGGCGACTCCATGGTAAGACATTTAGTTAGGGCTACCCGCACTAAACTTAGGAAGGTTGTGTGTCTGCCTGGCCATGGAGTTGGGAGGGTTTTAGAGAAGATGGACCACATCTTGGAAGATAGTGGAGATAACCCCATTATCTGTCTCAGTGCCGGGAGTAACGATGTTGGTAAGGGTAGAAGTGAGGAACTGCTGCAGCAGTATCGGGATGTGTTAGATAAGGTTAGGATGAAGGGAGGGATCCCTGTAGTACATTTTTTAAATAAAAGACCTCAGTCTACGTATTGTGAAAAACCTGTTATCCTCCGGCAAATTGTGGGGTTGAGTGAGTGAAGGGGGGGGACAGTGAATGAAGGAGGATACATGTTTTTCATAATACGTGTTGCTAGCCCCAAACGCGCGAGCAACTGTGGCTTTCAACCATCTGACACATCCCCTTTTATTTATGTGCATCACACATGTTACATACAAATAAAGTTTATGTTTTGTTTTACCCTACTGTGGAAAGACTATGGATACACGACTCCTGCCCGGGCCTCACACAGTGGCATGACCCAGTCCTGTCGAACTGAGGTCATGACGCTGGTGGCATTGCCCCGGATGATAGCCATCCCTAGTCTTTGCTTGAGCCAGAGGGTTGCCCGGGGTTCTCCTGAAACTTCTCTGATTTTACGGCCTATTTCATTCACCATCTTAAGGGTGGTAGGGCCGAAGACTCCTGAAGTTTCGAATGCCAGCGGCTCGAACTGATGATTTCTGGCGATGGCTTGATATTTTTCTCGCTTTTTATTTTCTGCTATCCGGGCGGCTTCACCTGCTTCGTCGGCGTTTCTGGCGATGTTGGTTGTGGAGAAAGTGTCAACACATGTGGCATCCCACACGAGGCACCGGCCATTCTTGTAAGGGAAAGTGGTCATCCAATCTGGCCGTTTGCCGTCTTCTCTGTGAAGTCCATGTGGTTCGAGGATTGATGCACGGTTAGCACTCTGCAGGGCCCGTTTTATGACATCATTTAGTGCAGAGTGTCTTGGCAGGCGGCCTGCGTTGTAATTACATGACAAGGCATGGTGACCTTGAGCATCCATCCCCCCACCACACTTGCAAGTGTGTGGGTGACAAACTGCCGCACCCACTCTGAGCACGATGGCAACCTGGAGCGCTTCAGCATCCAAGTGAGTTCCAAGAGGTGGGATGGGGATGGCGTGTAACCACAAGCCACTCTCCGAACGGGCGGCTGCCTGGAGGCGTGCTTTTGCAACATGGTCTGCATTGGTTAGGAGATTTTCTTGAGTTTTCTTCGCCGAGATGGTATCCCACGCTTTCTGCTTGCTCCTGGAGGTACCCTGAGGCTCCTCCTCTACTCCTGTACTTCCCTTCCAGGTGTTAATCGCTGCTGTTACGTCCCCATTAAGTGTCATTCCGGGTTGAGAAGAAAGGATGGACACTACAAGGTCGTTGGTCGCGATGAGGGAAGAGATAAAGGCTGGGGAGGCAATATCCGAGGCTCTCCGTATGCCCAAGCCCCCGAGGCGGACAGGAAGGGAAGGGTACATTGTATCCTACCCAGAAGAGGAGTTCCCAAGGAATGGACATCCAGGGCGATTGGTGTCAATTGCCGTTTGGAGAAATATTGCAAAGAAAAAGCAATACCATTCATTGATAACTGGGATAGTTTCTATGGGAGAGATGGGATGTACGCAAGGGATGGGGTTCATCTTTCACGGTTAGGGGTTTCTACATTAGCTTGTTCTTTAGATAGGGTGGTTGTGGGGTTTTGAACAGAAATATTGAGAGTGTAAATGAGAGGTTAAATGGATTTTTTTTAGCGTCAGGCGAAAGCGATAAGGATATTCAGTCTCATGCTAAAAATGATGACTATATTGCAAATGATAGTAGTGATGGTGCAACAGAAGATGGAAATGTCGTTAGAAATAAAGGTAAATTAGGTATAAAGAAAAGAAGTAAATTGAGAGTATATTACACAAACTGTAGGAGTCTATGTAACAAAATGAACGAACTTAGAGCCCTTGTCAGCAAAGAAAATATAGACATAATAGCGCTAACTGAAACGTGGATTAATACAGAAACCAGGCATTTTTTAGCAGAATTTGATATACCAGGATATAGTTTGTTTAAATATGACCGAACAAGTAAGAGGGGTGGAGGTATAGCAGTGTTTGTCAGGAGTACATTAAAAAGCTGTATTAAATCAGGTATTAGACTAAATAACGATAATGAAAGTGTTTGGGTAGAGGTTAACGAAGGTAGTGAGACCATAGTTATTGGAGTTATGTATAGACCGCCAAATATGAGTAGAAATGACGGAACATCATTATGGGAGGAAATTAAAATGGCATCAAGATTTAGCAATGTGTGCATTATGGGGGATTTTAATTTTCCGAATATAGATTGGCAGCATTAAATAGGAGACTCTGATTCTGAGGAGTTTATAGAGGTAGTACAAGATAGTTTTTTATTTCAATTCATAGATATGCCGACTAGAGGTAATAATATTCTCGATTTAGTTTTCAGTAACAATGAACATATGGTAAATAATGTAGAGATAGGGGACCACCTAGGAAATAGTGACCACAATTCTGTGTATTTTAATATACAATGGAAAGGTAATACAGAGAGAATACGACATTAATACCTGACTTCAGAAAAGCCAATTATGGTGGGTTAAGAAGAGCCCTATTAGCTGACCCTATGTTAAAAAAATTAAGTCGATCCAGGTGTCCAAATGAGTGTACCCCTTCTCAGGCACCTGTCATCTTAAGTCAGGAAGAGACGTCAACCTTGGTAGATACATACGATAATTTTATCGAGTCAGTATTCAATGCACAAAATAAATACATCCCCAAAAGAAAATTTAGATCAACACAGAACCAACCCAAATGGATGAATAATAGACTATTAGATCTTCTAGGACAAAAGAGAGGAATATATAGAAAAATTAGAAAGGCGAAATTCACCTACTTGCTTACTATCAGAATCTATCAAGACAGGTAAAAAAGGATATTAGGAAAGAAAACAGAAATTATGAAATTAAGGTTGCCAATGACTCAAAAAATAATCCTAAAGCTTTTTACCAACTATATAAATCCAAGGTTAGAGATGTAATTGGTCCCCTTAAAACTTCGATAGGAGAAATGACAGAAAATGATTTAGAAATGTGCAGTACAT
The DNA here is from genome assembly GCA_032716605.1 of Paralithodes platypus. Classification (NCBI taxonomy): domain Eukaryota; kingdom Metazoa; phylum Arthropoda; class Malacostraca; order Decapoda; family Lithodidae; genus Paralithodes; species Paralithodes platypus. The sequence continues at coordinate 14,224,711 of CM064553.1, forward strand.
TAAATAGTCAATTTCATTCCGTTTTCACTAATGAAAATTTGGCACAGTTTCCAGAAGTCCGTAAGGTATATAGCGATTGTATAGAACATAGGTTAAGTACGATTACTATAAGTAGAAATGATGTGCTTAATGAAATTGACAGACTGAAACCTCATAAATCGCCTGGTCCTGATGAGGTATATGCTAGAGTATTAAAAGAATGTAGGGATGAGTTAAGTTACCCATTAACATTTGTATTTAACAAGTCATTGGAGACAGGTATAGTTCCAGAAGCTTGGAAGCTTGCAAACGTAGTTCCGATCTTCAAAAAAGGTGACAAATCAATAGCATCCAATTACCGTCCCATTAGTCTTACATCAATCATAGGAAAGCTACTAGAGTCAATTATTGCTAGTAAAATTAGAAACCACTTAGATACATTTAATTTAATAAATTCTTCTCAGCATGGATTCACTCAGGGACGTTCTTGCCTTACTAATTTGCTTAGTTTTTTCTCAGAGGTATATGAAGCAGTAGATAATGACAAGTCATATGATATAATATATTTAGATTTCAGTAAATCTTTCGACAGAGTCCCCCATGAGAGATTGATGAGAAAGGTTGAGGCGCATGGAATAGGTGGGGCGTTGTTGGGATGGATTAGGTCATGGCTAATTGGTAGGAAGCAGAGAGTCAGCATAAATGGTACAAAGTCAGAATGGGGAGCAGTCAAAAGTGGTGTCCCCCAGGGATCTGTATTAGGTCCTCTGTTGTTTGTTATATACATAAATGACCTTGATTTAGGTATAACTAGTAGGATAAGTAAATTTGCAGACGATACCAAAATGGGGAGAACAATTGATTAAGATAGAGATATAGAGTGCCTCCAAAGGGATCTAGATACCTTACACGAATGGTCAGTAAATTGGCAGATGAAGTTTAACATTGACAAATGCAAGGTATTAAAGATAGGGAAGATGCATACAAATGTTAAATATAAACTAGCTAATATGGAATTAGAAAACTCGAATTGTGAGAAAGATCTAGGTGTGTTTGTTAGCAATGATTTGAAGCCTAGACAACAGTGTATAAGCGTTCGAAACAAGGCAAACAGGATTCTCGGGTTCATCTCTAGGAGTGTGAGTAACAGAACTGCTGATGTTATCTTAAAACTTTACTTGTCATTAGTGAGACCCCATATGGATTATGCTGTTCAATTTTGGTGTCCTTATTACAGAATGGACATAGATTCATTGGAGAGAGTACAACGTAGAATGACAAACATGATCCATAATATTAGAAATCTTCTGTATAAAGAAAGGTTGAAGAAATTAGGCTTCCATTCGTTAGAGAGACGCAGAGTTAGAGGGGATATGATAGAGGTGTTCAAGTGGGTTAGTGGGATTAACAAAGGGGACATGACAAATGTACTAAAGCTCAGTGATAGCGAAAGAACTCGTACCAATGGTTTCAAATTAGATAAATTTCGTTTCAGAAAAGATATAGGCAAATATTGGTTTGGTAACAGAGTTGTAGATGGGTGGAATGGACTACCAAGTGCTATAGTGGGATTAAAAATGATAGGGAGCTTTAAGATAAAATTGGATAAGCATATGGACGAGAAGGGTTGGGTGTGAAGGGGAATCAGCAGGGTTGGGCCAATCAGCGCTCTGCAGACCCCGTAATCCTGCGTTAATCTCTAACCCTTTTGGTAAGATGATCCTCAGGGTATTAGAGTGGTCAGCCTATAATTGGGCTTTGTAATTGGGGTTGTGTGGGACAGGGATCTGCCTTGCTTAGGCCAATTGGCTTTCTGCAGACTCCCATTTTTATCTTATGTTCTTATAAACTATATATGAGATAATTATATATATATATATATATTATATATATATATATATATATGAGACTTTTTCTATTGCACTAGACATATCGAAAGCCTTCGATAGAGTCTGGCATAAATCTTTAATTTCTAAACTACCCTCCTTCGGTTTCTATCCCTCCATCTGTGCCTTTGTCTCTAATTTCCTTTCCGGCCGTTCCATAGCCGCGGTTGTGGACGGCCATTGTTCACTTCCTCACCCTATAAACTCCGGTGTTCCTCAGGGCTCTGTCCTATCTCCTATTCTTTCTAATTTTTATATATTATCTCCTTAACTGTACCTTAATTCCCATCCATTCATACGCAGACGACTCAACCTCACTACTCCATTAGTTTTTCAGAACGCCCCAGCCAGCAATTCCTCAACGACAAACGTAATGAAGCCATAGAACTCTTAAATTCTGATCTAAATACTATTTCCAATTGGGGCAGAGAAAACCTTGTTAACTTTAATGCTTCCAAAACCCAATTTCTCCATCTATCTACCCGTCAGGATCTCCCAGCGGACTATCCCATATTCTTCAACAATACAAAAATCAACCCTTCATCTTCTCTCAATATTCTTGGTGTCTCTTTTTCTTCTGCTCTCATTTGGAAGGACGATATTACCAGTCTTTCTAAGGCAGCCTCCCAGAAGCTGGGTGTGCTCAACCGCCTTAGGGGGTTCTTTTCCCCTGCACAGCTTCTTGCTCTGTACAGGGGCATAGTGCGCCTTTGTATTGAGTATTGTTCACATGTCTGGGGAGGTTCCTCTCACACCGCTCTCCTAGACAAAGTTGTAAGGAAAGCCTTTCGTATCATTAACTCCCGTCCACTCACCAACTCTCTGCAGTCTCTCTCTCTCCGCCGCAATGTTGCATCTCTCTCGCTATTCTATCGCTACTATAATAATCAGTGTTCCTCAGAGCTATCCCAGTGCATACCACCTCCTTTACGTAGGGCACGTGGTACTCGTCTTGCAACTGAATCCCACCCCTACTCTGTGCAACTCTCCAACCCAAGAGTGAAACGTTACTCTCAAACTTTCTTCTACTCAACAGCTGAGCTCTGGAACTCTCTCCCAGAATCAGTCTTTCCCTCTTCCTATGACTTAAATTGCTTCAAACTCCGTGTGTCCAGGCATTTTGGCTCGAACGTCCCTTGATTTTGGCCCTGTCACTCTTTCAACTATGGGGGAGGCACTCGCTATAGGCAGTAATGTCTTTTGCCTCCCTCAATCACATAGAAAAAAAAAAAAAAAAAAAAAAATATTTATTTATTTATACTCCCAGCCAGACTTGAGCCACCGATAGTCAGGACAAACTGTAGGTGGTTCTAGTCCGGCTGCATGGAAGTATTAAAAACAGTTAGTAGTTCACGTGTATTTGCGAGATATACAGTACCAGTATATATACAGGGTGTCCCAGGAGGAAAGGGCATAACTTTGGGAATTGATAAAGCAAGGTATTCTAAGCCTAAAATGTTCTATAACAAAAAGTCCAAATCTCAAAAGTTAAAAATGTATTGGAGGTTTTATGTAGTGTCCTCCCCCGCCTCACTGTAATGGACTCTTCCATGTCAGGTAGTTTCCAACTGATCCAAAGTGAGCTATTATATCTATAATAATTTTGCAACTTACAGAATTATAATATCTTCACAATAACATGGTAAAATAATTGCAATTAGATGGAGGTGTGGTAGGTACTAGGACAGCTAGGCCACCCTTAGGGGGAAATACTGAATAAAATGCCATTTTCAACATGCAATATCTCTTTACTGGTCAAGATTTGGAATATTTATTATAGAACATTTTAGGCTTAGAATATTTTGTTTTATCATTTCTCAAAGTTATGCCCTTTCCTCCTGGGACACCCTGTATATATATATATATATATATATATATATATATATATATATGATGGTCGATGGTTCGATCCCCACTGAGAGACTAGAAACATTTAGTGGCTCACGTGTATTTGTGATATATTCTCAATATTTGTAACTCTCATGCTTTGTGGGTTAGAATTAAATGAAATCATTTTCAACCAGAGTTGCGTCGGGACACTCAAAAATCCGTGTATGGTATTCTGGAAATATGGATCCTACAACTAGGTTTGAATTGAAATATAGTCGCCTAGTGGGTTTCCCTTCTCCCTAACATAAATAGGATAGAAGGCTGAGTGTCTTTTAGACTGCCGTGGTGTAATTGATTAAGCGTCGGCTATCGTTCTGATGGTCGATGGTTCGATCCCCACTGAGAGACTAGAAACATATATATATATATATATATATATATATATATATAGAGAGAGAGAAGAGGTTAATCTGAAACTTAAATTAGTTCAACTTGTTATTATTTGCGTTTTCTGAGGCACTCTAGATTAGTCACAATTAATTATTGTTTTCCTTTTCGGAGGCTAACGTTGTCTGAAATAACGGTCTAGCAGCCAACTTAAGTTAATTATATATGTATATTATTTTTATGAGGCTCGCCTATTCTGATGCACTCTAGATTAGTCATACTTGAAATAACTTTGATTGTTCCTTTTTCCGAGTCTCGGGTTCCCTGAAGAACATTAGATTAGTTATACTTCATTATTATCCATTTTCTCTTCAGAGTCTTCCGTTTTCAGAGACACTCTAGATGCGGATAAATAGGGCCAAGGTTAATAAAAAAACGGGTTGAATCACATGAGATGCTTTACGGGGGTGTTTTCTGGACCCCCTTCTCACTCATGTTTAGCCCCATTAGTTTTTGAGATTGTAAGACATTCGCTCTATCAATTTGGCGATTTTAAACGATACCTAAAATAAAATTTTCAATGGCTCTACTAACATCTCACCTCCTTCCTTTATGATTCTCGGGTGTATCCCATCCGGTCCCGGGGACTTACTTCTGTTCATTTTTTCTATAGCCCTTCTTATTCTAGCATGGGAAAACTCTATTAGTTCTAGTGCCGGTGCCTGTTTGATGGGAATAGTAGGCACTGCATCATCCGACTCCACTGTTAGTACCCCCCAAAGTATTTCCCCAGCACCTCTGCTTTCTCCTTATCAGTCTCCGCTCTACTCCCATCATCCAACCCCCCTACCAGCTCTGGGATCCCTACTCTTCTTGTTAACTTTTCCTGAATGTACTTCCAGAATATTTTTTGGATTATCCTTCACATTTCTAGCAATCTCTCTCTCCCTCTCCTTCACCCCCTCTCCTTGTCTCCCACCTTATTTTATTGTTTATTTGTCTGCGTTCCATATCCACTTCTTTAGCTTCCATACTAGACCCCCTGTTCTTTTTTAACAGTTTTAGTCTTTCCCACAATCGTTTCTTTCTTCTAATCAATGTCCAAAGTTTTCTTTTCATTGGCAATTCTGGGTTCGTTCTTTTCCTCAATTTTGTTTTATCCTTATATTCCCTTACTGGTACACTTTTGGATACAGCATTCTCCAGTTTGACTCTAATTTTCCTCCACATTCCTTCAGCGTCTTCACCGTTCAAGTATTCCCCCCAGTCAATGTCCAAACACCGTCTCAGCAGCTCATAATCTGCTCTATCATACATGTATATTTTTGTTATTGCTTCTATTATCCCTCTCTGTTTTAATATTGCAACTAAAGCTTATACAGGCATATATGTTTATTATTTTTACGAGGCTCGCCTATTCTGATGCACTCTAGATTAGTCATACTTGAAATAACTTGATAGTTCCTTTTTCAGAGTCTCGCGTTCCCTGAAGAACATTAGATTAGTTATACTTCATTATTATAAATTTTCTCTTCAGTGTCTTCCGTTTTCAGAGACACTTTAGATGCGGATAAATAGGGCCAAGTTCAATAAAAAACGGGTTGAATCACACGAGAAGCTTTACGGGGCCGGGTGTTTTCTGGAGCCCCTTCTCACTCATGTTTAGCCCCATTAGTTTGAGATTATAAGACATTCGCTCTATCAATTTGGCGATTTTAAGGTCAATCGTGCCATTAATGTGTTGATATGTTTTCCTGACTAGCGAAAGCGAGCCTGCAATTCAGGAGGAACCGGCCTTTGGCCGAAAAATTCACAAATTTATGTCGAAGTGGGGTCTTGGGGGTAATTTTTAACCTTGATGGAGTTCTAGGGAGTGAACTAAAAAAAAGAAGTAAACATATACAATAAAATAAACATATATACACAATGCAAATATATCAAAGCTAGCATGTCATAATTATGCACGTATGAACATGAAAGATACTAATTATCAGTATGTGTCGCGGAATGATTGGAATTCCGGTATATTCGTGGGTGCCAGGTGAGGAGTAGAGATCCTAAGGTAACAGAGATCGGCCAAACTCCGCCATCTTGGTGCCACAGGGGATATATTCCTCTGACTCTACCTCCAAATATGTCCATAACCATAATAAACATTCCGCAATACTGGTACAGGATATATAGCTTGGTCTGTGGATATACATTCTACATAATCATCTTTAAATACCGGTATAAAATAAAACCTGGTTGTTTGATATTTGCCACACCACAATGGCAGACAAAGTGAAATATGGCCGCTCTCTCTAATTACAGGATCTATAGTGAAGAGGACCCCAGCTATTAATCTCGCCGAAACAACTGGATAATACTAGAATAATTAGTGTGTATATTACTGTATATACTGTATATATATATATATATATATATATATATATATATATATATAGAGAGAGAGAGAGAGAGAGAGAGATCATGATGTCAGAATAACTACTTTATTTATTCAGATGCATAATAACGATTTTTTTTAAACCCGATGGCATATTCCTTTCCTACCATCTACCGTAAGTTCATTTTAGGAAGTGTTAAAACCCAACCACTACCAGCCTAAAGAAAGAGGTTGAAGTCTCCCCTCTCCTATTTTACCTACCAGCAGAAAGTTAATTGTGTTTGTCAGTGTTATCATTAATAATACCCTTACATTGTTCAGTGGTAGCTTGTGTATGTGTGTGTGTGTATGTGTGTGTGTGTGATAAGTTTAAGTGTGTTTGCTAATATGTTACCATAAATAATAGCAACACGTTGTTCAGTGTGTATGTAGTTTGTTGGAGTGGGAGTTTTATGGTTACCCCTAGACATGCAAGAAGGTGCGAGTCTATAGTTTCCCATTTAATTCTTTATCCCACGGTAACTATCCTAGGACTGGACGATATCCATTGTTACGTAAACAATTTATCAATGCAATTTTTTTTTTTTTTTTTTTTTTTTTTGTTTAAGAGACAATGAACGGAGGAAGGAAAAACACAGATAAAACAAAAAGGTCCATGTGCCTAAAGGCATCCTCCATTCATAAAATGTTTTTATATAAAATATAATTATACATCGATCATATTCAAATATATACAGCATTGTATTTGTTATGCCCTGTTTTTGTACTGGATTAACTTGGGTAATGTGAGTTCTAACTGACTGGGTATAGAAGGCTGCATGCACAAAACAAGGTATGAGGAATAGAGAACACCAAATAAACACACGGTAACAAGACACACGATCACGTTTATTGATATACACACTTCTGAATACTCGTACAAGACAAACGATAGAATTGAACAACACTAGCATAAGTGGATCTGGATGGAGCCTAGTCTCCCACTTCCAACGTTCAGGTATTAATCTTCTGATCACTGGCTTTATTCACAAGTTTATATACTGGAGACCATCAATGTTACTTATAGATTCAAATTCACTGTTAGATTTATTACTGGTAGCTCTGGTGCACAAGTAGTAGTTCACAGACTAGATTAGACATGCGTATTTTAGAGCACGGGAATTCTAGTAACCTCAGGGGGTACTGATCTAAGTTTTATATTCTTATATCAGAAACACATAGAACGCAAATCAGTGGGCGAACATTAGATATCACTAGGGTTTCACTTCTATGTAATAATATCTGGATATATGGGTAATTACGAGAGTTAATATCGCCTGTTAATTAATAAACACTGATACGCTTAGCACTTCCCAATGGAATGGGGCAAAGATATAGCCACTTCATAGAAATATTAATAAGTGAGTCTCTAAATAGCACTGTAACACTGTAGTACTGATAGAGTGAATCTTGGGTAGTATTTGATTGGTCTGGTCCTGGTTATCTTGCGTCCGTGATGTTGGGGGCTAACGACTGGTTCCACGGCCGTCCAGGTGGTCCATATGTAGGAAGTTCTCAAGATGGATCTCTTGGCGATCGTTGCTGGCTACACGCTTATATACCCACTGGTTTGTGAAGGTTATAAGGTGCACGTAGATTTCTTGTACGTGGACAGATGCTTCTATCTCAATCTGCCACAGAGTCTGCCGGCTCTGGAACTCAATTCTCAGCAACAAACAATGATAGAGCTCGAGGTCAACTCTGGTGACCAACCCTGGTTGGTGTCTATCTTTCAACTGATTTTACTGGGGACTGGAGCTTGGTTTATAGGCTCGGTTTTGGACCCTGTAGGCCATAGGGATCTCGAGTTTTGATGGACTTATTTGAGCTCTCAATTGATACGGGAACTAGGTAAGGTGGTGATTACTGTTGTGGCACATGGCTATATGGAGCCTTCATAATGTGATATAACTGAGCCTTAGTAAGAGGTACTATTTTGGCTATACTGGAAGTATTTAGGGGAGAGAGACTGGATCTACTTTGCGAGGAGGATTGGGACAGCTGTGATAGGAGCGTCTCTCTTAGATTGTTCAATCTTCATTCTATGGTATAGCTGAGGTGCTAATTTGGTTATTGGAGTATGCAAGAAAGGTTAATGGGTTATTGTGGGTTAATAGAGGTTAGTATAGGTGTTAGTCATACATGGTTAGTTCATTGATAGGAAGAATTCCTGTGCTACCTGGCAATGACCCGGAAGTCAAAACAGGGGTCAGGTATACCTCCGCCGGGGTAGGGGTCTCCCTCCTCGGGTGGGTGAAAAGGGGTAGGTGCGCGCCCTCTCTCTGTGATGGTCGTCCGGCGGATGTGGCTGGGGGCTTGCCATATTACAAGTGTTTGTAATAACCCTCTGTTTATGAGACAGATGTGGGTGTTCGTAATACCAAAACCGAAGGTGCCTTGACCAGCTGGTTTAATTGGTTGGGTTGTTAATTGCATGGTTTGTTGGATGTGGTGGAGACTGGGTTGCTAACTCTGCCACATTTATCTGGAAGTATGGCAATAGAAGTTAGTCACTGGCGAGGCGGCTAGCCTCGCACTGACGATCATTTGGTACAGGGTTATGAATGGGTTGTGAGGGAATAGATGGCATGCAAAGGGTTAGTAAAGTTCTAATGGTGTTCCTTCCTACTGGGGGAAGGTAGGCTGGATAGGAGTATATATACAAAAGGTTTGAGAATGTTAGTAACGGAAAAGTTAAGGATATTCAGGGGGTGTGGTGGAGAGGCTAGGTTAGGAGGGAGTGGAGGAGCGTGGGGGGTTAACGAGAGGGAGAGGGTTAAGGAGGGCTACGTGGAAGTTTGACCCTAAGGCAGTGGCGTAGCTAAGGGGGGGGGGGGGGGGCGGGTGGGGGGTGTTTGAAATCGCCCCCCGGGCCCCCAAGAGAAGGGGGCCCCCAAATGGATCTGAAAATAATATTAATTATACTAATAGTATATACTGTGTCACGGGTCAGACCGTGACTGTGATTATATACTATAGGGTTAGCTATATTTCTCGAGCGCGGGAAAAATTGGGGAGGCGGGAACAGCTGTAGAGAAAGGGAGAGAAGAGGGGTGGAGGCACAGGCATAGGCCTGTGTACCGCTAGGCACCTCGCGTACATGTGTGCGTGTGTGCGTTCTTGCTTGTGAGCGTGGGTAGGCCGCCGTTACGCGTACATGTGTGTGTGCGTTCATGTTGTAGGCGTGGTCATAGGGAGTGTCCAGTCTTTTCATTGGCACCAAATTCAAAATGTGATGGGGGAGGGGAAAACCGAGGTTATAAAGGGGGCAGGGATGCCCAGGACAGGCCTTATTCTCCTCCTGCCCGACCCCAACGAGATAGTCCAATTTTGTTGTGCCCGCGATGAATGGGTCGGCAGGGCTGCGAGGGCACCTCGTGCCCTAATTCAACCATAATCAGGTGAGTCCAATTCAGTTAGACAAGTGTCAACGTTGATTGAGATATCCAGAGTGATGTGTGGTGGTGAGAGTGATGTATGGTGGTGTGCTTGTGTGCGTTGGCCAGTCACCAGGACTGTGCCAGACCGTGCACATGGCCAAGGTTGTGACGCCGACCGAATTAGCTTATGCTATGGCCGAGAATGGCAGGTGTAAGCATGACCCCACAGAGGGCTTGCTAAAGGCTAGGGATGCCCAGGGCGACATTGTTCTCCTGCGGCGATATCCCACTGATTTAGCTATGCACGTGGCTATGTGTGGATGTGTGCGGGTGTGGTGAGTGACGCCGTAACGCTTAACCCCACAGAGGGTGAGGTTACCGCTAGAGGATTGTCGGCTTGAAGGGCTTGTCGTACTGCCCGTTTTGAGACCCTTTGATTAGGCAACTCTCATTAGTCTAGCGAGTCACGTGTGTGTGGATGTGTGCGGGTGTGGTGAGTGACGCCGTAACGCTTAACCCCACAGAGGGTGATGGTTACCGCTAGAGGATAGTCGGCTTGAAGGGCTTGTCGTACTGCCCGTTTTGAGACCCTTTGATTAGGCAACTCTCATTAGTCTAGCGAGTCACGTGTGTGTGGATGTGTGAGTGACGCCGTAGCATCTTAACCCCACAGAGGGTGATGGTTAACGCTAGAGGAGTGTCGGCTTGAAGGACTTGTCGCACTGCCGTTTTGAGACCCTTTAATTAGGCAACTCTCATTAGTCTAGCGAGTCACGTAACTGAGGAGGTGAGAGAGAGAGAGAGTGATGAGTGTGATTGACGGGTACTGTGAGTGTGGGAAAATCTCGTAGTACCTTATTCGATCATGCGGTCATTTGCTGGGCTAGACGATATCACAGTAGACTAAAGGGTTGGTTGATGTGAGATTTCGTGTGACAAGCAGTAATCAGTATAATGATTTGGGGTAATCTTAGGGGTAGTTATAATACTGGGTAATTGTATTTAGGTAAGTGGATTAGATAAGTGGGTTAGATTGAGTGGCTGAGTGTGTGAATGAAATTGTCTCTTTGATAAATGCAATTTCAGTGTCGCTATTCAATAAAACCATTTTAGTAGGAATGTTTGTTTCTTTAATTCTGACTAACTTTAAGAATATAATTATTATCAATATATACCTATCATTACAATAAATCCGTGTACTCTATTATCCCGCAAGCTGGGAACTGCAATTTTCTTTTCAAATATATTACTGCATCGAGTCAGTATAGATATAAATGTATAGCATGTTCTGGGACTTTTGTTGCCATAATTTCACAAGGGATATTTGTCTATTTTTGATCTAAAGTAACGACACTATCAATTATAGGTTTATTTCCTAGATAATGGGCAAGTGTTACAGTAACCTATTAGTCTTATGATCTATTACAATTGGCGATCTGGACAGGATTACTATTACAATTGGCACCGGGCATGATCTATTACATACTGTATATATAAGTAATATTAATAATGAGTAAAATAAACACCATGTGTGTTTTCTGATTTAACCTCTTTCTTTTCTTCTATCCTGCGACGTCATGGGTATTTAAAACTAGAAAAATAACGATCACTCCATCAGTATTGATTTGGCGGTGCAAGGGGAAACAACGTCGCTCTCGCTCCTAGCCTCCTACCCGCCACTTGCTTAGGACACACTGCCTATAGGACAGGTAGCCTGGTAGGCCTAATGATTATACTTTATATACATTACAAAATAGCACTATTGAGTTTGACAGTTGGTTAATATACTGTGTTTTTCGTAAGCATGTGTAAAGGAATAATAAGATATAGCCTAATTTGACAACAAGAAACATGGTGATTGTTAGTAAGTTGAGTGTATAATCGAAGATTAGGCCTACATACAATTATATAAATATATGAACCAAAAATTTCGGTAATATTTTCTTTTTCGTGATCTGTAATGGTCAAATCGATAGCTATATTTCATAGATAACCTATGTACTTAACCTTGTGAGAAAGTTGAGTGGTATCGAAGATATTTGTAGAGTAGGCTAAACTTCTAAAGTGCTAAATATTTAGGCCTTGAAATTTGTAGGACTATGTTTTGGTCTCATATTTTTTTCTCGAACTGTAGGGGGCCTAACATAGCCTATACAATGTTTATGGTCTTACTAAACCTTAGCTTTATCGTGAAAAAGATGCATAGTCGTTTAATATTAGTCAATTAAGTATGGGTGCAATACATCAGCTAAAATAGAGCATAGAGAGGCAACATTAATGGTGTAGAGTGTAGGCTACCTTGGTTAGGCTATGAGCACTATGACTCATTCTTTCAAATTTAGACTCTGGATCACTTTTATTTATGCTACCATACGCCTTCCATATAGGCTATAGGCTATGGTGGCTGTACATATCAAGCCCAGGAACTGTGAAATAAGAAGGAACACAGTTGTGAGCATTGAATACTCGTTTGTAGGTTAATCTAGCCCTTTGGCTGGTTCAGGGTCAGGTGCAAACGTTGGTAAGCTTTCTAACAAGTTACTGGGGTTCTCAAGAAGAGGCCCCCAGTATTGAGATTTGAGGTAATGCATAGCTTGATTAGGCCTACCAATGACGCATATTTTAACTCCCTAACGCCAGTGGTGGGGTTGAAATAATATTTTAATGTTATCACGTTTCATGTACATTATTATTTTTTATTATTTTATTAGTATTATATTTTATATTCTTATTTCAGACATGCCTAATGAACGACAAAGAGAAAGAGTTCATCAAAGTGGTATATGTTTTACAGTATTGTACCATCCATTGTACATGTATTCCTAATCCATTAGATAACGGTGATATAATAATTAATTGTATATTAAATTATTACCAGTACCCCACTATTGAGTCATGGATATCGTCAAAATGCACCTAGGTAGCATTATTATTCTAAAAATTTCTCGGGGGGGCTTACAGCGCCCCCCCGAACCCCCCAGCTGATTAGGCTCGCTTCGCTCGCCACCCCCACCCCCAAACCATGGAGGGGGCCCCTCCAGGCACCATGCCCCCTGGGCCTCCAAATCTCTAGCTACGCCCCTGCCCTAAGGTCTCTGGGCGTAGGGGTGGCATTAGGCTACAGTTGGTATCGTAGCCTGCTGCCTGGGGGTTAATGACAGGGAAGGTATGTTAGCCAAACGCTACCGGGGGATGAGCAATATGGGGTGGTGTATGAGTCTGGAAAGGATAGAATCATGTGGACTGTGGGGCTGTGGGGAAGAGGAGGTTAACTGTAGGTGTGTGCTTGACTGTGGATAAAAGTAGAGAAAAACATGGTGTATTATTACTCGTCAATACGATGGTTATGGACACTGTTAATCTGACACTATTTCTTGCTGACCTAGTTGTTTCTGGGAACTGCGTTTTCTATGACATATACACCAAAGAAAGCGGCAGTTCGTAGGGGTAGCTTCGGTATTGTTTCGTGGTGAAAATGCGTCGAGACAATGGTAAGAGAGGGTTGTGTATACAATCTCTGGTTGGGGTAAGAATTAGAGTTACTGCATGGTGGCTAACATCTTCAGTCATTTCTGTCTAGGTCTTACAGGAATAATGGTTATACAGTATATACACTGGTGTACCCGTGGGTATCATAGTTTCTTATCAATTAGGACATGGGGTTTTAACATATTACTTCTCGGATGGAAGAACATACATAGATTTATGGGGGCGTTTGGTCTTCAGAAACTTAGTCTGGCAAGACAAGGTATTTTTAGGGGGTTAACATATTACTTCTCGGATGGAAGAACATACATAGATTTATGCCTGTCTGAACTGGTTGGCATTGGCTCAACCTAGGGACAGGGCATGGGTGTATTAAATTAAGGTGTATTCATGTTCATCATCATGTAGGTAGAGTCTGGCGGGTAAGAGGTGTAGGACACGAGGGGTAGTGGATACGCGAGGTGGGGGAGGGTTGTGAATTGTAAAGGGGGTGGTTTGAGGCTAGGCGCCGCGCCGCTCGTGACTTAGGATAGTGACCCTTACTGCGCTGGATATAGGGTGGCATTTCCCTACGATCGAACAGGTAGGGTGGTGTGTGCAGCGGGGCGTGAAGGATAAGTGGACAGGATGACCCAAAACAGGGTACCACTGAGCATAGGGTCACGAAGCAAAATAGAGTAGTGTGGATTGTGGATACAAAGGAGGTGATTGGAAGACGTATAACAATTGTGGAAAAGTAAATGGAAGAGATGAACACAATGGCGGATAAAAGATAATTAACCTAAGGATTGAATACATGCATGAATGACGACATTATAGCCGTCGTCCTAATAAGATGATGAAACCTGGTTGGTATGCACGTGGCACAATACGACACAAGGATAGTCCCGGTTTTTTCGTATCAATAATGGTGGCATCTCCGGTTAATATTATATATACACTTAGTTACTAGAAGAACAAGGCAAGGGGGGAGGGGGGGGGGGGGGGGGGGGGGGCGACTGAGCACGGGGGTACATATATCTATACTCGTCATGGAGAGAGAGATACGAGGTAGCTTTCCTGCATCTCTCCTGATAATCGTCTGCAGATTGGTCATAGTGAGTTTATCCGAATTAACAGGCCTAAATCAATACAATAACTGGCATAGGGTTATCGGGTGTATAGAGTCGTGGTTAAAGGTTGGGAATATATAGTTAGTGGATAAAACAACGGGAGGTTAGAGACATAGAATTGCTAGAATTGGGGGGACTATGATTGTTACATAACTAAATACAGGCTGACGTAATCACGATCTGATTTGGTGTGAAATGGAAGCTAAGGTGTCTTAGATCACCTCGAACCTACACAATGAAAGTATTATAGCCTGTCTGGTGGTTACATAATTAAATACATACTTAGGTGGTACATCAAGAATATCAGTGAGTAAAGTATTGTGGTTTGTATATTAGAAGACTGTGATTGAGAGACGTATAATATGTGGAATGAATTGAGAGAGAGAGAGAGACCAAATCGGGAATGGAAAAGGGGCCTGGGCTCTCGTTGGGGATGGGAGTTTCGCTCTCAGGATTTTCGTTCCTGTGGCTCGTTAGGTTGGAGGTTTCGCTCTCAGGTTTTTCGTTCCTGTGTTATTTTAGTAATCATTGCCGTTGTTATTCTTCAAAGTTTTAGATATCCAACTATTTTTACTAACCAAGTGGCTATTATTGGTGATAATACATATTTGGAATTGTTATGCCCTGATTTTATGCAGGATTAACAATTGGTAAAGGTGAGTTCTTCAAGACTGGGATATTGGAAGTCAGGCAAATACATATAAAGAATCAACAGAGGACATGTATAATCTCGAGAGATAATTGTTAATACAGCTTTATTGACTTATTTCCTAGAATACATATGATGAATTGTATAAACACTTTTTAACACATGGGGCACTCATAAGTGGCACAACTTCTCGAGTTAAAATCTCCCAGTACATTCGCGGCTCTGGATAGAAATCAGGTATATATATTCAACTTTATATCTCATTAATTCTTCTTGAGAATTAAGTACACTTATCTCGTTTGCGAACACAGTAACAAATGAAAATCACTAAAAGGAAACGTGGTTCAGTTTCACTACTTTTGAAGGAAATTAATGCCCGAATAGTATATATATATAGTGGTTATAGAGATACGTATTTTCGTATTTATTTGTACCAAACACGATAACTCAAGCCTCAAGGTATTTTCAATTTCCTCGAGATTGTGGACTCTAAAATATTATGAGTGCTATCGGAAGGGTGAGAATGATGCCTTTAAGTTCAATTAGGTTAGGAGGCCTTGATCTTCCTTATTAGTTATCTCTGAATTACATAGACACTTGTTTGCACTTTTTCCACGTATTTTAAGATGGTAAGAGCTCTGATTATCTCGATCACTTTATATTCACCTTGAGGGTATCTCGACACTGATACTATTTTCCCGGATTTTCATATGATTTCTTGTCTTGCCTGTAGAGGTGTACTTTGTCGAGTCATCTTCTGATGTTCCGTAGGCCATCCAGGTTGTCCAGTGTATGGAGAAGTTACAGCTGGATTAATGGGTTTGGGGTCTTAAATATGGTTCCGTAACTTATTATTCAGAGATAACAGTTGGTCACCACATCGGACAAACGCAAGTATTCTCAGCATTTAGCTTCCAACGAATCTTGACTATCCAGACCTTTAATTAATCGGTGATGAAGTTCTGTTAAGGTACTCTTGAACTGGGGTTTTGAATGTATAAGCTTCAGGTCTTGCCGGATTAGCTTATCATCGGACGCAGGCAAGATGAGCTGAGATAATTTCTCTTCTTGACTGCCCTAACCTTTAAAAGAGGTTCAAAGAACTCTGGGCGGTGTTAAAGGTGGTGGGGCATGCAAAATTAAAATTAGTTTATAATGTATTTAAAGAGATGTTTAGATGTGTTGAGTGGTACTTGAAAAGTAGACAGAATGGATAAAAAACACCATATGAGGAAGAGCACTTTATTGACAACGTTTCGCAGATAGCTTCATCAGGTCCATCAGTGACCTGATGAAGCTATCTGCGAAACATTGTCAATAAAGTGCTCTTCCTCAGATGGTGTTTTTTATCCAGATGTTTAGATCTCCAGTAATCAACCTGACTACTCCTTTGTCAATACTAATCTTCAATATTAGAGAACAAATAAAAAATAGATATTGAATTGCGACCCCTTGCAACTAGTACTCACGTGAGGATGTGACGTAGGCCCAGGCAAACATTTGGGAAGTAAACATCAGCAAGTATAGCAAAAATGGTGAATAGGTGTGCTGTTTTCGGGTGTAGCAACGTCCCTGGACCAAACATAGCACTACACAAGTTTCCAAGTGATCCATACCATTGTAACAAATGGGTGAAGTTTATACAAAGAACCAGAGTGTGGGAGGCAAAGCCCAAAACAAGCTTCATATGCAATGGACATTTTCGTGATGAATGCTTTGACAATAAAGTGCGGTGGAGTATGGGTATGGCTAGATGCACCCGCTGATTGCCTATACGGACTGGGGTCTTGTCACGCCCAGTGCCAGGTCCGTATATATACGGACTCTCCGAAAACAAATCGTAGCAGCGAAACGACTGCACCTATAGCTTTCATATTTCTACCACATGTACCTTACCCTTCTGGCTTCTTGCTACCATCACCCCCAACCCCCTCCCCCAATCCACTCGCCGACCATGGGTCGCAGCATCAGGCCATCACAAAGGAAAAAAAGGAAAATATGTGGCGGCGAAACGACTGCACCAATTGGTTCCATATTTGTGTGACAAGTCCCCTACCCTTCTGTCTTCCCCCCACCACAACCCCAACTTCCTCCCACCACCCACCTCCAGCCTATCCGTAGATCATCACATACAAAAATGAAAATCCGTGGTGGCGAAACTACCTCACCAATCGGCTCCATATTTGTAACACAGTCAATTACCCTTCTACCTTCCCCTCACCATCCCCCAAACCAACCTCCCACCCATACTGCTCGCCAATTTCAGGAGTCAGGAGAGTGGATAATATGGGCTAACTTAAGCCTAGCCCAAATTATACAGTCAGCGTCGATGGATATAGGCCTAACCTAGGCTAAAGAAATTTATTGGCTGAAATTCAACTACTAGCAACTAGGCTAACCAAAAAAAAAAAAAAAAAAAAAACAGTGAGTGGCGCAAACATTGTTGGGAAGGATATGTAGTGACCAGGCGTACGTCATCATGTTTACATAAGTTTACATAAGTCGATCGCCGCGGTTAAGTTTCCGTCTATTTTTACGGCGATTTTTTCTGTTATGTGCACCCTGTTGGCAATGTATATGATGATGACAATAAGTCATGGAGGCGTGAGGGGCGGGCTTTCATTATTGTATCCAAATGCAGTCAAAATAGACGGGGACATGATCGCTAGCGTCCGCCGCGGCTCCGAATAGTGTAAACAAGGCGGACGGTAATCACAGCTGCTTCTCCCTCCTCTCCTGCTGCTGGATCTCGTCCTACAGGTTCATACATATAAGCCTGGACACCACCAATATTCATCACTTGAGGTTCTTCGCCATAATCACGGTTATCACCCTCAGTATTGGCAAACGAATTAGAACTACTGTCACTATCCTCCATTTCCACCTGCCAGAAGAGCTTGTTGTGTTGCTGGGCATACGTCATCAGAGCGCTTAAACTCCGAATCCAGAAAGTGTCACCCATATCCTATTTTGGCCATTATATAAATAATTAAGCCATTGTAGCAGAAAATATTGCACCAAAAGCTATAGTGCACGCTGCCGGTAATGATTGTGGAGGAAAATAATAGCATGCACACCCACCTTTAACCTTTCAGTCTCAAATTCTGGTGGGAGGCCACAGACAATTTGAGCCTAGGATTTATATATGCAGAAAGTCCGTGAGGATATCTCGCTAAACCCTTTTAACACAAAAGATCTTTCTATCCTAGATCTCCATGAGAAGTGTGGGTATAATTTTTAAAATAGCAAAATATTGAAAGGGAGGTATTGCCTTACTCTTTCAATGTTTTACTAGATAGAAATGTAACCAATAAATATAACAATCTTAATCTCTGAGTGATGCCAGAAATAAGAACGTATATTTATCTAGTCTACTTGGTACACTATTATACAAAAACTGTTTTTAGGATTCTATGTTAAGTAATGGGTGGCCACAAATAAGAAAGATTCCTAGAATCAAGTAAGTGTATCTACAGATTAATTAAAGACTTTCGGGGTGCCGTGATCAATAACTATTGCTGTAAAAATCAATGTTCCTTCAGAGCGGGGTGCTGATTCGGAGAAAAATTCTTTCTACTTAATTTTTCTTCTCCCTACTCGGAGTTTATATATTCGTGTACAAAGGGGGGGAAGGTTGATAGAACTGATGTCGGTACTGGAAGAAATTTTATTTATTTTGATAGGAAGGGTGCAGGGGTATTGTGAACGACAGTTAGAGGAGGAAGTTGTTTTCTAGTTCTGCAACACTTGTTCATGAATAATTTAGAGAAAGGCATCGGAATCAGGGAATTCTATATAAATGCTTAACTCGATGGTAAGAGGGTTAAGTTGGTAGTCCTGTGTCACTAGGGGTCGGTGATGCCGCCACCATAATTTTGTCCTAAGGGGTATTAAGGAGTGTTTATAGCTGGTTGTTGCCTGAACTCAGGCAGGTAGGATTTATTTATACCTAAGTGGGCATGGTTATGGTTATACAAATCATAGACGTCACTCTGCCTCTACTTCTACAACATTTGTTAGGATTTGTCTCTTAACAACAATATATAGGTAATTTTTATCGAATAATATCCTTGGTCTGCTGATGTGGTTAAGGGTCCTCGATCGGGGGTCAATCGGGGACCCCCCCCCCCCCCCTAACAACGCCCCACCTATTCCATGTGCCTCAACCTTTCTCATCAATCTCTCATGAGGGACTCTGTCGAAAGCTTTACTGAAATCTAAATATATAATATCATATGACTTGTCATTATCTACTGCTTCATATACCTCTGAGAAAAAACTAAGCAAATTTGTAAGGCAAGACCGTCCCTGAGTGAATCCATGCTGAGAAGAATTGATTAAGTTAAATGTTTCTAAGTGGTTTCTCATTTTCCTAGCAATAATTGGCTCTAGTAGCTTTCCTATGATTGAAGTGAGACTAATGGGACGGTAATTGGATGCTATTGATTTATCACCTTTTTGAAGATCGGAACTACATTTGCAAGCTTCCAAGCTTCTGGAACTATACCTGTTTCTAATGACTTGTTAAATAGAAATGTTAATGGGTAACTTAACTCATCTCTGCATTCTATTAATACTCTAGCATATACCTCATCAGGACCAGGCGATTTGTGAGGTTTCAGTCTGTCAATTTCCTTACGCACATCATTTCTACTTATAGTAACCGTACTTAACCTATTTTCTATACTATCGCTATATACCTTACGAACTTCTGGAAACTGTGCCAAATTTTCATTTGTGAAAACGGAAAGAAATTGACTATTTAATGTACTGCACATTTCTAAATCATTTTCTGTCATTTCTCCTATCGAAGTTTTAAGGGGACCATTTTTTTTTCTTGTTTTTTTCTATGTGATTGAGGGAGGCAAAAGGCATTACTGCCTATAGCGAGTGCCTCCCCCATAGTTGAAAGAGTGACTGGGCCAAAATCAAGGGATGTTCGAGCCAAAATGCCTGGACACACGGAGTTTGAAGCAATTTAAGTCATAGGAAGAGGGAAAGACTGATTCTGGGAGAGAGTTCCAGAGCTCAGCTGTTGAGTAGAAGAAAGTTTGAGAGTAACGTTTCACTCTTGGGTTGGAGAGTTGCACAGAGTAGGGGTGGGATTGAGTTGCAAGACGGGTACCACGTGCCCTACGTAAAGGAGGTGGTATGCACTGGGATAGCTCTGAGGAACACTGATTATTATAGTAGCGATAGAATAGCGAGAGAGATGCAACATTGCGGCGGAGAGAGAGAGACTGCAGAGAGTTGGTGAGTGGACGGGAGTTAATGATACGAAAGGCCTTCCTTTCAACTTTGTCTAGGAGAGCGGTGTGAGAGGAACCTCCCCAGACATGTGAACAATACTCAATACAAGGACATCTCTAACCTTGCATTTATATAGTTGGTAAAAAGCTTTAGGATTATTTTTTGAGTCATTGGCAACCTTAATTTCATAATTTCTTTTTTCTTTCCTAATATCCTTTTTTACCTGTCGTGATAGATTCTGATAGTAAGCAAGTATGTGAATTTCGCCTTTCTTAATTTTTCTATATATTCCTCTCTTTTTCCCTAGAAGATCTAATAGTCCATCATCCATTTGGGTTGGTTCTGTGTTGATCTAAATTTTCTTTTGGGGATATATTTATTTTGCGCATTGAAAACTGACTTGATAAAATTATCGTATGTATCTACCAAGTTTGACGTCTCTTCCTGACTTAAGATGACAGGTGCCTGAGAAGGGATACACTCATTTGGACACCTGGATCGACTTAATTTTTGTACCATAGGGTCCGCTAATAGGGCTCTTCTTAACCCACCATAATTGGCTTTTCTGAAGTCAGGTATTAATGTTGTATTCTCTCTGGTATTACCTTTCCATTGTATATTAAAATACACAGAATTGTGGTCACTATTTCCTAGGTGGTCCCCTATCTCTACATATGAATTGAAATAAAAAACTATCTTGTACTACCTCAATAAACTCCTCAGAATCAGAGTCGCCTATTTGATGCTGCCAATCTATATTCGGAAAATTAAAATCCCCAAAAATGCACACATTGCTGAACCTTGATGCCATTTTAATTTCCTCCCATAATGACGTTCCGTCATTTCTACTCGTATTTGGCAGTCTATACATAACCCCAACAACTATGGTCTCACTACCTTCGTTTACCTCTACCCAAACACTTTCATTATCGTTATTTAGTCTAATACCTGATTTAATACAGCTTTTTAATGTACTCCTGACAAACACTGCTATACCGCCACCCCTCCTACTTGTTCGGTCATATTTAAACAAACTATATCCTGGTATATCAAATTCTGCTAAAAATGCCTGGTTTCTGTATTAATCCACGTTTCAGTTAGCGCTATTATGTCTATATTTTCTTTGATAACAAGGGCTCTAATTTCGTTAATTTTGTTACATAGACTCCTACAGTTTGTGTAATATACTCTCAATTTACTTCTTTTATTTATACCTAATTTACCTTTATTTCTAACTACATTTCCATCTTCCGTTGCACCATCACTACTATCATTAGCAATATTGTCATATATTTTAGCATGAGACTGAATATCCTTATCGCTTTCGCCTGACGCTAAAAAAAATCCATTTAACCTCTCTTTTACGCTCTCAATATTTTTGTTAAAAACCCCACAACCACCCTGTCTAAAGAACTAGCTAATGTGGAAACCCCTAACCGTGAAAGATGAACCCCATCCCTTGCGTATATCCTATCTCTACCATAGAAAGTATCCCAGTTATCAATGAATGGTATTGCTTTTTCTTTGCAATATTTCTCCAACCGGCAATTGATACCAATCGCCCTGGATGTCCATTCCTTGGGAACTCCTCTTCTGGGTAGGATACAATGTACTACAGGGATCCCTCCCTTCATCCTAACCTTATCTAACACATCCCGATACTGCTGCAGCAGTTCCTCACTTCTACCCTTACCAACATCGTTACTCCTGGCACTGAGACAGAAAATGGGGTTATCTCCACTATCTTCCAAGATGTGGTCCATCTTCTCTAAAACCCTCCCAACTCCATGGCCAGGCAGACACACAACCTTCCTAAGTTTAGTGCGGGTAGCCCTAACTAAATGTCTTACCATGGAGTCGCCCACAATCGACACAGACTTACCTTTCCCTCGGGAGGATCCAGCAGCTGCAAGTGGAGAACCCCTGGTGGTGGCAGAAGCTCCCTTGGTGGTGGTGGTGGTGGGGGTGGTGGTAGGTAGCACAGCGTCAGCGGTAGGAGCTGAGTCGGCGGCAGGCACTTCGTCTAACCCTCCCTTATCCTGACTATCTTTTCCCTCACATTCGTCTCGCAAAGGAGAGAATGTATTTGTCACACTCATACCTATTCTACTATCCTACTTCTTGAGTGTGACTTTCCCACCCGTATTTTTAACAACCTGCCATGAATACAATTTTTCATCAACTTCCTCCCTTTTCCCCTTACTCGACTTAATTTCCTCTTGGCTAAGCTTGAAAGCTAGATTTTCGTCTTTAATCAAATCCACTTCCCTCTGAAGTTTAACATTAACCTCTCTTAGAGCCAAGACCTCTTCCTTCACCACAACCATCTCTTCCCTTACCTGGAGAATAAGATGATGCAGTTCAGTAAAGGACTCGCACTCCTTACCTGCCATGATCCCAAAAAGCGAGGAGCAAACAACTAAGTACAGAAAACAAAAACAAATAAGTCAACTAACAGCTAAAAACTGAGCTAAAACACTTTTATATATACACGAGTGCACTGCCTCCAAACACAGGTATGTGCGTATGGTCACTGGGTCACGAGCAGGTGGTCCGGGCAGGAACTCAGATTAACACAACCTCCTCCTGTCACTGACTACAGCCTACTGAACCCGAGAATCCTGTTTGCCTTGTTACGAACGCTTATACATTGTTTTCTAAGCTTCAAATCATTGCTAACAAACACACCTAGATCTTTCTCACAGTCTGAGTTTTCTAATTCTCTGTTATACCGTAGATAGCTGGCAAACCTTTACAAAAGTTTGGATTACTATAGTGACAGGGTAGTTTCTTTGGTAGAGTGACATACTATTCTCTAACTTAATAATATACGTCATACAGGTTTTATTTTAAACTTACGAGAGTGGCAATCTTGACGGTGGCCCTGGCTATTTTGGGGCGTCATAGATCAACGTGACTTCCGTACCTCCAGCTGCGGGGTGGTATGTCCGGTGGTCACTTTTCCCTCTAGGGAGTAGGAAGGGTCAACAACATTCAGTGGCTGCCTCACTCACTCTGAAGAAAGTTTGTGTGTTTTTTGTTTGATTCGAAATAAGGAGAATAGTTAGTTAATAAAGGAGATGTGTATATGTGTGTTGGTTTGTCTTAACATTAGATACATAGATATAGGTCCCCTCCTATGGCTTGTTTAAAATGGTTGGGAGAATAGGACTCTACTGGGGGTCGCGGTACCCTGGCCGTGGTGTATTATTTTTCTGGCCGGGATGGGGAGGTTTTGGTCCATGTGGGTGATCCTCCCATCTCGCGGTCCTGCCTTCTGGGTAATTAACTTTGACCTTGTTGGTGGGGGTGGGTTGGTGGTGCTTGTTCTTGTTTTTGTTTTCTGTTGGGTTCCTTCTTTCCTCTTTTTCTTGTTGATCTTTGTTTCCTTTTTCTCCTCTCCTGCGCTTTTCCTTTTCTTCGTTATTTCACTTCCCACTTCTTCGTGATAGGCACGACCACGTGTCTCCAGGGTTAAGTTGAGAAAAAGACCTTCGACACTGGTAAGTTGCAGAGGGTGTAGGAATTTCCACCAGTTTTTGGAGCGTTGGTCAGGGGTCTTGCAAGGGTCTATATTGACATGTATGGAAGTCGTGGTGTCACTGACGATGGAGGCTGTGATTGCTTCGTGCGTATGTCTAATCCTGACAAAATTTCCTTGGTCTGTGGAAACTTTGATCCTTTTTATAAAAGGATTAGATGACATGGTGGTAGTTGGGCTGGAAATGGGTCGTGGAGAGATAGATGTGACCGTGTTGGTGGTGGTCAAGCCAGTGATTGGTGATTTTTTTTTTTTTTTTTTTTTTTTTTTTTTTTAAAGGTAGGGGGGGGGGGGGGGGGGGGGGGCGGAAGAGAGGCACCACAGAGTTGGTGGGGGGAAGAGGAAGTAGGAAAGATGAAATACAGTGGAAGAGAAAAGTTAGTGGGCAGACCACCTTGCTGTTGTTAGGGATGTTTATTACTTTATTTTTATTTGTCTATTCTGAGTCTTATAAGTTTATACCTGAAGCCATGCATTGTTGAGCTTGTTGTTTATATCTTGTGAATATTTTAGGAGTTAATACAAAATCTATGTCTGTTGAAGGGTATTTTTGCTTCAATATTTCAGATGGAAGTTGTTCGAGGTCTTGGACGAAGTCAATCATTTTGAAGTCGCTTACTGGTTGTATCTTCTGTGACTTGGGTGTTGTATCTCCTGCAGGTTTCTCCTTCCTCTTCTTCTTCTTCACAACTTGTGGGGTCAGAACAGGAGGGGAAGGAGTGGTCCTGAGAATCTCTTCAGATGGTCTGGGTGGTGTAGGCTTGGTGGTGGGGAGAACTGGTGGTGGTGAGAGGGCTTCCTCGGACTCCTTTGATGTTGTTGGAGTCTCGTCTTCTTCTAGGTTTTGCTCGAAGATGTTAATATGTGGAGACATCTTCAGTTTTCCCTTGAGCTTGGTGTTGGAGTTGCTGATTGTTGTTGTTGATTTGACGGCATATATTGTGTCAGGAGGAGATTTCTGTCTGCTTAATGGGCGGGACAGAAGGAGTTGAGGGCGTGGTGTGGGTCTTGGTACCTGTGTGCTGGCTCGTGGAGTCTTCTTGTTGGGCTCCAGACGAGGGATGATGATTGTGGGAAGATTATTAGCTGTCAGGAGTCTTGGTAGCAGCTCACTGAGGAGATTTGGGTCCCCATCAGCGAGTGTTACAGCGGTGGTGACAATAATTTGGATTTTTTCAGATGTTCTTTTGTCTGTCCTCTTGTCCCTGGCGTGTCTGGAGTCTTTTAGAGTGACTCCCGATGGTAAGGTGACGTTGGTAGCCTCTTCTCCTTTCTTCCCCGTTTTGGTGGTGAATGTTACTCTCTCACCGTCATTGAGAGAAGGAATTGATTGGCGGGGGTTTGGGCTGTTTATGTTGATTCTGTGAACGAATATATCCCTTTGTGTATTATTGAAGGTGATAAATCCGTAGCCCTGCTTGTTGTTAAACCACTTAACGGTCCCAGAATGGATGGTGGAAGTGTCTGAGTCAATTGTTGTGGTTGGTGACCTCTTGGGTCGCGGAATGTCATCTCTTGGTGCGGACGTATAAGTACCAGTATTTAAGGAAGGTGTGAGTTGGTGACAAAATTCTTGTGAGTTGTGGGGTTTTGTGTTTGTTAGGCAAGCTATTCTTAAGGGTTGAGTGTTGTTGGTGTGTGTTGTGTGGATTGTGGGTGTTTGTATAGGTAGCTGACGTTGGGATGCAATTTTTGCAACCAAGATGGAAGAGAATCGTTCAGGTCTTTTAACTAGACGGCCCGATTTA
This sequence comes from Paralithodes platypus, assembly GCA_032716605.1. Classification (NCBI taxonomy): domain Eukaryota; kingdom Metazoa; phylum Arthropoda; class Malacostraca; order Decapoda; family Lithodidae; genus Paralithodes; species Paralithodes platypus. The sequence goes on from CM064553.1 coordinate 14,250,384, forward strand.
GTTCTAAAGTTGGTACGTATAGGTGGGTCAGGGCTGGATTCTAAGGATGAAGAGGATTTATATTGGCGAGGTTTTGGGTTGGGGGTATTGGTAGGCGTGGAAGGATGTTGTTGGTTGGTATTATTTGCGGCAGGGTTTGGTATAGACGGGGGTTGACGGGAATTTGGGGGTATGGTGGAGTTGGGCGGGTTGGGAGAGAGACAGTGATGTTAGTTTTGTCTGGGATTATTGGTCTAAATCTCTCGTGTTTTGACGAGGAGTTTTCTGTCGGAGTAGAGTACAAAGGAGTACAAAGGAAATCAAGCAACAACAGGTCTAGTGACCCTTCTAGGCTGCTTGTCCTCCAAAACACTGAGGATCAAGTGTCCAAACAGTGGTTTAGAGTGGGTAAGGGAAAATTGGAAAGGGAACTACTGCCCTGGAACTAATGTCCGTGGCAGGATTAGGAAGTTAGTAGGGGACAGATGGGTTAGTAACTGAGGGGGGGATAAAATAAAGTTATTCATTTACAAACGCAGTCAGTCGCGGGTTTGATGCGAGATATTTGTCTAAGCGGAGTTTAAATGAATCAACGGTGCTGCAGTCTATAACGTCTCGGGGAAGCCCATTCCACAAGTTGACAACTCGATTGAAGAAGAAATTCTTATATTCGTGTGAGTTAAAAGATTTACCAATAATTTTGCAACCGTTTCCCCGCGTGTAATTAGATTGGTCGATAGTGAAGTACTTACTACAGTTCATATTGTCGATGCCTTTGATGATTTTGAACACTTGAATTAAGTCACCTCTTAATCTGCGCTGGGTTAAAGGAAATAGATTTAATTCTCTAAGACGCTCTTCGTATGGTTTGTTCTTTAGGCTAGGTATCATTTTGGTAACTCTACGTTGAACTCGTTCTAGCTTGTTTATATCTTTTTTGGTAATAAGGGCACCAGGATTGAACGCAGTATTCCAGAAGAGGGGGGGGATTAAGGAATTGTAAAGGGTTAGGATAACTTCTTTGGATTTATGCTCAAATGACCTGCCTATAAAGCCAATTATTTTGTTTGCCTTCTTAACAACTTCTGAACATTGTTGACTCGGTTTTAGGTTACTCGATATTGTTACTCCCAGATCGGTTTCTCTGTTTACATTCATAAGCTGAGTGCCATTCATCGAATAGTTTGCTTTCTCATTTAGGTATCCGATATGTAGTACTTTACATTTATCCGCATTGAAACTCATTTGCCAAATTTGGGCCCAACATGACAATTTATCTAGATTGTGTTGCATATCGTCAACTTGTTCTTTTGAGAGTACGCTATTTGCAATTTTTGTATCGTCAGCAAATTTTGAGATTGTACAGGTGAGACCCTCATCTATGTCGTTGATGTTAATTAGAAAGATAATTGGTCCTAGTACTGATCCCTGGGGTACCCCGCTACTTACATTGGTCCATTTAGATGGCTTACCGTTTATGACTACTCTTTGCTTTCTGTCGCTGAGCCAATTTTCTATCCATTACAACTCACCGTCTTGTATTCCATGCGCTTTTAGTTTTAGCAGTAAACGTTTGTGGGGAACTTTGTCAAAGGCCTTTTGAAAATCAATCTACAGGTTTACTCTCATCGTAGAGGTTGAGGATATCGTGAAAGAAGTCTAAGAGGTTTGTTAAACAGGAACGTTTTTTACGAAAGCCGTGTTGAGTATCTTTAAGTAAGTTATTTGCCTCTAAGTGATTTACGAGTCTGTCTCTTATGACCATTTCTAGCATTTTACATACAATTGAGGTTAAGCTAGGGAATTGCTGCCTATTTTGAATATCGGTGTTACGTTGGCTAGCTTCCACTGATCAGGCATAGTCCCAGACTGCAAGGATTCATTGAATAGCAATGTCAGTGGTTTGGAGAGCTCATCCTTAGCTTCCTTTAGAACTCTAGGCGAGATTGTATCAGGTCCAGGCGTTTTATTTACCTTGACTTTATCTAAACAATTCAATACTTCTCTCTCTGTAACGGTGATATTGCTTAGAACATCAGACTGAATTATCAATCTGAATCGGCGATGGTGTAAGGATATCACTGAGGTCTTCGGTTGTAAAAACTGATGCAAAGAAGGTATTGAGGGCATTACTCATTTGTACTTCGTCTTTGGTGTATTCTCCATTTTCATCGACTACGGTCCAACAGTTGAAGTAACTACTTTTTTCTTTCTGATATAACTATAGAATTCTTTCGGGTTTGTTTTACTTTGATTCGCAACATTTAACTCCAGGGTCTTTTTACTTTGCTTAATTATCTTTTTGGCTTTGCGTCGTAGCTCTACAAATTTCACCCGTTCTTCGTCATTTTGTGAGGGGAGTTAGTTGTTGAGGAGGAAGGTGAGTTGGATGTTTTCGTGCTGGGAGTGGAATTGGGTGGAGAGGTGGATGAAGGAGTTAGTGGTCGGGGTTTCTTTTTTGGTGGCGAAGATGTTGGGGAAGAATGAGGAGAGGGGGACAACCGTCTACTAGGAATTTGTTTAGGTTTGGTAGTGGGGGTGGAAGAAGTAGAAGTTTTTGGTGTTTGCCGGCAACTACCGTCACCGTCACTACCGTCACTACCGTCACTCACTAACTTTGGTCTATTGGTCTTTTCAGACATTTTGTCAGGGATGGCGTAGGCCCAGTAAGTTTATAAGTTAATCTGGGGCATAGAACATAGCGGTCTGGTCTGTTTAACATAGGTTGACTGTCGGAGGTGTCAGGACGGGAATGTACTTTCACTTTCTGGGGGGGAGTGACACCTGGTGAGATTAATTTTGGGTTGGGGGTTCTCGGGGTGTGTTGACGGAGTATTGGTGGGGTTGTTGTTGTTGTTGTTGTTCCCCAAGCTGCCTGGCCGAACAGCCCCAAGGCCCTGAGCAAGGCCAAGGCCATAACCGAGCGCCCCCACAGAACCCTCCCTGCCTACCACAATATAGCCTGGGTGACCGAAGCCACTCCATGGCGGGGAGCAGAGGAGGGTGCGGAAATGCCCGGGAAACCAAAGCCCCACCCAGGGCCCTGTGCCCCTCAGCAATTATGAAGAGAAAGTTGAGGGGCAAAGGAAAAATGTGACGCTTTGGCTTCCAATCTTGGTAGATTGGGAGGTCAATCCACGGAAAAGACGCCGTCACTTGAGATCTAGGAAAGACATAAGTAAAAGGAACAGTCGGAGTAAGCTATGGGTATGGCAGAGATCGCTCAGTTCTCACTCTGATAGACCAGCCCATCACCAAGTATTGGTGGGGTTGGCTTGGTTGGTTTGGTTTCTGGGTTGGTGGGGTAATTTATGGGAGGATTTGTTATTGTTGGTGCTGGTATTTTGGTTATTTGAGAATCAGGAACTTGGGGCAAAATAGAGGAAGGTTTTGCAGGGGGGTCATTGGTGGAGAGGGGGGAGGGGATCGTCTGTGGAATTTAAGAACATAAGAACATAAGAAAATGGGAGTCTGCAAAAAGCCGATCGGCCCATACAAGGCAGATCCCTGTCACACCCAATTACAAGGCCCAATTATAGGCCCAACTCACTAATACCTTGAGTACTGACCCCACCAAAACGGTCAGAGATTAACACAAGATAACGGGGTCTGCTGAGCGCCGATTGGCCCACACTTGGTAGATCCCCCTCACACCCAACCCATCTCGTCCATATGCCTATCTAATTTTATCTTAACACCCCCTGAATGCCAGGTCCGTATATATACAGACTAGGGTCTTGTCACGCCCAGTGCCAGGTCCGTATATATACGGACTCGCCGAAAAAAAATCGTGGCAGCGAAACGACTGCACCTATGGCTTTCATATTTCTACCACATGGTACCTTACCCTTCTAGCTTCTTGCCACCACCAACACAACCCCCTCCCCCCACCTACTCGCTGACTATCGGTCGCCTCACAAGGAAAATAAAGGAAAATCTGTGGCGGCGAAACGACTGCACCAATTGGTTCCATATTTGTGTGACAAGTCCCTTACCCTTCTGCCTTCCCCCCACAACACCCCCAACCGCCTCCCACCACCCACTTCCAGCGTATCCGTACAAAGAAAAGGAAACAAAAGGAAATTCCGTGGTGGCGAAACTACCTCACCAATCGGCTTCATATTTGTAAAACGAGTCAATTACGCTTCTACCTTCCCCCCACCATCCCCCAAACCACCCTCCCACCACCCTCCTACCTATACGTTCTGAATACCATAAAAGTCCATGATTTACTCTGAAAATTTCAGCTACATTTGGGACCATCGGGGACCTGATTTCTGGCGAAAATGGACAAGGGGAGTGCTTTTTTTACCATTATCCTTCCTTTCTCAACCAACTTGATAGATTTAGCCAAAAAAAAAAAAATAAAAAATCCACTGGCACTGGCAGATGCATAGGGTCAATAATTGTCTGGCACTCTGCGGGTTAATTAAAGCTCCCTATCGTTCTTGATCCCACTATATCACTTGGTAGCCTATTCCACCCATCTACAACTCTGTTACCAAACCAATATTTGCCTATATCTTTACTGAAACGAAATGTATCTAATTTATAACCATTTGTTCGACTTCTTTCGCTATCACTGAGCTTCAGTACATTTTCTATGTCTCCTTTATTTACCCCACTGAACCACTTGAACACTTCTATCATATCCCCTCTAACTCTGCATCTTTCTAACGAATGTAAGCCTAATTTGTTCAACTTTTCTTCATATGGTAGATTTCTAATATTATGAATCATTTTTGTCACTCTTCGCTGTACTCTCTCCAAGGAATCTATATCCATTCTGTAATAAGGACACCAAAATTGGACAGCATAATCCATATGAGGTCTCACTAATGACAAGTAAAGTTTCAAGATAACATCGGCAGTTCTGTTACTCACACTCCTTGAGATGAACCCCAGAATCCTGTTTGCCTTGTTACGTACGCTTATACACTGTTTTCTAGGTTTCAAATCGTTGCTAACAAACACACCCAAATCTTTCTCGCAGTCTGAGTTTTCTAATTCAGCATTAGCTAGCGATGGGTTTATAGATTCTAACGAAACGGTTTCTATACGTTCTTGTTTCTCCATGGTAGTTAATGGAGGTTTGGTACTGGTTAGGGACATGAGATACTACGTAAGGGCCCACATATCGTGGTCCCAATTTGTTTATTACAGGGAGTTTTGCTACCATAACAGTGTCGTTGATGACGAAAGGGTACTTCTCATTTGTGGTATCATTTTTTATGTCTTGACATACTTGGGCGTTATGCAGGTTGTTTTTTAATTGTTGCAAGGGGTCTGTGGTGAATTTAGTGGTGGGGGGGTTCAGCTAAGTGATGGAATGGTAATAGTAGAGGGGCGACGCCAAACACTCTTTCATGGGGGGATATTCCATCTTCTTTTGGACAGGTGTTCATTCCCCATTGGATTAGTTTTACTTGAACTGGCCAGTCTGAGGTGTTGAGGGCTGTCATTCTCATACGGAGTTGGTTATTGATCGTACGGTGACTTCGTTCGCAGACTGCGTTTCCTAGGGGCCAGTAGGGAGAAGAGTGTTTAATCTTTATGCCACACAATTTTGTGAACTCTTCCCAAACTTGACTTCGGAATTACATAAGAACACAAGAAAATGGGAGTCTGCAAAAAGCCGATCGGCCCATACAAGGCAGATCCCTGTCACACCCGACCCCAATTACAAGGCCCAATTATAGGCCCGACTCACTAATACCTTGATTAAAGCTCCCTATCGTTCTTGATCCCACTATATCACTTGGTAGCCTATTCCACCCATCTACAACTCTGTTACCAAACCAATATTTGCCTATATCTTTACTGAAACGAAATTTATCTAATTTGAAACCATTTGTACGAGTTCTTTCGCTATCACTGAGCTTTAGTACATTTTTCGTATCCCCTTTATTAATCCCACTAACCCACTTGAATACCTCTATCATATCCCCTCTAACTCTGCGTCTCTCTAACGAATGTAAGCCTAATTTCTTCAACCATTCTTCATACGGAAAATTTCTAATATTATGGATCATTTTTGTCATTCTACGTTGTACTCTCTCCAATGAATCTATGTCCATTCTGTAATAAGGACACCAAAATTGAACAGCATAATCCATATGGGGTCTCAGTAATGACAAGTAAAGTTTTAAGATAACATCAGCAGTTCTGTTACTCACACTCCTAGATATGAACCCGAGAATCCTGTTTGCCTTGTTACCAACGCTTATACATTGTTTTCTAGGCTTCAAATCATTGCTAACAAACACACCTAGATCTTTCTCACAGTCTGAGTTTTCTAATTCCATATTAGCTAGTCTATATTTAACATTTGTATGCATCTTCCCTATCTTTAATACCTTGCATTTGTCAATGTTAAACTTCATCTGCCAATTTACTGACCATTCGTGTAAGGTACCTAGATCCCTTTGCAGAAACTCTATATCTCTATCTGAATCAATTTTTCTCCCCATATTGGTATCGTCTGCAAATTGTTACGACCGGGACTACGAATAAAACAAGGGCACTCAATGATTGGACTAGTAATAGGGCACTATGCAACAACGGTACGCTAGATCCAAACCCTCGAACTTATATGCCGCGAACAAAAACACCTATACCCTCCAGGGTTAATCTGCGATAGCGGGGTATCCTTAACTGGGCATAAATGTACTCTACTTCAGGCTAACCTATACTGGTATAGCCTGATAACAAACAAGATGCAAGTTACGTTAAAATGCATAAAAAGGAATCTATGGAAAGATCAATTAAATCACTGCAAGATTTAATACAATAAAAAGATGCTTCAATACAGTTACTCTAAACAACAATAAACTCTTCACTCCTATCTGAAAGAAAGTGAAGTATAGTCCTACAGCATAGACCTGGAAACTTCTGAAGAAAGTCTGATGCTCATAAGATGCTTGTACTGATTTAGAACTATATAAAGGCAGGAGGCAGGACACCACATGTGTAAGTCGAATACACTAAAAAATAGGACATATAATGTTAACTGACACGAGAATACTATAAATGCGCAATGGTAGCAATGCTCGACACTAAAAGAAGTAGTTCCTCATCAACGAAACAGTCTGCTATGGTTGTGCGGCTCAGCAACAACCTAGACTAATAAATGCTGTGAATAATAATGCGCACATATCAAAGAGCTTATATTAAATACTAACAAGTGTCTACTCGATTAATAATGTCTAGCTGGGATACTCTAGGTAAGGAACTGGGGTTGAGCAAGACAGGCTCGTAGCCTAGCGATGTCCTTAAGACTGCATCCTTTAAGTTACGTTAATTGACTAGGGGGCTCTCTCGATAGATCCAGATCACAAGTATCTGGTTCTATCCTGGCGACCCTCTAAAGACAAGCAAAGAGGCAGCAAAGTGTGGAACTGGTACAGGCCAAAACCCTCAGTCAACACAATGCTGCACTCGCAAAGGACGCAACCGAAAAGACAACCCAGGCTACCACAGGACCGGTCGAAGTCGTGTAGGTATAAGCAAACCGTACACACATCGGAGACAACGACTACAGTTACCTTATCCCAGTCTAACATTAAATAAAAGAGCAGAAACACTAAATCAATAATGGAGACACACAAAGTTCTTAACCTATACTAACTAAGAACCCTCAAACCTATTCTAAGTACATGTAAATATCTCTGAGGACGGCGCATGCAATACAATGGGCTGGCTATGAAAACTGTATGCAGAACCCAAGGGGAGTGTTGTGCAGTTAATAAAGGTTAGAGTATGGAAAGAGAGAATCGAGTGAGAGAAACAGTGATAAAGGTGGTGATCGGGAGAGAGTATGCAAAGGGATGTTAGAAGCATGCGCGCCAAGCCTGTCCTGACGAGGACAGCTCCTGGGGACCCTCATGGATGAGGTAAGTTACACAGGAGACCGCAAAGGCGCGATGGTCGGCCAATCACGGGCCGAGACGTCACAAGACAGCAGGCGTCCTATGACACAGCCAGACACGCCGTCCAATGGCGAGCGAGAGGCAGGAATGCACCTGTACATACAGACACTTACTACCACCTCGCTCTGAAAGTCTTTCTCATTCACACGCTGGTACTATTATCACTACTGTTGATATAAAATATAACCCGTTGTCACAGACGAAAACAAAGACCACCACTGGACTGTCTGTGACAATGCGATTACTAGGAAAGAAAGAACAACATTCTCTGATAACTGTAGCTCATTTCGATGTCCCTGGCGAGCGCTAGTGGCCAACGAGAGGCGATTCTGCCAACGCTGGTAGACGTCACACCCCGCCCAAGATATGGGACGCTCAACATTAGGCGAGCACCATATCTGACAAGGCAGAATGCCGACAAGACCCGCCACACCTAGCCACTCCACCAGAAATGAAATGCAAAGCTCAATCTTAAATAAAACAACATATTAGCATAAAGAAAATCTTACAACCCCTCCCAAACACAATAGTATAATTTAGCCTGCTATGCTCCCTGAGCGAGCTTCACAGAGCCCAGCCTACTAAGTGAAAGACAGGTTCAACTTAGGACTTTAGCTATAACATTGGCAACTTACAATTAACTATAAAAAAGAAAGAGGTTTTATGTGATTTTTGATTTAATTTTAATGTTGTTTTTGACGGCTGCTCTACAGGGGCAAGCCTGGTTTTTCTCCACTCAAACCTACACACCTGTGGTGATCTACGCCGGATCCTCCACCCTCGACAAACAGTCTGCAATCACATTCTCACAACCGGCAATATGGCGAATGTCTAGATTGTATTCTTGCAACATTAGTGACCAACGTGTCAGCCTCATATTCCGGTTGTGGAATTGGTTCAGAAATTTAAGAGGGTGGTGGTCGGTGTAAATCACCACGACTGGCCCATAGGCAGGAACATATACTTCAAAGTGCCTGAGCGCCAACACTATTGCCAGCAGTTCTTTCTCCACCACAGAGTAGTGTTTCTGAGTGGAATTAAACTTCTTGGAAAAGAAACTGACTGGATGCTCCAAACCTTCCTCGTCTGTTTGCATGAAGACGGCACCAGCCCCTACACCACTGGCATCTGTTGCCAGCTGGAACGGTCTTTCAAAGTCAGGGGCCCTGAGGATTGGGTGAGTGCATAGTAGGTGCTTGACCAGCGAAAAAGCCCTTTCACACTCAGGTGCCCACGTGAAATTTTTCTCTTTTGCTAGCAAATCTCTCAGGGGAGCTAACACAGTAGAATAACCCCGAATGAAGCGGCGATAGTAACCGATCATGCCCAAAAATCTCATTATCTGCCGCTTGGTGGACGGCCTGGGGAACTGGTTAATAGCCTGTATCTTGTTTTGGGGGGGGGCACACCTGGCCTAACCCGACCACAAACCCAAGATACTGCACAGTTGCCCGGACAAAGTTGTACTGGCCCAGATTGACCACCAAGCTGGCCTCACTGAGCTTCCGAAACAAGGCTTCTATGTGCTCACAGTGACTCTCAAAGTTGTCATCGTAGATTATAACGTCATCTAGGTAGACAGTGCAGTTAGGGATATCAGCTACTAACTCATTCATAAGACTCTGGAAGGTTGCTGGGGCATTTTTAAGGCCATACGGCATCACATTGCAACGGTAGGTGTTCCCATCAACCACAAACCCGCATACCCCCTTCGCCCGCTCAGACAAGGGCACCTGCCAGTAGCCTTTCACTAGGTCTACCTTAGTTAGAAACTGTGCCTTACCAATCTTGTCTACACTATCGTCAACACGGGGAAGGGGATAAGCATTGGTGGGAGTCAACCCGTTCAATCTCCGAAAGTCAATGCAGAAGCGAACCTTCCCGTCAGGCTTGGGCTGCAGAGTGACAGGAGATGTCCACCTAACTGCCCCCTTCTCAATCAGCCCCCGTTCCAACATATACTCTAACTCCGCCCTGAGGGCTGGGAGTTTAATGGGTGGAATTCTGTAGGGTACTGATTTAAAGGGGGGGGGGGGGGGGTGATCTCCCACGTCCACGTCATGCACCACTCGAGTTGTGAGGCCTGGATGCTCTGCAACCACAGTGGGGTATGAAGCAAACAGGCGCTGCACGGCTGCACGCTGTTGCTCAGGCAGGTGCACTAGAGCATCGTCAGCCACCTGTCTGGAGTTCCCCGCCCACTGGTCAGCAGAGACATGACACTCCCAGTTATCCTCCACCTGGGCTTCACTGTCCCTCACTCCTTCTTTTCCATGACCGCTGCAGGTCAACACAGGGACAGCGAGAGGCTCAGGGGGGCGCCTCACAAACTCTTTCACCAGATTCACATGGCACAGCTGATTCTTTTCACGCCTATCTGGAGTAGCCACAAGATAGTCTAGGTCAGAGATCTTTTTTACCACCTTATAAGGACCAGCGTACTTGGCAGACAACGGATGACCTGGCAGAGGTAACAGAATCAACACCTCCTGCCCCACCTTAAACTCCCAGAGTTTTGTCTTCTCATCGTACCTGTCCTTCATAAGTGCTTGCGACCCTACCAAATTCCTACCTGCCAACTCTAGGCTTCTCAGTATTCTCTCTCTACTCTCGAGGACATACTTTAACATGGAACATGGTTTTGCTGTGCCCTCCCAGATTTCTCTAACCATGTTGAGGGGGCCTCTGACCTGATGTCCGAAAACTAACTCATTGGGACTGAACCCTAGGCTTTCACCAGGTACCTCCCGAGCAGCGAATAATACATAGGGCAACCCAAGATCCCAATCCTTGTCATTCTCAACACAGTAACAATGCAGCATGCTTTTCAGAGTCGAGTGCCACCTCTCCAACACCCATTGACTCTCTGGGTGATAGGCTGAAGAGACAACTGTACTGATACCGTGCTGCTGCATGGTCTGTTTGAAAAGGTTAGAAGTAAAGTTGGACCCTTGGTCTGACTGCAATTCCTGCGGGTACCCGTACCTAGAACAGTACAATAGCAAGTTACGAACAACAGTCTTAGCAGTACCATTTCGCATGGGGTATGCATCCGGATAACGAGTGGCAACATCCATGATTGTGAGGAGGAACTTGTTGCCTGCACTAGTAAGGGGTAGAGGGCCAACCATGTCGATTATAACCTTACTGAATGGTGGCCCGATTACAGGAATAGGGTGTAACGGAGCCTTGGGAATACACTGGTTTGGTTTACCTACTGTCTGGCAGGTACTGCACATTGCCACCCATAATGCCACATGTGCCTGCATACCTGGCCACCAAAACAATTTCGCCAATGCTGCTACCGTCTTACGTACACCCAAATGCCCTGCCAACGGTACATCATGCGCCAACCTCAGTAGGCTATCACGGCACACACTAGGCACTACCAACTGGTCAACCACTCTCGACCCACCCTCCCAACTCCGTCTGGGATCTAGAAAACGCCTGTACAATATGCCCTCCACACGAAAGAAGTCCCCCGGCTTTGCATCCCCGTCCTCATCAAGTTCAATCGCACCGTTACTACACTTCTGAAGCTCAGGATCATCTATCTGCAGCCGACAGATATCCGAAGGAGCCAATCTATCTAAGTGCTCCCGGAGCAACTTATGGCCTCCCCCAATACTGGACTGTTCGATCCTATCTTGCTTAAGTGTGTAACGTTGCTGTCTCGGAGTTTTCTCACGCCCTACCTCCTCACCAAGTGTGACAGGTTCTGGGGCCACTCCGGACCTAAACATTGGTGCTAATACTGAGTCGCCAAGAAGAGCCGCTGGATCAAAACTCACAAAACTTCTCCCAACTTTAGCTTTCTCCTTCCGACCATTCCTCCGCTGGTCTAGAGACTGAGGAATAGGCTGTGACACCTTAGATGCACGAGATCGGGTGACAACACATGCCATCTGCTGTAATTGACACCTCTCGACCAACTCCTGCCCCTCCCTACTCACGTCGGCCGCCCTCTCGGCAACGACTAAGGGTGGAACCTCAGAAGTAGGCACCGCAAAGTCGTTGCCGAGAAGAAGGTCGACGCCCTCTACTGGCAGTTTCTCTACGATTCCAACATCTATCTCTCGTGTCACACCATCAACCTCCAGCTCCACTCGAACCAACGGGTATGACCGTGTAGCATTAATACCCTGCACCACAACTACCCATGCCGCATTTATAGGTTGGCCTGTAAAGTTTTTCATCAGAGTCTGGGATGCACCTGTATCACGCAACAACTCCAACCCATGCTTGCAACCAGCCCAACTCACGCAGCCACGCCCTCTATGGTCGCAAAGAGCATCGCGGACAGGTTTTGAGCCTTCCGGACACTCCTTCACTGGCTGTGCCCCCACATCTGACATATCACCCCGGGTAAATGCAGAAGACCTCAGAGACACCCCAATGTTGCTAGCCAAAGACAAGACTGCTGCAGGTTGGTTACTAGGGCAGGAACGTGCAAAATGCCCCTTTTTATGACACTTAAAACACTCTACTTCACCCTTGGACTTCCCCTGAGGTGGGGAAGGGCCTTGACCTTTCTTAAACGGGACGGTTTTTGGTTTGTGATCAAAATTAGTATCATTGCTCTTACTTTTGTTATTAAATGTTGCATCACTGACTCGGGGGGGTGGAGTGTTGCGCCCCTTGTTAACTGCATCGGTCCGTTGTGCAGACCCGCACCCACGAATCAGCGATAATCTCAGGTCAGCCAACTCAGCTGAGTTGTAGAGTTTTAGGATGTTTCTCTTTGAGGTTCAAAGTCAGGTCACCACCTGTGCATTTAAAAAATTGCTCTAGAAGGAATAACTGCTCAAACTCTTCGAACGTCGTCACCTTCTCTGACCTCAGCCAATTTCTCAAAGCATCAGACAGTTCCCGGGCATGTTCTAGAAAAGTGCACTCACGACCCTTCGTAACACCCCGAAACTTCAACCTATATGTCTCTGGTTGTAACTCGTACGCCCGCAGAACAGCTTCCTTCAATACCTCATAATCGATGCAAGACTCCAAGGGCAACGCATCATATGCCTTGAGTCCTTTGCCAACCAACCTAGAGGAAACAAGGGCTGCCCACTTAACCTCGGGCTATTGGTGCTCCCGGCACTTCTTCTCAAAACGCAGGAAAAACTCGGTGACACCCGACTCGTCAAATGCAGGGGCTAACTTAAGAAGGTGCGATAAAGACTGATCAAGACCTCGATTCCCAGAACCGAGACGCTGCCCTGTCGACTCCACCCGAGACTTCTCAAGCTCTATGTCTGCACAGTACTTCGTAGCCTCAACCTGAAGCTCAGCCTCACGTATGGCCTTTCTCTCCTCAGCCTGAATCCTAAGCTCAGATTCCCGCTGCTGCTGCTGCTGCCTGAGCTGAGCCTCATACTTTCGTTGCTCGAGCTCAGCCTCATGCTTTCGCTGCTCGAGTTTGGCGAGTTCGAGCTGAAACAACATCTCGGAAGACAAACCCTGAGGAGGGGGTGCTACTATTGGGGACCCACCCCGTGAATCACCTAGAGGCATACCCAACCGCCAGCGGGCATCGGCCTGCGGGAACGTACCCGGTTCCGGAGCCCGAGGGGGCGCCATGATAGGAGTCGAGTGGAATGGAGGCTGGGCAGAAGGTGCCCCAGCTCCCGCTCCACCCGAAGCCCCATGCCCCACCGAGCACCCAGGCAACCAGCTCACCTCTCGACAAATCGCTAGTACTGGACAACCCTAAGACCGTGGCTACACACTGCAATCCGTACCGGTCTAGCCCCGACACCCGATCCGCCGACACAGGCTCCTCCAAAAAAATCCGAGCATCCTCCTCATTGTTCACCACCCGAACGCCGTTAGACAACTCCACCTTCTCCACCTCCTCGCCTGCTTCCCGTACTGTGTCCTCACTGTGCACTGATCCGTCGTTCGACATAGTGTCCACCGGAAATCCTCAATGTTTATACAAAAAAAGAAGTACCTAAACTCTCATGTAGCACTATTCACTCAAAAAATGCTTGAAGGCAACTCAAGTGCTATACTACGTTGCCAAAAACAAATTCCAACGTGTCCAAAATATTCCTCAAAAACAAATGTCCACTGCCAAACTGTGAGAAATAACAATCGACCCCCAAACGGTGATTAAAAAAAAAAATTCTCCACAAAAAAAATCCTGCAATTATTTCTTAGTTCACTAAATCCTAGACTAAGGTCGCCATTTGTTATGACGACTAAGATAAGATACTAGGCAAGGTCGCCATTTGTTATGACGACTAAGATAAGATACTAGGCAAGGTCGCCATTTGTTACGACCGGGACTACGAATAAAACAAGGGCACTCAATGATTGGACTAGTAATAGGGCACTATGCAACAACGGTATGCTAGATCCAAACCCTCGAACTAATATGCCGGCGAACAAAAACACCTATACCCTCCAGGGTTAATCTGCGATAGCGGGGTATCCTTAACCCGGCAAGCGCGATAGGCCTCACGGAAGGCTTCCTATAGGGAACGCGATAGGCCTCACGGAAGCAGGATTTTTAAAGGCGTACCAAAACGGCGCCAAGCTGTCTGGGGAGTCACAAATTGCGCCACGTTTAGTGCGACATGGTACCTCTCGATGGCACCCACAACCACCCGCCGCACGCACCCCACACAGTCTACACACGCAGTACGCTCTCAGTCACTATGGAGCTTACACGCTCCCCTGACTCGCTCCCTGTTGACTCGCCCAACCCTGTTGCTGGCGGTGTTAGTGCTCGTGGCAGGACACGAACACGTGCCAGGGACCCCTCCTACGTATATACTTCTGAGGATGATGAGCCAGTGCAGCCAAGAAGACCTACACGTGCTGGGAGAGGCACGACACGTGGTGGGAGAGGCACGACACGTGCAACAAGCACGACGAATGCGAAGAGGTCATTGTCCTCAGCATTTGCTCTGACAACTGCTACCACAACAACTACTGCCTCTACTGTTGTGGCAACGACGCCCACGGCGCCCACCACCACAGGAAGTACAAGTGGCCGTCCTGGGGATGCAGGAGCATCGGGGGTAGTTGGCAAGAAGGGTAAGGGTAAAGGACACCCTTATCAGTTCAAGAGGAGTAAGGTGACACCTCCCGCCTCTACCACCCCCGCGTTGCCACCACCACCACCACCCACCACGGCCGCCCCTGTCTCACTACCCACCACGGCCGCCCCTGCACCACTGCCCACCACGGCCGCCCCTGCACCACCGCCCACGCACGCCCCTGCTCCACCACCCACGCCCACCCATGCCCCTGCTGCTGTTGGAGGGCCTCGTAGAGTTTTGGCAGCCGGTCTAACGCCATCCAAGTTTGACGCCCTCCTCTTCCCTCCTGACTCCTCTGACGACGACGCTGCAGAAGGGGAAGCCTTCGATCCCAGGAACTATGGCTGGGGTGGTGATAGTGGGAGCGAGTCTGAGGAGGATCAAGACCAATATGAGGGAGGTGCAGAGGATTCGGAAGACGACGATGTACTTCTGCACCGTGACCATGACCAAGACCTGTCTGACGACGAAGGCGCAGACGACGTGGCTGACGGAGGGGCTGATCCTGATCCCCCACGGGCGTATAATTTTGCCTGGTCTGAAGGGTCCCATTTCCAACCAGATTTGCACCAGTTCAATGCCAATCTGGCTGGTTCAACAGCAGACTGGCCCTGCAATGACCAGTCCACGGAATCTGATTTCTTCTGTGCATTTTTTGACCAGGAGGTATTATCTCATCTCGTTTCCCAAACCAATGGCTATTTTACCTGGGTGAGGGAAAGAATTGATATGATATCTCCTAGAGCAAGAATTCGTGCATGGGTTGATACGACTGTCCCTGAGCTCCTTGTGTTCTTTGCGTTGTTGCTAATCATGCCTCTCTGCAGGAAGCATGTAATGGAGCATTATTGGAAGCACGACCCAATCATCAACACCCCAATTTTCCGGAAATATATGGCTCGTGATAGATTTTTCTTGCTTCTGCGATTTTTGCACTTCGCAGACAATAATAATCCAAACCGAGCTGATAGAATATGGAAAGTTCGGGATGTGTTGACCATGTTGTTGCAAAGGTACAGGAAATTCTTCTACCCCTTTGCCAACCTGGTGATTGATGAGTCCCTCGTGCTTTTCAAAGGACGCCTGGTGTTCAAGCAGTACATCCCCTTGAAGAGACACAGGTTCGGGATCAAGATCTTTGTGTTGTGCGATTGTGAAAGTGGAATAGTGCTCGACATGATCGTATACACCGGCACTGATGTAGACATTCCAAAAGTCGGTGGCAACGACCCATTGGGCATGTCAGGGCACATTGTGAAAAAGATGCTGGAGCCCTACCTGAACAAGGGGCACACGTTGTACACCGACAATTGGTATACAAGTCCTGCACTCTGCCAGTTCCTCCATGACCACAAAACGGGGGCATGTGGGACTGTCAGAACTAACAGGAAGTTCATGCCTAAGTTCCAAGGCAATCGCATAGAACTGGACAACCCCTCCCACAGTGACACCGCTTCTGATGACGACTTGGCAGAGGAACAAAGGCGCCGCAGACTGGACAGACCAAGAAGAAAGAAGAAAGAGCACTACAAGCAGCTGGAGAAGTCTGGGAAAGTTCTGGCGGTAAAGTGGCTCGATAAGCGACCAGTTCACCTGCTTTCGACTGTCCATACAGGTGCCCAAGTGGACTCTGGTAAATTCCACTACCGTACCAAGAAGTCTATCCAGAAACCTGATATGGTGGTGGATTATACCAAGTACATGCGCCTTGTGGACAAGTCTGATTGCCAGCTTGCAGGCGTTGAGTGCCTACGAAAAACAGTGAAGTGGTATCACAAGCTTTTCCTTCACTTGTTGACATCACGATGCTCAACGCTTACAACATGTGGCTGGTAAAAAAAGACATGGCCCCGAACAAAAAACTCAAGTTCAGGGAGTTCATATACAACGTCGCCTACCAACTCCTACAAAACACCAACCAGTCTCCGGTCACAGGGGTCGCCGTGCAGTCAACCTCCCAGACAGAGTCATTGATGGATATGACAAACACTACCCTATCCACACCGAGCTATCTGGCACCCGGAGGCTGCAAGTACAGTGCCAGGTCTGTGCCCACTCCACCAGAAAGCCACAAAGAAGAAGCCGAGTCACATCAATGTGCAAGGAATGCAACGGGGGGTTGTGTTTGGGCGAGTGCTTCAGGGACTACCACTCACTCAAGTACTACTAGGAGTGGTACCTGTGTCGCCCTATCTCAGCCAAACTCCTGCCCCGCCCACCTACCTCACTACCTACCTGCCCGTACCTGACCTGCCCGTACCTGACCAACGTGATCTCAAAACACCTGCCTGCCTACCTACTTGCCCGTACCTGACCAACGTGATAATATTATCATAACATGTACAAATTATAGTTGTAGGATAAGTTCATATGTTTTGGTATATACTGTATATATATATATATATATATATATATATATATATATATATATATATATATATATATATATATATATATATATATATATATATATACACAGTATATTATTGTATACAGTATACTGTATATATAAGCAATATTTTCATTTATTATTTCAGTTTAATTCATTAGCCAGGCAATATTTTGTTTTATTTATATATACCTATGTAATATTATACTTATGTACTAACCTTTTGTAACAACCTTTTGTAATAATAAAAAAAACAAAAAAACAAACAAAAAACAAATAAATAAACACAAAAAAACATACTTACGCTCTGCTATTCATCAAAGTTTTCGACTTTATGAATAGCAGGGCGTAAGTATGTAAAAAAATGTTTTTTCAAGTGATATAAACACTCCAAAAACATCCCCATAACCTCTCTGGTTTCGAACCCACGTCTCTAGGCCTACGTCTCTAGGCCTACATCTCACTCAGTCCATCACTCTAACCACTAGACCATGACTGTTCACACTATACTGACAGCGATTAGTGCGTACGTATTTTCGGGCAGACGAATGCTTGACAAAAAAAAATATATATATACCCTCGATACACTTGTGTATATCGAAGTATATAGTATGTATAATACTTTTACATAACCTAACATATTCTATCATTACGAACAAACAGTAAAGAAATTTACAAGTAAATAAATAACCTTTCATCCATGAGTTGCAAGCAAATAGTGCGTAAAAATTGTGTAATAAGATATCGGGTTACTCTAACATACTGCGCCATCCAAGAAGTCTTATCGTTGTTTACAATATAGCAACGACAACACAAAGTGTCTATAAGGTCTAAATTTGTGCATACACCCACGCTAATCTCATCTACTTACTGTAATCTGACCCCTTTTCTCTCCCGCGCCACCCACCTTTCTCAATACACCACTCTTATTTCGCCTATTATTCGTCCGTATGCCTCTCTGCGCTTCATTTATCAGTGTATATTATTCACATGGGCTGCCTTACTCATGAATATGAACAGGTGAAACCATAAAGGTGCTTTTTAGGCGAGATATAGAGCGTTGCTTCTCATCAATCGCACGTTCTTGCCTCCACCCTCTCTCTCTCTCCTCCCGCCTGACTCACTCACACACACTCGCTCGCTCAGGGATGTCGTGCCTATCAGCCCATTTTTTTCAACTTGCAGCCACCGTAACTCCACACCCACATTTTTTTAGGGTGGATATATATATATTGGCGGATGTGGCTGCTTATTTCCAAGACATTGAGGTACTTTTTTTTAAAATTCTGTGAGATCGAATATTTTGGCAGAAATGCACAAATAACTACCCTAGCTCCTAGGGCTATTTAGCGCTTAACAGGTTAACTGGGCATAAATGTACTCTACTTCAGGCTAACCTGTACTGGTATAGCCTGATAACAAACAAGATGCAAGTTACGTTAAAATGCATAAAAAGGAATCTATGGAAAGATCAATTAAATCACTGCAAGATTTAATACAATAAAAAGATGCTTCAATACAGTTACTCTAAACAACAATAAACTCTTCACTCCTATCTGAAAGAAAGTGAAGTATAGTCCTACAGCATAGACCTGGAAACTTCTGAAGAAAGTCTGATGCTCATAAGATGCTCGTACTGATTTAGAACTATATAAAGGCAGGAGGCAGGACACCACACGTGTAAATCGAATACAGTAAAAGATAGGACATATAATGTTAACTGACACGAGAACACTATAAATGCGCAACGGTAGCAATGCTCGACACTAAAAGAGGTAGTTCCTCATCAACGAAACAGTCTGCTATGGTTGTGCGGCTCAGCAACAACCTAGACAAATAAATGCTGTGAATAATAATGCGCACATATCAAAGAGCTTATATTAAATACTAACAAGTGTCTACTCGATTAATAATGTCTAGCTGGGATACTCTAGGTAAGGAACTGGGGTTGAGCAAGACAGGCTCGTAGCCTAGCGATGTCCTTAAGACTGCATCCTTTAAGTTACGTTAATTGACTAGGGGGCTCTCTCGATAGATCCAGATCACAAGTATCTGGTTCTATCCTGGCGACCCTCTAAAGACAAGCAAAGAGGCAGCAAAGTGTGGAACTGGTACAGGCCAAAACCCTCAGTCAACACAATGCTGCACTTGCAAAGGACGCAACCGAAAAGACAACCCAGGCTACCACAGGACCGGTCGAAGTCGTGTAGGTATAAGCAAACCGTACACACACCGGAGACAATGACTACAGTTACCTTATCCCAGTCTAGCATTAAATAAAAGAGCAGAAACACTAAATCAATAATGGAGACACAAAGTTCTTAACCTATACTAACTAAGAACCCTCAAACCTATTCTAAGTACATGTAAATATCTCTGAGGACGGCGCATGCAATACAATGGGCCGGCTATGAAAACCTTATGCAGAACCCAAGGGGAGTGTTGTGTAGTTAATAAAGGTTAGAGTATGGAAAGAGAGAATTGAGTGAGAGAAACAGTGATAAAGGTGGTGATCGGGAGAGAGTATGCAAAGGGATGTTAGAAGCACGCGCGCCAAGCCTGTCCTGACGAGGACAGCTCCTGGGGACCCTCATGGAGGAGGTAAGTTACACAGGAGACCGCAAAGGCGCGATGGTCGGCCAATCACGGGCCGAGACGTCACAAGACAGCAGGTGTCCTATGACACAGCCAGACACGCCGTCCAATGGCGAGCGAGAGGCAGGAATGCACCCGTACATTCAGACACTTACTACCTCCTCGCTCTGAAAGTCTTTCTCATTCACACGCTGGTACTATTATCACTACTGTTGATATAAAATATAACCCGTTGTCACAGACGAAAACAAAGACCACCACTGGACTGTCTGTGACAATGCGATTACTAGGAAAGAAAGAACAACATTCTCTGATAAATGTAGCTCATTTCGATGTCCCTGGCGAGCGCTAGTGGCCAACGAGAGGCGATTCTGCCACGCTGGTAGACGTCACAAAATTTACTTATCCTATTAGTTATACCTAAATCAAGGTCATTTATGTATATAATAAACAACAGAGGACCTAATACAGATCCCTGGGGGACACCACTTTTGACTGCTCCCCATTCTGACTTTCTACCATTTTTGCTGACTCTCTGCTTCCTACCAATTAGCCATGACCTAATCCATCCTAGGTCATTTATGTATATAATAAACAACAGAGGACCTAATACAGATCCCTGGGGGACACCACTTTTGACTGCTCCCCATTCTGACTTTCTACCATTTTTGCTGACTCTCTGCTTCCTACCAATTAGCCATGACCTAATCCATCCTAACAATGCCCCACCTATTCCATGTGCCTCAACCTTTCTCATCAATCTCTCATGAGGGACTCTGTCGAAAGCTTTACTGAAATCTAAATATATAATATCATATGACTTGTCATTATCTACTGCTTCATATACCTCTGAGAAAAAAACAAGCAAATTAGTAAGGCAAGACCGTCCCTGAGTGAATCCATACTGAGAAGAATTGATTAAGTTAAATGTGTCTAAGTGGTTTCTCATTTTCCTAGCAATAATTGACTCTAGTAGCTTTCCTATGATTGAAGTGAGACTAATGGGACGGTAATTGGATGCTATTTATTTATCTCCTTTTTTGAAGATCGGAACTATATTTGCAAGCTTCCAAGCTTCTGGAACTATACCTGTTTCTAATGACTTGTTAAATAGAAATGTTAATGGGTAACTTAACTCATCTCTGCATTCTTTTAATACTCTAGATTCTGTCTAGCATATACCTCATCAGGACCAGGCGATTTATGAGGTTTCAGTCTGACAATTTCCTTAAGCACATCATTTCTATAGTAACCGTACTTAACCTATTTTCTATACTATCGCTATATACCTTACGGACTTCTGGAAACTGCCAAATTTTCATTTGTGAAAACGGAAAGAAATTGACTATTTAATGTACTACACATTTCTAAATAATTTTCTGTCATTTCTCCTATCGAAGTTTTAAGGGGACCAATTACATCTCTAACCTTGGATATATATTTATATTCTGGGGCGTTGTCCGATGATAGTGACACGGGTATCCCAAACACAGGAAATATTTCGGTAGCTAGTAGGCTGGCGACGGTGTAAGCGCTGTGGTCTTTGGTGGGGTAGGCTATCAAGAATTTTGAGTATACATCGACAAACGTTACTATATATCGTTTGCCGTTGCTGACTGGAAAGGGGCCCATTACATCAAGTGACAGGGTTTGGAATGGTTTCTGTGCAGAGATGGTGCCAGCTGTGCCTGCGGTGCTGCACCGAACTTTGCCAAGGGCACATGGTTTGCAAGCCTCCGTTATTCGCTTGGCAATGCCTGATGGGTTGATGGTCCAATATTGGTCCTGGAAGACTTTTAGCATTTTTCTTTGGCCCAAATGTATCCCGTTTCCTTCATGAATTGCAATCATGTACTCTTGGGCGATGGTGGGTTCAATGACAATGTGGCCAGATTCGGCGGTTAATTGGTCACCCCAACGAGTGAGATGGGAAAAGATATATTTGGGTATCTATTTTGGCTTAGTCTTTCTTTCCCAGGATTGGATTAAGGTCGGTTCCTTGGATGTGGGAAGGGTTTGTTGCAAAGCGGCCAGGTTGGTGGGAATATGGTCCGGTACGGGTAGATGAGATAGGGCATCCGCATTGGTATGGAGTTTACCGGGACGGTAGTGGATGGTAAAATCGTATTCTTCTAAGGTTTCCCTCCAACGCACTAGTAGAGCTGAGTTGGTTTCACATCGCCGAAGCCATTGTAGAGATTGATGATCGGTAATGATGTCCAGCTTGGCACCCAATACAAAAGAGCGGACATGATTCAATGCCCAGATTATGCCTAGGCACTCTCTTTTTGTTGCTGCATAATTCTGTTGTGCGGTGTTTAACGTTGAGCTGGCATAGGCGATGACGTGTTCTTGTCCATCTTGAACTTGTGCTAATACCGCACCAATTGCATACGAGATCTCGGTATACAGGCGGAAAGGCTGTTGGTAGTCAGGAAAAGATACTGTAGGTGCTTGGACTAACTTTTCCTTTAGGGTTTCGAAAGCTAGGTTTCTCTCGGGTGTTCACACGAAAGCAGTATCCTTGTGAGTGAGTTGGTGAAGTGGTCTGGCTATTTCTGCAAAATGTGGTACAAAAAGTCTGTAGTAGGTGGCTAGGCCTAGGAAGGATCGAACGCCTTTGACGGTGGTAGGAGGTTGTTGACTTTGGATGGCAGACAGTTTCTTGAGGTCTGGGGAGATGCCTTGAGTGGAGATTACATGACCTAGAAATCCTACAGAATTTTTAGCAATTTCGCATTTTGAAGGTTTAACACAATACAAATTTTTACGTTGTCACAACGTCATATATAAGTGTAGCCACAACTTGACAACTTACGAAAATAACATTGTATTTACGTAAATGCGTGAACAACCACAAAAGTCGCAGGACCATAACACGGAATGTTGTAGAATAACGTAAATAGGTGTGGTGGAGTGTTCATGCCACTGGATTGGTAATCCAATGGACCCGGGTTCAAATCCCGATATGTCAATGGGAAGATATTATTGGGATTGAATTTGTGCTGTACCTAGAGTATCAGTGCATTACCACAAAGCCCACCGAAATGCCAAAAAAATACCCTCATTGTTCCCTGATTAAATAACACTGTATGAATATTCCCATATTCAAAATATGTTACAGGGGGACAATGCCTAGTGAGTTCACTGCTCAATAGGTGGCGTTCTGAGAGTGAGGGTCTGAGTCTGGAGGGTGAGACGGTGAAGCACTTGAGCGAAGCAACCAGCCGCTTCAGAGATGGAGCTGCTTCGAGCCATGATGGATGCTTTGCATATCTCACTCCCCAGACTGGAACAAGACCTCACGGGCTTCACCGTGTTGAGCGGTGGAATGTACAGGCTCTCAGCCTATGCCCGAGAGGGAGTAGTTGGAATATAGAAAAAAAAGAAAACAAAAAACTACTACAATGTATTTTTTTTATGTTGTCATAACCTTCCAAATACCAAGATATACAACTTAACAATATTACGAAAACAACGTTGTATTCACGTAAATGCGAGAACAACCATAAAGGTTGCCGGACCATAATAAAGAATGTTGTAGTATGACGTAAATAGATCAACATATCATAAACTACTTCAACTTATTCTACTATGTTATCAAAACCTTCCAAATGCCTCTAGTTATACAACCTGACACCATTACGAAAACTAGTTGTGTACCCCTATGTCAATATTGTGACCTCCATACCGGTTATACCTCATATAGCAAGCTAATGATATTGTGGCTCCAGACACTATCTACAACCCTCAACGCAATCCACTATTAATATAACGAGTACCTCGTGTACCATAGCCGGTACAGTGTACCCCTATGTCAATATCGTGACCTCCATACCGGTCAGACCTCATATAGCAAGCTAATTATATTGTAGCTCCAGACACTATCTACAACCCTCTACACAATCCACTATTATTATAACGAGTACCTGGTGTACTATAGCCGGTACAGTGTACCCCTATATCAATATTGTGACCTCCATACCAGTCAGACCACATAAAGCAAGCTAATGATATTGTGGCTCCAGACCTTATCTACAACCCTCAACACAATCCACTATTAATATAACGAGTACCTGGTGTACCATAGCCGGTAGAGTGTACCCCTATGTCAATATTGTGACCTCCATACCGGTCAGACCTCATATAGGAAGCTAATGATATTGTGGCTCCAGACACAATCTACAAACCTCAACACAATCCACTATTATTATAACGAGTACCTGGTGTACCATAGCCGGTACAGTGTACCCCTTTGTTAATATTGTGACCTCCATACCGGTCATCTACAACCCTCAACACAATCCACTATTAATATAACGAGTACCTGGTGTACCATAGCCGGTACAGTGTACCCCTATGTTAATATTGTGACCTCCATACCGGTCATCTACAACCCTCAACACAATCCACTATTAATATACCGAGTACCTGGTGTACCTTAGCCGGTACAGTGTACCCCTATGTCAAAATTGTGACCTCCATACCGGTCAGACTTCCTATAGCAAGCTAATGATACTGTGGTTCCAGACACTATCTACAACCCTCAACACAATCCACTATTAATATAACGAGTACCTGGTGTACCATAGCCGGTACAGTGTACCCCTATGTCAATATTGTGACCTCCATACCGGTCAGACCTCATATAGCAAGCTAATGATATTTTGGCTCCAGACACTATCTACAACCCTCAACACAATCCACTATTAATATAACGAGTACCTGGTGTACCATAGCCGGTACAGTATACCCCTATGTCAATATTGTGACCTCCATACCGGTCAGACCTCATATAGCAAGCTAATGATATTGTGGCTCCAGATACTATCTACAACCCTCAACACAATCCACTATTAATCTAACGAGAACCTGGTGTACCATAGCCGGTACAGTGTACCCCTATTTCAATATTTTGACCTCCATACCGGTCAGACCTCATATAGCAAGCTAATGATATTTTGGCTCCAGACACTATCTACAACCCTCAACACAATCCACTATTAATATAACGAGTACCTGGTGTACCATACCCGGAGCAGTGTACCC
The DNA here is from genome assembly GCA_032716605.1 of Paralithodes platypus. Lineage (NCBI taxonomy): Eukaryota > Metazoa > Arthropoda > Malacostraca > Decapoda > Lithodidae > Paralithodes > Paralithodes platypus. The sequence continues at coordinate 14,275,370 of CM064553.1, forward strand.
TTATGTAAATATTGTGACCTCAATACCGGTCAGACCTCATATAGCAAGCTAATTATATTGTAGCTCCAGACACTATCTACAACCCTCTACACAATCCACTATTATTATAACGAGTACCTGGTGTACCATAGCCGGTACAGTGTACCCCTATGTCAATATTGTGACCTCCATACCGGTCAGACCACATAAAGCAAGCTAATGATATTGTGGCTCCAGAACTTATCTACAACCCTCAAGACAATCCACTATTAATATAACGAGTACCTGGTGTACCATAGCCGGTACAGTGTACTCCTATGTCAATATTGTGACCTCCATACCGGTCAGACCTCATATAGCAAGCTAATGATATTGTGGCTCCAGACACTATCTACAATCCTCAACACAATCCACTATTAATATAACGAGTACCTAGTGTACCATAGCCGGTAGAGTGTACCCCTATGTCAATATTGTGACCTCCATACCGGTCAGACCTCCTATAGGAAGCTAATGATATTGTGGCTCCAGACACAATCTACAAACCTCAACACAATCCACTCTTATTATAACGAGTACCTGGTGTACCATAGCCTTTACAGTGTACCCCTATGTCAATATTTTGACCTTCATACCGGTCAGACCTCATATAACAAGCTAATGATATTTTGGCTCCAGGCACTATCTACAACCCTCAACACAATCCACTATTAATATAACGAGTACCTGGTGTACCATAGCCGGTACAGTGTACCCCTATGTTAATATTGTGACCTCCATACCGATCATCTACAACCCTCAACACAATCCACTATTAATATACCGAGTACCTGGTGTACCTTAGCCAGTACAGTATACCCCTATGTCAATATTGTGACCTCCATACCGGTCAGACCTCCTATAGCAAGCTAATGATACTGTGGTTCCAGACACTATCTACAACCCTCAACACAATCCACTATTAATATAACGAGGACCTGGTGTACCATAGCCGGTACAGTATACCCCTATGTCAATATTGTGACCTCCATACCGGTCAGACCTCATATAGCAAGCTAATGATATTGTGGCTCCAGAACTATCTACAACCCTCAACACAATCCACTATTAATATAACGAGTACCTGGTGTACCATAGCCGGTACAGTATACCCCTATGTCAATATTGTGACCTCCATACCGGTCAGACCTCATATAGCAAGCTAATTAAATTGTGGCTCCAGACACTATCTACAACCCTCAACACAATCCACTATTAATATAACGAGTACCTGGTGTACCATAGCCAGTACAGTGTACCCCTTTTTCAATATTTTGACCTCCATACCGGTCAGACCTCATATAGCAAGCTAATGATATTGTGGCTCCAGACACTATCTACAACCCTCAACACAATCCACTATTAATATAACGAGTACCTGGTGTACCATAGCCGGTGCAGTGTACCCCTATGTCAATATTGTGACCTCCATACCGGTCAGACCTCATATAGCAAGCTAATTATATTGTAGCTCCAGACACTATCTACAACCCTCAACACAATCCACTATTAATATAACGAGTACCTAGTGTACCATAGCCGGTACAGTGTACCCCTATGTCAATATTGTGACCTCCATACCGGTCAGACCTCATATAGCAAGCTAATGATATTGTGGCTCCAGACACTATCTACAACCCTCAACACAATCCACTATTAATATAAAGAGTACCTGGTGTACCATAGCCGGTACAGTGTACCCCTAAGTAATGTTGTGACCTCCATACAGGTCAGACCTCATATAGCAAGCTAATGATATTGTGGCTCCAGACACTATCTACAACCCTCAACACAATCCACTATAATATATCGAGTACCTGGTGTACCATAGCCGGTACAGTGTACCCCTATGTCAATATTGTGACCTCCATACCGGTCAGACCACATAAAACAAGCTAATGATATTGTGGCTCCAGACCTTATCTACAACCCTCAACACAATCCACTATTAATATAACGAGTACCTGGCGTACCATAGCCGGTACAGTGTACCCCTATGTCAATATTGTGACCTCCATACCGGTCAGACCTCATTTAGCAAGCTAATGATATTGTGGCTCCAGACACTATCTACAATACTCAACACAATCCACTATTAATATAACGAGTACCTAGTGTACCATAACCGGTACAGTGTATCCCTATGTCATTATTGTGACCTCCATACCGGTCAGACCTCCTATAGGAAGCTAATGATATTGTGGCTCCAGACACAATCTACAAACCTCAACACAATCCGCTATTATTATAACGATTACCTGGTGTACCATAGCCGGTACAGTGTACCCCTTTGTTAATATTGTGACCTCCATACCGGTCATCTACAACCCTCAACACAATCCACTATTAATATAACGAGTACCTGGTGTACCATAGCCGGTACAGTGTACCCCTTTGTTAATGTTGTGACCTCCATACCGGTCATCTACAAACCTCAACACAATCCACTATTAATATAACGAGTACCTGGTGTACCATAGCCGGTACAGTGTACCCCTATGTCAATATTGTGACCACCATACCGGTCAGACCTCATATAGCAAGCTAATGATATTGTGGCTCCAGACACTATCTACAACCCTCAACACAATCCACTATTAATATACCGAGTACCTGGTGTACCTTAGCCGGTACAGTGTACCCCTATGTCAATATTGTGACCTCCATACCGGTCAGACCTCCTATAGCAAGCTAATGATACTGTGGTTCCATACAGTATCTACAACCCTCAACACAATCCACTATTAATATAACGAGTACCTGGTGTACCATAGCCGGTACAGTGTACCCCTATGTCAATATTGTGACCTCCATACCGGTCAGACCTCATATAGCAAGCTAATGATATTTAGGCTCCAGACACTATCTACAACCCTCAACATAATCCACTATTAATATAACGAGTACCTGGTGTACCATAGCCGGTACAGTGTACCCCTATGTCAATATTGTGACCTCCATACCGGTCAGACCTCATATAGCAAGCTAATGATATTGTGGCTCCAGACACTATCTACAACCCTCAACACAATCCACTATTAATCTAACGAGAACCGGGTGTACCATAGCCGTTACAGTGTACCCCAATATCAATATTTTGACCTCCATACCGGTCAGACCTCATATAGCAAGCTAATGATATTGGGGTCCAGACACTATCTACAACCCTCAACACAATCCACTATTAATATAACGAGTACCTGGTGTACCATAGCCGGTGCAGTGTACCCCTATGTCAATATTGTGACCTCCATACCGGTCAGACCTCATATAGCAAGCTAATTATATTGTAGCTCCAGACACTATCTACAACCCTCAACACAATCCACTATTAATATAACGAGTACCTGGTGTACCATAGCCGGTACAGTGTACCCCTATGTCAATATTGTGACCTCCATACCGGTCAGACCACATATAGCAAGCTAATGATATTGTGGCTCCAGACCTTATCTACAACCCTCAACACAATCCACTATTAATATAACAAGTACCTGGTGTACCATAGCCGGTACAGTGTACCCCTATGTCAATATTGTGACCTCCATACCGGTCAGACCTCATATAGCAAGCTAATGATATTGTGGCTCCAGACACTATCTACAACCCTCAACACAATCCACTATTAATATAACGAGTACCTGGTGTACCATAGCCGGTAGAGTGTACCCCTATGTCAATATTGTGACCTCCATACCGGTCAGACCTCTTATAGCAAGCTAATGATATTGTGGCTCCAGACACTATCTACAACCCTCAACACAATCCACTAATAATATAAAGAGTACCTGGTGTACCATAGCCGGTACAGTGTACCCCTATGTCAATATTGTGACCTCCATACCGGTCAGACCTTATATAGCAAGCTAATGATATTGTGGCTCCAGGCACTATCTACAACCCTCAACACAATCCACTATTAATATAAAGAGTACCTGGTGTACCATAGCCGGTACAGTGTACCCCTATGTCAATATTGTGACCTCCATACCGATCATCTACAACCCTCAACACAATCGACTATTAATATAGTGAGTACCTGGTGTACCATAGCCAGTACAGTGTACCCCTATGTCAATATTGTGACCTCCATACCGGTCAGACCTCCTATAGCAAGCTAATGATACTGTGGTTCCAGACACTATCTACAACCCTCAACACAATCCACTATTAATATAACGAGGACCTGGTGTACCATAGCCGGTACAGTGTACCCCTATGTCAATATTGTGACCTCCATACCGGTCAGACCTCATATAGCAAGCTAATGATATTGTGGCTCCAGACACTATCTACAACCCTCAACACAATCCACTATTAATATAACGAGTACCTGGTGTACCATAGCCGGTACAGTGTACCCCTATGTCAATATTGTGACCTCCATACCGGTCAGACCTCATATAGCAAGCTGAATTAAATTGTGGCTCCAGACACTATCTACAACCCTCAACACAATCCACTATTAATATAACGAGTACCTGGTGTACCATAGCCAGTACAGTGTACCCCTATTTCAATATTGTGACCTCCATACCGGTCAGACCTCATATAGCAAGCTAATGATATTGTGGCTCCAGACACTATCTACAACCCTCAACACAATCCACTATTAATATAACGAGTACCTGGTGTACCATAGCCGGTACAGTGTACCCCTATGTCAATATTTTGACCTCCACACCGGTCAGACCTCACATAGCAAGGTAATGAATTGTTGCTCCATACACTATCTACAACCCTCAACACAATCCACTATTAACATAACGAGTACCTAGTGTACCATAGCCGGTACAGTGTACCCCTATTTCAATATTGTGACCTCCATACCGGTTTGACCTCATATAGCAAGCTAATGATATTGTGGCTCCAGACTATCTACAACCCTCAACACAATCCACTATTAATATAACGAGTACCTGGTGTACCATAGCCGGTACAGTGTACCCCTATGTCAATATTGTGACCTCCATACCGGTCAGACCTCATATAGCAAGCTAATTATATTGTAGCTCCAGACACTATCTACAACCCTCTACACAATCCACTATTAATATAACGAGTACCTGGTGTACCATAGCCGGTACAGTGTACCCCTATGTCAATATTGTGACCTCCATACCGGTCAGACCACATAAAACAAGCTAATGATATTGTGGCTCCAGACCTTATCTACAACCCTCAACACAATCCACTATTAATATAACGAGTACCTGGCGTACCATAGCCGGTACAGTGTACCCCTATGTCAATATTGTGACCTCCATACCGGTCAGACCTCATATAGCAAGCTAATGATAATGTGACTCCAGACACTATCTACAACTCAAACAGAATCCACTATTAATATAACGAGTACCTGGTGTACCATAACCGGTACAGTGTATCCCTATGTCATTATTGTGACCTCCATACCGGTCAGACCTCCTATAGGAAGCTAATGATATTGTGGCTCCAGACACAATCTACAAACCTCAGCACAATCCGCTATTATATAACGATTACCTGGTGTACCATAGCCGGTACAGTGTACCCCTTTGTTAATATTGTGACCTCCATACCGGTCAGACCTCAACACAATCCACTATTATATAACGAGTACTGGTGTACCATAGCCGGTACAGTGTACCCTTTGTTATGTTGTGACCTCCATACCGGTCATCTACAAACCTCAACACAATCCACTATTAATATAACGAGTACCTGGTGTACCATAGCCGGTACAGTGTACCCCTATGTTAATATTGTGACCACCATACCGGTCATCTACAACCCTCAACACAATCCACTATTAATAACGAGTACCTGGTGTACCATAGCCGGTACAGTGTACCCCTATGTCAATATTGTGACCTCCATACCGGTCAGACCTCCTATAGCAAGCTAATGATACTGTGGTTCCATACAGTATCTACAACCCTCAACACAATCCACTATTAATATAACGAGTACCTGGTGTACCATAGCCGGTACAGTGTACCCCTATGTCAATATTGTGACCTCCATACCGGTCAGACCTCATATAGCAAGCTAATGATACTGTGGCTCCAGACACAATCTACAATCCTCAACAATATCCACTATAACATAACGAGTACCTGATGTACCATAGCCGGTACAGTGTACCCCTATGTCAATATTGTGACCTCCATACCGGTCAGACCTCATATAGCAAGCTAATGATATTGTGGCTCCAGACACTATCTACAACCCTCAACACAATCCACTATTAATCTAACAAGTACCAGTGTACCATAGCCGATACAGTGTACCCCCATGTCAATATTGTGACCTCCATACCGGTCAGACTTCATATAACGCATGCAAATGATATTGGGGTCCAGACACTATCTACAACCCTCAACACAATCCACTATTAATATAACGAGTACCTGGTGTACCATAGCCGGTGCAGTGTACCCCTATGTCAATATTGTGACCTCCATACCGGTCAGACCTCATATAGCAAGCTAATTATATTGTAGCTCCAGACACTATCTACAACCCTCTACACAATCCACTATTATTATAACGAGTACCTGGTGTACCATAGCCGGTACAGTGTACCCCTATGTCAATATTGTGACCTCCATACCGGTCAGACCACATAAAGCAAGCTAATGATATTGTGGCTCCAGACCTTATCTACAACCCTCAATACAATCCACTATTAATATAACAAGTACCTGGTGTACCATAGCCGGTACAGTGTACCCCTATGTCAATATTGTGACCTCCATACCGTCAGACCTCATATAGCAAGCTAATGATATTGTGGCTCCAGACACTATCTACAATCCTCAACACAATCCACTATTAATATAACGAGTACCTAGTGTACCATAGCCGGTACAGTGTACCCCTATGTCAATATTGTGACCTCCATACCGGTCAGACCTCCTATAGGAAGCTAATGATATTGTGGCTCCAGACACAATCTACAAACCTCAACACAATCCACTATTATTATAATGAGTACCTGGTGTACCATAGCCGGTACAGTGTACCCCTTTGTTAATATTGTGACCTCCATACCGGTCATCTACAATCCTCAACACAATCCACTATTAATATAAAGAGTACCTGGTGTACCATAGCCGGTACAGTGTACCCCTATGTTAATATTGTGACCTCCATACCGGTCATCTACAACCCTCAACACAATCCACTATTAATATACCGAGTACCTGGTGTACCTTAGCCGGTACAGTGTACCCCTATGTAAATATTGTGACCTCCATACCGGTCAGACCTCCTATAGCAAGCTAATGATACTGTGGTTCCAGACACTATCTACAACCCTCAACACAATCCACTATTAATATAACGAGTACCTGGTGTATGTGACGCACCCCAGTGCTGGGCTACGCAACCTGATTGTACTCCTTGGTACTCCACTGTACCGCCCGTGATCTGGCTACCGTCAGCCGCTATGTATATTGAGTGTGACAACTTATAACTATGTTCTTTGTATCTCTGCAAAGGTCTCGTCATGTGCTAACCAGTGGTGGGTTTTGTTTTAAGCCATGTCGAGACCTTCCATTTAATATGTAGTATCAATAGAGAAGTTGATAGATAGGATAATGGGAATTCAGAGAGAGAGAGTGAGTTGGGCTTCAGAGCAAGAGGGTAGCAACACGCCGCGCTGCCGGCCGGGTGGTTGCCAGACGTATGGACTGGTTGGCAGCCTTGCCCTTATAGCTAGGCGCGATAGGGTTGGTAGTCCATTGTTGCCTGCCTGGGCTGGGCCCATGTTGTCGTACAGCACACTGCCTGGAGGTTGGCTGTGTGTACTATGATCAGGTTGCCTAGAACCTTTGAGATTCTAACATCCCTTGCTCTCTCTCCCCACTTCTCACGGTTGCACTCTTTCTCTCTGACGACATTACTCTCATTTCATTCTTCTCTCTATTTAAATGCATAACCTTCCCTTGAGGTCCTAAAGGAGTTTCAGCACTCACCTCTCGTATTACTCTTAGGACAAGTATATATTTACATGTATTAGATTTAAGGGGTTAATGTGAACAGCGATCTTCTTGATGAGGATAGTTGGTGAACGTTCTACATGTTCACGAGTTATATGCCCTGCTCATCATCCCATTTGTGACTAGACTGGTGCCATGTGTAAGAGCCCGACCATGCCCAGGAGTTGTCTGTAGAGGGACGAGGACTTAGCCTTGATTTGCATACTGAGCCAGGAGCGAGTGTAGTACCCGAGACTACAGCTCGCTCGTAGTGCCGGTATAGTAGAGTAACGTAATTTATCTGTCCTTGTGTTCTCTACAGTCTTCTCCTGGGTTCTCGCTTTCGGTGCTGGGACTCGTTGTTCCTGTGACTTGGCCTGCTAGCTAGAACACATGGGGATGATGAGTGGGATATATCTTTATTTTACTATGCATTGCAGCTCTCTTTAAGTATATATCTATAACACTTTACAATACACATTACTCACACACAAGACAACACTATTAATACTTTCATGTATCAATTAACTGCACTGTCGTTTTGCTGCTGTGTCCGGAGTTCTGTTGCGTAGGGCGCATACGGACTCGGAGGGGAGACAGAGTGAGAGAAGCGAAGTAGCCTATGCGGTAGTAGGCTACCGGCGCAGTACTGTTGCTTGCAACCTTTTAGTTATTCCAAGTATAGATTCATTATTATAATAAGTGACTACTGTTTATGTTCCTCCCATGTGTATTATTAGGTATCTACTGGATCATGAACATCTTGTATGCTACATGCTAGTGCATGTTAGTAGGGGACAGTTAGTGTAGTGCACGCGCTTTCAAGTAGGCGTGTACATTTGTCATTTAGCATTTCACTGTCATACCTTTAGCCTGCTTCTATTCTACATTATTAGAGGCTTAATATTAACGTAGTTTCTTGAGTATTGCATTTCTTTAGTAATAACGTAACCTATAAATGTCTGAGGGAGTTTAGCCTCATAGCCTACCCCTGTTGTACACTTTCGCCGAGTTAAGGTACCTCGTTACCGTAGACGATAACTCTGTAGGGCGTTGGTGCTTTTGTTGTCTGGAGCATATAGTATTTGGGACTGGAATCGAGCGTGTCGTTGTCACTTAAGCCATTTCTGTCCTACGATCAAGAATCCCGAATATGTATTGCCGATCCAGCCGTAACAAAATGGCGACCTTGCACAAGATTCAGTAGTATCCTATCACATGTTTTTTGGAGAACTATTCTATGCTACCTAGTAGAGCTGGCTAGAATTTTCTTGCATATTGGAGGAATTTTTATTGTGTCATTATTGTATTGGTGGACTTGCAGATTGTTTCGTTAGGTGTCTAGAGTAGAGTCATTCAAGCATCTTTAACATTTTGTGAGTCGAGACTGCAATTAGTAATAAGCACTTTTTTTTGTTTATGAACAGCAATTGTATAACCAGCACTATGTCTAATGACTCATCATTTACGGGGGAGGATAACACGGTACAGCCTAGTGACCAGCAAGTACAGCAGATATTTAGGGAGGGGAGTGTTATAAGTGGAGAGAGGGATGCCCAGGCATTTTTGCAGACACCTTTGACCGAACAGCGCCTGCAGGCTATTGATTGTTACGGTCTTCGCTGTTTAGCCACGGTTTTGGGGCGGGACTGTCCTGACAGTTGGCCCAAGAAGAATTTGGTGGCATGTTTGTTGGGTGATGGCGATGGGGCGGTGGGTGGAGTGGGGTCTTGGGGGGGTTCCCTCCAAGCCTCCATTCCACTCTACCCCTGAGCTGGGCCCTCAGCCAGCGAGTCTTAGCACGATGCAGCAGGAGGGTTCTCAATGGCAAGCTGGCTTACCCGTAAACACGTCTCGGTGTGGATCCCCCATTTTGTGCTCTCCCCCCCCAGGCCTGTCTCCTGAGATGTTATTTCAGCTAGAACTAGCTAAGTTTAAGCTGCAGGAGACTCAGATACAACAGGCTAGTATAGAACGCATAGAGGTTGCTAGAATCCAAGCCAATCAGGATGCAACCAGGTACCAGGCTGAAATGGATGTCGAGAAGTCTAGAGTAGAGACCACGGGGCGTCATCTCGGTGGTGGGCACCGGGTTACAGACTCCCTTTCGCATTTAATTAAGTTAGTACCCGCATTTGATGAGACAGCAGTGACTGAGTTTTTTGCTCGTTTCGAAAAGAAGTGTCGTGAGTATGACTGGCCGGAGGTTAAATGGGCAGCATTAGTTTCATCACGTCTAGTGGGTAAGGGGTTGAAAGCCTACGATGCACTGTCACTGGACGAGAGTGTCGTGTATGGACTGGTGAAGGAGGCTGTGCTCCGGGCCTACGAACTGCAACCCGAAACTTATAGATTGAAGTTCCGTGGCGTGAATAAGAAGAGCGACGTCAGTTTTATGGAGCACGCACGGGACTTAACAGATGCATGTAATAACTGGTTTCGGTCCGAGCACGCAGAGTCGGCTGAGGAAATTAAGCAACTTTTCTATCTGGAACAGTTTTACAAATGTACTGGAACCGATCTAACGCTGAACATTAAGGAAAAATGTCCCAAGACAGTAGAGGAGGCTGCCAAGATGGCAGACCTCAGATTATCATTGATTCGTGGTTGCGGTGCCGCTCAGAGGGCTGAGTCAGGGCAGAAGGGGCGCTATACCCCACCCACCAGAGTTTTCGATAATAACAAATCCTATGACACACATAACCACACTAAAAGCATTGCACCTAATAACACCTACAAACACAAGCCTCTCCCGTTTACTAAAGGTCAGGCCCCTTCTTCGCCCGCACAAGGGAAGAAGCCCATTGGGGATGTGAAATGTTACAAATGTCAGAAGCTAGGCCATTATTCACGTGAGTGCCCTAGTAACACTCCCGCTAAGCCGGTGTCATTGGTTCACAGTATCGGTGTGTCTCTGAAGGCTGCAGCAACTGCCCGGGGTAGGTTGTCAGCAGCTGAGGCACACGCGGTAAAGAAGCGTACGGAAGGCTCGACACCTGTCCGGGACACTTTCTGTAGCCATCGGGGACACGGGTTTGTGAGCTGGGGGAGTGAACTACGGAGGGTTGACTTGTTGAGGGATACGGGGGCTTCGCAAACTTTGTTGAGGAACTTCACAGGGAAACCGATAAATGCGGCCAGAGTTGTTGTGGTGCAGGGTATAAATGCTACGAGGTCATACCCACTTGTGAGGTTGGAGTTGAGAGTGGGAGAGGTGTGCAGGGAGCTGGATGTAGGGATCGTTGAGTGTTTGCCAGTTGAGGGCGTCGACCTTCTTCTCGGCAACGACTTTGCGGTGCCCACTTCCGGGACTCCACCCTTAGTCGTTGCCGAGAGGATGGCCGACGTGGATGGTGAGAATCGGGAATGGGTTGGGAGGTGCCAACAGGATGAGATGGCCTGTGTGGTAACCCGATCTCGCTCTGCGGCTCCTGCACAGCCTAGCACTCAACCTCGGGGACAGTGGAGGAAGGATCAGGAGAAGGTTGCTAAGGGCAGGAAAAGGGACATTGATTCTGCTGCACTTCTCGGTGATTCGGTACTTGGACCTATAATAAACACGGGAGTTGACTCTGGCCCAGAGATGGTGTGTAACAAGGCAGAGTTGGGTAAGACTTCGCGTGAGGCAAGAGCTGTAGCGAGAGCCACTAAGGCAGTAGAGCCTACTAGCCGGGGTAATGTCTTATTACAAAACCATCTTGATGCATTGACGCCCGGGGACATTAGTGAGCAGCAGCTGCAAGACGCTAGCCTAGCTCGTTATAGCAATGGTGCCATAGAGTTGGAGGAAGATGGGGATGCGAAGCCGGGAGATTTCTTTAGGCTCAACAGGATATTGTACCGCAGATTTTTAGACCCCAAATCGAAGTGGGAGGGCGGTGCGAGGGTAGTAGACCAGGTGGTTATTCCAAATAAGTATAGAGAGTCCTTATTGTGTCTGGCGCATGATGTGCCGGTGGCGGGTCATTTGGGGGTAACAAAAACATTGGCGGCATTGGGCAGGTTTTTCTGGTGGCCTGGGGTCAAGGCTGATGTCTGTGCATGGGTGGCTGGGTGTGCGACCTGCCGGACAACGGGGAAGCCTAACCAGACAATCCCGAAGGCACCTTTGTTTCCCATACCTGTCACCGGGCCTCCGTTCAGCAAAGTTGTAGTAGATTTGGTTGGCCCTTTCCCGCCTACTAGTAGTGGCAATAAATTCCTGTTGACAATCATGGATGTGGCTACGAGATACCCGGACGCATACCCCATGAGAAACGGCTCGGCAAAGGCAGTTGTTAAAAACTTATTATTGTTCTGTTCCCGTTATGGATTTCCACGTGAGGTGCAGTCAGACCAGGGGAGCAATTTTACATCCAAATTGTTCAAGCAAACCCTTCAGTTGCACGGTATATGTTCTGTAGTGTCGTCAGCCTACCATCCCGAGAGTCAGGGAGTCTTGGAGCGGTGGCACTCGACCCTGAAGAGTATGCTACGCTGTTACTGTGCAGAACATGACACTGATTGGGATTTGGGTCTGCCGTATGTTCTGTTCGCTGCACGTGAAGTCCCAGGAGAGAGCCTGGGGTTCAGTCCAAATCAGCTAGTCTTTGGCCATAATGTGAGAGGACCTTTAAGTATGGTGAAAGAGATCTGGGAGGGCGAAGAGAAGCCGGGGTCTGTACTTAAATATGTCCTTGAGAGCCGGGAGAGACTTATAGGTTGCGTGGCAGCGGCAGGTAATAACTTGGTTAATGCACAGGCGGTCATGAAGCACCAGTATGACGCCAAGGTGAAGCTTCGGGAGTTTTCGGTGGGTCAGGAGGTAATGTTGCTTTTACCTTTGCCTGGACACCCCCTTTCTGCCAAGTTCATTGGGCCGTATGTGGTGGCTAAGAAACTGTCCGACCTTGATTATCTCGTTGCAACACCTGACCGTAGGAAAAAACATCAGTTATGTCATGTTAACCTCATGAAAGAGTATGTGAGACGCCCCTCAGAGCCTCTCACTGTCCCTGTGCTGGCCTGCAGCGGCCAGGGTGGAGAAGGAGGTGGGGACAGTCATGCTGCTGAGGAGGATAGCTGGGACTGTGTCATTTCCGCGGAACAGTGGGCGGGGAATACTGAACAAGAGGCTAGGCAAGTTGTAAGTCACCTGCCTGAGCACCAGGGTGCTGCTGTCCTAGGCCTGTTCAGGTCATACCCCTCTGTTTTCGCCGAACACCCAGGTCTCACTACTCGGGTAACGCACGACGTGGACGTCGGTGATAATGTGCCCTTCAAGTCAGTGCCCTACCGTGTGCCCCCGGTAAAGTTGCCAGCTTTACGGGAGGAGTTAAAGTACATGGTTGAGAGAGGGATGATCACTGAAGGTTATGTGAAGTGGACATCACCCGTCACGTTGCAGCCAAAACCTGACGGCAAGGTGCGGTTCTGCATAGATTTTCGTAGGCTAAATGGCTTGACCACTACCAACCCTTACCCTTTGCCTCGAGTTGACGACAGCGTGGACAAGATAGGGAATGCAAAGTACCTTACTAAAATTGATCTTGTAAAAGGCTACTGGCAAGTACCCCTGTCGGACCGAGCTAAGCAAGTTTGTGGTTTTGTGGTAGATGGCAAGACCTACCAATGTAACGTAATGCCTTATGGGCTTAAGAACGCACCTGCCACGTTTCAGAACCTGATGAACGATATTTGTGACGAAATCCCTAACTGCACGGTCTACCTTGATGACGTGATAGTATATGATGACGATTTTGAAAATCACCTAAGGCACTTAGAGACCCTGTTTAGGAAGTTGCACGATGCTGGGCTGGTGGTGAACCTGAGGAAGTGCGAGTTTGTAAAGGCTACTGTGCAGTATCTTGGCTTTGTGGTCGGGTTAGGCCGGGTGTGCCCCCCCCTGAGCAAGATACAGGCTATCAATATGTTTCCCAGGCCCACCACTAAGCGCCAGGTCATGCGGTTCCTAGGTATGATAGGCTATTATAGGCGCTTCATCCGGGGATACTCTACTGTCTTAGCACCGTTAACTGATCTACTGTCGAAGTCAGTGAAGTTCTGTTGGGCTGCGGAGTGTCAGAGGGCTTTCGACCTAGTCAAGCACCTGCTGTGTACACATCCGATTTTGAGGGCCCCAGACTTCTCCAGGAGTTTTCAGCTGGCGACTGATGCCAGCGGTGTGGGTGCCGGGGCAGTGTTACTGCAGACTGATTCCGAGGGCTTGGAACACCCAGTGAGCTTCTTTTCTCGCAAGTTTAATTCGGCACAAAGGAATTACTCGACTATAGAGAAGGAGCTTCTGGCTATCGTTTTGTCGCTCAAACATTTCGAAGTTTATGTTCCAGCCTACGGCCCGGTAGTGACGATTTATACGGACCATCATCCCTTGAAATTCCTAAATCAGTTTCACAATCGGAATATGCGGTTGACCAGGTGGTCCCTAATGCTCCAAGAGTATAATCTCAACATTCAGCATATTGCCGGGAGTGAGAACGTGATAGCAGATTGTCTATCAAGGGTTGATGATCCAAGATAGTCGTGCACGGTGTGTGGGTTGAGCAGGAGTAAAATTAGGCTATCATAACGCCGTCCAAAAAGATTATAAAACAATAAAATAAACGAGAAAACTCTTTCTTTTTTTAGTTTTGTAACTCTTTATTGTTGTAGCATGATGCATGCAATATTGTGTTTTATGTATAATTCACACTTCAGATGTTGTGCACCTTTTGCAATTAGTGGCAGCTAAGGGTAGCAGGTCGGTTGGTTGCCTGTCAGATTTTGATAATGCTTCTAAGGTCGATTATCTAAAATCTTGGGGGGGCTGTGACGCACCCCAGTGCTGGGCAACGCAACCTGATTGTACTCCTTGGTACTCCACTGTACCGCCCGTGATCTGGCTACCGTCAGCCGCTATGTATATTGAGTGTGACAACTTATAACTATGTTCTTTGTATCTCTGCAAAGGTCTCGTCATGTGCTAACCAGTGGTGGGTTTTGTTTTAAGCCATGTCGAGACCTTCCATTTAATATGTAGTATCAATAGAGAAGTTGATAGATAGGATAATGGGAATTCAGAGAGAGAGAGAGTGAGTTGGGCTTCAGAGCAAGAGGGTAGCAACACGCCGCGCTGCCGGCCGGGTGGTTGCCAGACGTATGGACTGGTTGGCAGCCTTGCCCTTATAGCTAGGCGCGATAGGGTTGGTAGTCCATTGTTGCCTGCCTGGGCTGGGCCCATGTTGTCGTACAGCACACTGCCTGGAGGTTGGCTGTGTGTTCCTTGATCAGGTTGCCTAGAACCTTTGAGATTCTAACATCCCTTGCTCTCTCTCCCCACTTCTCACGGTTGCACTCTTTCTCTCTGACGACATTACTCTCATTTCATTCTTCTCTCTATTTAAATGCATAACCTTCCCTTGAGGTCCTAAAGGAGTTTCAGCACTCACCTCTCGTATTACTCTTAGGACAAGCATATATTTACATGTATTAGATTTAAGGGGTTAATGTGAACAGCGATCTTCTTGATGAGGATAGTTGGTGAACGTTCTACATGTTCACGAGTTATATGCCCTGCTCATCATCCCATTTGTGACTAGACTGGTGCCATGTGTAAGAGCCCGACCATGCCCAGGAGTTGTCTGTAGAGGGACGAGGACTTAGCCTTGATTTGCATACTGAGCCAGGAGCGAGTGTAGTACCCGAGACTACAGCTCGCTCGTAGTGCCGGTATAGTAGAGTAACGTAATTTATCTGTCCTTGTGTTCTCTACAGTCTTCTCCTGGGTTCTCGCTTTCGGTGCTGGGACTCGTTGTTCCTGTGACTTGGCCTGCTAGCTAGAACACATGGGGATGATGAGTGGGATATATCTTTATTTTACTATGCATTGCAGCTCTCTTTAAGTATATCTATAACACTTTACAATACACATTACTCACACACAAGACAACACTATTAATACTTTCATGTATCAATTAACTGCACTGTCGTTTTGCTGCTGTGTCCGGAGTTCTGTTGCGTAGGGCGCATACGGACTCGGAGGGGAGACGGAGTGAGAGAAGCGAAGTAGCCTATGCGGTAGTAGGCTACCGGCGCAGTACTGTTGCCTGCAACCTTTTAGTTATTCCAAGTATAGATTCATTATTATAATAAGTGACTACTGTTTATGTTCCTCCCATGTGTATTATTAGGTATCTACTGGATCATGAACATCTTGTATGCTACATGCTAGTGCATGTTAGTAGGGGACAGTTAGTGTAGTGCACGCGCTTTCAAGTAGGCGTGTACATTTGTCATTTAGCATTTCACTGTCATACCTTTAGCCTGCTTCTATTCTACATTATTAGAGGCTTAATATTAACGTAGTTTCTTGAGTATTGCATTTCTTTAGTAATAACGTAACCTATAAATGTCTGAGGGAGTTTAGCCTCATAGCCTACCCCTGTTGTACACTTTCGCCGAGTTAAGGTACCTCGTTACCGTAGACGATAACTCTGTAGGGCGTTGGTGCTTTTGTTGTCTGGCGCATATAGTATTTGGGACTGGAATCGAGCGTGTCGTTGTCACTTAAGCCATTTCTGTCCTACGATCAAGAATCCCGAATATGTATTGCCGATCCAGCCGTAACATGTACCATAGCCGGTACAGTGTACCCCTATGTCAATATTGTGACCTCCATACCGGTCAGACCTCATATAGCAAGCTAATGATATTGTGGCTCCAGACACTATCTACAATCCTCAACACAATCCACTATTAATATAACGAGTACCTAGTGTACCATAGCCGGTACAGTGTACCCCTATGTCATTATTGTGACCTCCATACCGGTCAGACCTCCTATAGGAAGCTAATGATATTGTGGCTCCAGACACAATCTACAAACCTCAACACAATCCACTATTATTATAACGAGTACCTGGTGTACCATAGCCGGTACAGTGTACCCCTTTGTTAATATTGTGACCTCCATACCGGTCATCTACAAACCTCAACACAATCCAACATTAATATAACGAGTACCTGGTGTACCATAGCCGGTACAGTGTACCCCTATGTTAATATTGTGACCTCCTTACCGGTCATCTACAACCCTCAACACAATCCACTATTAATATACCGAGTACCTGGTGTACCTTAGCCGGTACAGTGTACCCCTATGTCAATATTGTGACCTCCATACCGGTCAGACCTCCTATAGCAAGCTAATGATACTGTGGTTCCAGACAGTATCTACAACCCTCAACACAATCCTCTATTAATATAACGTGTACCTGGTGTACCATAGCCGGTACAGTGTACCCCTATGTCAATATTGTGACCTCCATACCGGTCAGACCTCATATAGCAAGCTAATGATATTGTGACTCTAGACACTATCTACAACCCTCAATATAATCCACTATTAATATAACGAGTACCTGGTGTACCATAGCCGGTACAGTATACCCCTATGTCAATATTGTGACCTCCATACCGGTCAGACCTCATATAGCATGCTAATGATATTGTGGCTCCAGACACTATCTACAACTCTCAACAGAATCCACTATTAATCTAACGAGAACCTGGTGTACCATAGCCGTTACAGTGTACCCCAATATCAATATTTTGACCTCCATACCGGTCAGACCTCATATAGCAAGCTAATGATATTGGGGCTCCAGACACTATCTACAACCCTCAACACAATCCACTATTAATATAACGAGTACCTGGTGTACCATAGCCGGTGCAGTGTACCCCTATGTCAATATTGTGACCTCCATACCGGTCAGACCTCATATAGCAAGCTAATTATATTGTAGCTCCAGACACTATCTACAACCCTCTACACAATCCACTATTATTATAACGAGTACCTGGTGTACCATAGCCGGTACAGTGTACCCCTATGTCAATATTGTGACCTCCATACCGGTCAGACCACATAAAGCAAGCTAATGATATTGTGGCTCCAGACCTTATCTAGAACCCTCAACACAATCCACTATTAATATAACAAGTACCTGGTGTACCATAGCCGGTACAGTGTACCCCTATGTCAATATTGTGACCTCCATACCGGTCAGACCTCCTATAGGAAGCTAATGATATTGTGGCTCCAGACACAATCTACAAACCTCAACACAATCCACTATTATTTTAATGAGTACCTGTGTACCATAGCCGGTACAGTGTACCCCTTTGTTAATATTGTGACCTCCATACCGGTCATCTACAACCCTCAACACAATCCACTATTAATATAACGAGTACCTGGTGTACCATAGCCGGTACAGTGTACCCCTATGTTAATATTGTGACCTCCTTACCTGTCATCTACAACCCTCAACACAATCCACTATTAATATACCGAGTACCTGGTGTACCTTAGCCGGTACAGTGTACCCCTATGTCAATATTTTGACCTCCATACCGGTCAGACCTCCTATAGCAAGCTAATGATACTGTGGTTCCAGACACTATCTACAACCCTCAACACAATCCACTATTAATATAACGAGTACCTGGTGTACCATAGCCGGTACAGTATACCCCTATGTCAATATTTTGACCTCCATACCGGTCAGACCTCATATAGCAAGCTAATGATATTGTGGTTCCAGACACTATCTACAACCCTCAACACAATCCACTATTAATATAACGAGTACCTGGTGTACCATAGCCGGTACAGTGTACCCCTATGTCAATATTGTGACCTCCATACCGGTCAGACCTCATATAGCAAGCTAATTATATTGTAGCTCCAGACACTATCTACAACCCTCTACACAATCCACTATTATTATAACGAGAACCTGGTGTACCATAGCCGGTACAGTGTACCCCTATGTCAATATTATGACCTCCATACAAGTCAGACCACATAAAGCAAGCTAATGATATTGTGGCTCCAGACCTTATCTACAACCCTCAACACAATCCACTATTAATATAACGAGTACCTGGTGTACCATAGCCGGTACAGTATACCCCTATGTCAATATTGTGACCTCCATACCGGTCAGACCTCATATAGCAAGCTAATGATATTGTGGCTCCAGACCTTATCTACAACCCTCAACACAATCCACTATTAATATAACGAGTACCTAGTGTACCATAGCCGGTACATTGTACCCCTATGTCAATATTGTGACCTCCATACCGGTCAGACCTCCTATAGGAAGCTAATGATATTATGGCTCCAGACACAATCTACAAACCTCAACACAATCCACTATTATTATAACGAGTACCTGGTGTACCATAGCCGGTACAGTGTACCCCTTTGTTAATATTGTGACCTCCATACCGGTCATCTACAACCCTCAACACAATCCACTATTAATATAACGAGTACCTGGTGTACCATAGCCGGTACAGTGTACCCCTTTGTTAATATTATGACCTCCATACCGGTCATCTACAAACCTCAACACAATCCACTATTAATATAACGAGTACCTGGTGTACCATAGCCGGTACAGTGTACCCCTATGTTAATATTGTGACCTCCATACCAGTCATCTACAACCCTCAACACAATCCACTATTAATATACCGAGTACCTGGTGTACCTTAGCCGGTACAGTGTACCCCTATGTCAATATTGTGACCTCCATACCGGTCAGACCTCCTATAGCAAGCTAATGATACTGTGGTTCCAGACACTATCTACAACCCTCAACACAATCCACTATTAATATAACGAGTACCTGGTGTACCATAGCCGGTACAGTGTACCCCTATGTCAATATTGTGACCTCCATACCGGTCAGACCTCATATAGCAAGCTAATGATATTGTGGCTCCAGACACTATCTACAACCCTCAATATAATCCACTATTAATATAATGAGTACCTGGTGTACCATAGCCGGTACAGTATACCCCTATGTCAATATTGTGACCTCCATACCGGTCAGACCTCATATAGCAAGCTAATGATATTGGGGCTGCAGACACTATCTACAACCCTCAACACAATCCACTATTAATATAACGAGTACCTGGTGTACCATAGCCGGTGCAGTGTACCCCTATGTCAATATTGTGACCTCCATACCGGTCAGACCTCATATAGCAAGCTAATTATATTGTAGCTCCAGACACTATCTACAACCCTCTACACAATCCACTATTCTTATAACGAGTACCTGGTGTACCATAGCCGGTACAGTGTACCCCTATGTCAATATTGTGACCTCCATACCGGTCAGACCACATAAAGCAAGCTAATGATATTGTGGCTCCAGACCTTATCTACAACCCTCAACACAATCCACTATTAATATCACAAGTACCTGGTGTACCATAGCCGGTACAGTGTACCCCTATGTCAATATTGTGACCTCCATACCGTCAGACCTCATATAGCAAGCTAATGATATTGTGGCTCCAGACACAATCTACAAACCTCAACACAATCCACTATTATTATAACGAGTACCTGGTGTACCATAGCCGGTACAGTGTACCCCTTTGTTAATATTGTGACCTCCATACCGGTCATCTACAACCCTCAACACAATCCACTATTAATATAATGAGTACCTGGTGTACCATAGCCAGTACAGTGTACCCCTATGTTAATATTGTGACCTCCATACCGGTCATCTACAACCCTCAACACAATCTACTATTAATATACCGAGTACCTGGTGTACCTTAGCCGGTACAGTGTACCCCTATGTCAAAATTGTGACCTCCATACCGGTCAGACCTCATATAGCAAGATAATGATATTTTGGCTCCAGACACTATCTACAACCCTCAACACAATCCACTATTAATATAACGAGTACCTGGTGTACCATAGCCGGTACAGTATACCCCTATGTCAATATTGTGACCTCCATACCAGTCAGACCTGATATAGCAAGCTAATGATATTGTGGCTCCAGACACTATCTACAACCCTCAACACAATCCACTATTAATCTAACGAGAACCTGGTGTACCATAGCCGGTACAGTGTACCCCAATTTCAATATTTTGACCTCCATACCGGTCAGACCTCATATAGCAAGCTAATGATATTGTGGCTCCAGACACTATCTACAACCCTCAACACAATCCACTATTAATATAATGAGTACCTGGTGTACCATAGCCGGTGCAGTGTACCCCTATGTCAATATTGTGACCTCCATACCGGTCAGACCTCATATAGCAAGCTAATTATATTGTAGCTCCAGACACTATCTACAACCCTCTACACAATCCACTATTATTATAACGAGTACCTGGTGTACCATAGCCGGTACAGTGTACCCCTATGTCAATATTGTGACCTCCATACCGGTCAGACCACATAAAGCAAGCTAATGATATTGTAGCTCCAGACCTTATCTACAACCCTCAACATAATCCACTATTAATATAACGAGTACCTGGTGTACCATAGCCGGTACAGTGTACCCCTATGTCAATATTGTGACCTCCATACCGGTCAGACCTCATATAGCAAGCTAATGATATTGTGGCTCCAGACACTGGTGGCCTATTTCTGCGTACCGGTATTTCATAATTTTTGTTTTCGGTTATTTTTGTTTTCGGTGAAGTGGTCGGTTTCGGTGGTCTAGGCTATCATCCCTGGTGGCCTATTTCTGCGTACTTCAATTTTTAAATTTTCAGTTAGGCTATCACCGCTGGTGGCCTATTTCTGCATACCGGTATTTCATAATTTTTGTTTTCGTTTAGGATAGGCTATAACACCTGGTGGCTATATTTCTGTTTAAATAAACATAAAAAAAAAATCGGTTCGACTATCACTGCGTATTCAAATTTAATTTTGTTTTGTTTTAATTTACGGTTAGGCTATCACCGCTGATAACCTATTTGTGTGTATTTCAACATTTTTGTTTTCGGTTAGGCCTATTTAAGTAAGTGGAGTGAAGTGTTTTTAAAGTGAGTTTAGTGTTTTTAAAGTGAGTTAAGTGTTTTTAAGTGAGTGAAGTGATCTGAAGAAAGTGATCGTCACCATGCCTCGTGCCTGTACGAACTGCGCCGGTAGGTTTGGTGCTTCCATGTTTGCTCCTGCCGATCCACAAGGCTGCCGACTCTGCCCGCAACGAGAGGATTTGACAGCAAAATTGGATGAAGCCCACAACAAGATCAACGCCCTCACCAGGAAGCTGGAATCACTCCAAGAGTTTGTAACACTCAACGTTGGAGTATCACTAACTCCAATTGTTTCAACTCCAGCATCCACCACCGCCCCAACGTCATCTGCCAACAATCCAACACCTGCAGTAGACACTGCAGCAGATGCTTCTGACGAACCTGAGCCGACATCATACCAGGACAGCCGCCCTGTTCACCTTAGTCTCTCCCCCACTCCTCGTGCAAGAAGCCTGCTAGCACGAACAGTACCAACCCCTCGCCCCCGTTCTAACCACTCCTCTCCCCGACTTGTATGTAGAGTCCCGCCACCACAGGTTTCCGGATTTACACCAGTGAGGAACGGTGCACGGCCAACGCAGAAAAGGTTTCATCTACCAGTCACAATGTCAAACAGATTTGAGATATTGGTAGAGATGGAAGACGAACCAGAAGAGACCAGGCTCGTTGGGGATTCCATCCTATGAGGACAGGTCGAAGAGTTCTGCGACAGAGTCCCAAATCAACGGAAAAGATTTTGCATCCCAGGAGTTGGACTGGACGACATTGTGGAAGCCTTCGAAGATACCACAAAGGATGCAAATGAAAATACCCTTTTTGTCATCCATGCTGGTTCAAATGACGTCATGCGCACCAGATCCGAAGAGTTGATGGAGAAATATCGCAAGATGATCCAGCACTACAAAAACAAGTCAAGGAATATCATCATCTCAGGCATTCTCCCCAAGATCGACGCACCTGACAAATTCTACGACAAGGCCTTCAGCACAAATAGCCGACTAAAATATTTGTGTCTGAGAGAAGAAGTTGAATTCATCAACCTCTGGGACAACTTCTACAACCAGCCTACTCTGTTCCACAAGGATGGCACTCATCTAAACCCTGTGGGTTCAGCACGCATGGGTCGTCTCCTACACGAAGCAGTCCGCAGCCATGGATCAAAAAACGCCATCCGATAAGAAGCAGCAGTGACATAAATCATCCAACGCCAAGAAAAAAACAGAGGCAACCGAGGACCACCAGCGATAAGGACTGAAGACAGCGAGTACCGAGGACAGCCATGAACATAAATGTAGATCCGACAAGAACCAAAAATATTATTAAAGAGCGTTCCGTGAGTTCTAAAATAACAAATTTAAAGGTTTTCTATGCAAACGCTCGTAGCATACGCAATACATTTTCAGATTTAGAGGAGCTAGTGTTTATAGAAAATTATGATGTGATTGGCATAACAGAATCTTGGCTCAATACAGAAGATAGAGATTTTTTAGCAGAGTATTCACTTCCCGGTTATGTAATGTTTGAGAAAAGCCGAAAAAATCGAAATGGAGGTGGCGTTTTACTTTATATCAAAGAAAGTCTTAACCCTACCCTCTTGTCAAAACCTCAAATTGTGAACGTCGACGCATCTTTTGTGCTAATAAAGAATAATAAAGGTACAAAAATAATACTTGCATTAATATATCCAGCTCAATCAGTGCAAACTGACCGAGAAATTTACGAACAAATTGCAGATGTAAGTAACTCGCATGATACCGTAATTTTTGGCGACTTTAATTTACCTGTGACCAAGTGGGGCGATACCCTTACTTCACACTCCGGACATGACTTGTATATGAACTTGCAAGAGAGTTCGCTTTATCAATTTGTTCGAACGCCAACCCGTGGTAATAACGTTCTTGACATTGTACTTGCATCAAAAGAAGAATTAATAGAGAATTTGAATGTTGGTGATGAATTCAGTAACAGCGACCATCGTACGATAACTTTCACTTTAAATTTTACTAGTAACGAACCAAATAGTAGCATCGAAAAAGTCCCTAATTTCAAGAAAGCAAACTTCCATAAACTTAGAGCTATGTTTAAAGAAACTGACTGGAGCTTTTTAATTAACAATAACGACATAAATACATCTTGGAAGTTATTCGAAACCACTTACCTAAAAGCAGTGCAAGACTGCATACCATCGAAAATACGGCGTCCAGGCCATAATAATAAGCCCAAATGGTGGAATAAAGATATTTCAAACTGCCTGCTTGCTAAAAAATTTGCTAATGATAGATTAAAATCTTCACAAAATGACGAAGAACGGGTGAAATTTGTAGAGCTACGACGCAAAGCCAAAAAGTTAATTAAGCAAAGTAAAAAGACCTTAGAGTTACATATTGCGAATCAAAGTAAAACAAACCCGAAAGAATTCTATAGTTATATCAGAAAGAAAAAAGTAGTTACTTCAACTGTTGGACCGTTAGTCGATGAAAATGGAGAATACACCAAAGACGAAGTACAAATGAGTAATGCCCTCAATACCTTTTTTGCATTAGTTTTTACAACAGAAGACCTCAGTGATATCCCTACACCATCGCCGATTCAGATTGATAATTCAGATGTTTTAAACAATATCACCATTACAGAGAGAGAAGTATTGAATTGTTTAGATAAACGCAAGGTAAATAAAACGCCTGGACCTGATACAATCTCGCCTAGAGTTCTAAAGGAAGCTAAGGATGAGCTCTCCAAACCACTGACATTACTATTCAATAAATCCTTGCAGTCTGGAACTATGCCTGATCAGTGGAAGCTAGCCAACGTAACACCGATATTAAAAAAAGGCAGCAAATCCCTACCCAGTAACTATCGTCCAATTAGCTTAACCTCAGTTGTATGTAAAATGCTAGAAACGGTCATACGAGACAGACTCGTAAATCACTTAGAGGAAAATAACATACTTAAAGATACTCAACACGGCTTTCGTAAAAAACGTTCCTGTTTAACAAACCTCTTAGACTTCTTCCACGATATCCTCAACCTCTACGATGAGAGTAAAGCTGTAGATATTATATACCTTGATTTTCAAAAGGCCTTTGACAAAGTTCCCCACAAACGTTTACTGCTAAAACTAAAAGCGCATGGAATACAAGACGGTGTGTTGAAATGGATAGAAAATTGGCTCAGCGACAGAAAGCAAAGAGTAGTCATAAACGGTAAGGCATCTAAATGGACCAATGTAAGTAGTGGGGTACCCCAGGGATCGGTACTAGGACCAATTCTCTTTCTAATTTACATCAACGACATAGATGAGGGTCTCACCTGCACAATCTCAAAATTTGCTGACGATACAAAAATTGCAAATAGCGTACTCTCAAAAGAACAAGTTGACGATATGCAACACAATCTAGATAAATTGTCATGTTGGGCCCAAATTTGGCAAATGAGTTTCAATGCGGATAAATGTAAAGTACTACATATCGGATACCTAAATGAGAAAGCAAACTATTCGATGAATGGCACTCAGCTTAAGAATGTAAACAGAGAAACCGATCTGGGAGTAACAATATCGAGTAACCTAAAACCGAGTCAACAATGTTCAGAAGTTGTTAAGAAGGCAAACAAAATAATTGATTATTCTATATACAAATTAATTTCTGCTGGTAAATTTAAATACATATGTTGCATCTACCGTTCCCCAAATACTCCTCCAGAGCAAAGTCTTTTTGATTCTCTGTCCTCACAACTCAGTGTCCTCAACTTAAATGCTTCTTCTGAAATCACTGTGTTGGGTGATTTTAATGTCCATAATGTTGAATGGCTCACTCATTCAGCCAGGACTGATGATGCTGGTCTTGAATGTGAGCTATTTGCAGACTCATTTAATCTCACTCAACTAGTCAACCAACCCACCCGTGTACCAGATAATCATAATCATAATTCCCACCTACTGGACTTATTTTTAACAACCAATTCAGAAAATTATGATGTTACAGTGAGGTCCCAGCTTGGATCTTCTGATCACTGTCTGATACAGGCCACCTGTCTATCACCTACCACACCTTCCCACTCTGAACCTGTTTTGGTGACTAAATGGCATTACGATAGGGCAGACTGGGAGGGTCTTCAAGGTTTCTTTATTGATATTCCCTGGACCTCTTTCTTTTCTAATGATGCACACTCCACCTTGAGCCACATACAAGATTTTGTAAAAATTGGAATGGAAACTTTTATTCCTCATCAAAAGTACAGTAAAAGATCTAATTCACCTAAATGGTTTGACCATAATTGTGCTAGAGTAACTGAACAAAAAGCAATAACCTACAATGCATACACAAGATCAAAAACTCATGAAGCCTTTAATTACTTTAGAAACATCAGAAATCATGCCAAAACTGTATTAAACCTAACTAAATCAAACTTTCTCCACAAGCAGGCAAATAAACTTCTAAATAATCCAAATGATAACAAAATATTTTGGTCTACTCTTAACTCATTTAAATCCAACTTCACTACTGCTTCATCCATTCCACCATTAAAATCTCCGACTGGCAATCTTGTAAGTGACCCACGAGGTAAAGCTAACCTTCTTGCGGATATTTTCTCCACCAACTCAACCTTAGATGAAATAAATCAAGATGTCCCTGTACTTAATTTTAATTCGCCTGAAATTCCCTCACTTAAGATCCACACCAGACATGTCAAAACTATTTTGCAGAATCTCTCAGTAGATAAGGCTCCTGGTCCAGATGAAATTACTCCAATAGTACTTAAGAATAATTCTTAAGTACTATTGGAGGAGCGAGCACCAAGGAGCAATTATTGCTCCTTGGTGCTCGCTCCTGTATTGGCAAACATTTTCCGTATGTGTACTCATACCTCATGCTTCCCAGTACCCTGGAAAGAAGCAAACATCCATCCAGTTCCTAAAAAAGGTGCCTCTTCAGATCCATCAAACTACAGACCAATAGCTATAACTTCCACTCTTGGTAAAGTCTTTGAAATTATATTAAATAATCACATAATTAAGCATCTTGAGAATAATAAATTAATCAGTGATAGGCAATATGGTTTTAGACGATGTCGATCAACTGCAGACATGCTTTGCCTTCTTACGCATCAAATCAACCAAGCTACAGACCAACATGGTGAAACACATACAATAGCACTGGATATATCAAAGGCATTTGATAGAGTCTGGCATCAATCCTTATTGTCGAAGATGTCACACTACGGCCTTGCATCATTAGTTCCACTAATTTCTTCTTATCTTCATAACAGAAAAATATGTGTAATGGTAGATGGCCTTTATTCTCAATTTCACTCAATAAATGCTGGTGTTCCCCAGGGATCAGTTTTGGCCCCAATTCTGTTCCTCATTCATATCAATGATCTCATATCTACCACTCATAATCCAATACATTCCTACGCAGATGACTCAACACTCCACAGTTCCTTCACATTTACCAATTCTTTCACCCAACCCGATCTTATAAATTCAAAATAAACACTGCAATTTCTCTGAACCAGGACCTTTCTAGAATTAATGGATGGGGACAAAAGAATCTAGTTTCCTTTAATGCACAGAAAACCAAATACATTCAATTTTCTAACTGACAGAATCTCACTGACTCCCATATATTTTTTAATGATGTAAATATTCCCACTTCCCCTAGTATTGACATTCTCGGTGTAACATTAACTACTAACTTGAGCTGGACACATTATGTTAGAAGCATTGCTAAGAATGCCTCTAAAAAACTGGGACTCCTGTACAGAGTTCGAGAATTCTTCACTGACGAGCAGTTGGCCGTGATATATAAAAGTCATGTGCGTTCTCAGATGGATTACTGTTCACCTCTGTGGGGTGGAAGTGGAGTGGTTGCATTGAGGCAGTTGGACAAAATTCAAAATAAAGCTATTAGATTAATCAATAACCCTGCAATCACACAGGACCTTCCTAAATTATCCATACGAAGAAACGTTGCATCCCTTGCATTATTCTACAGATATTTTCACAGCAATTGTTCCGAGGAACTTGCTTCAATTGTGCCGCCTCTCCACATCTTTCCCCGTAGAACTAGGGCAGCTGAGAGCGCCCATGAATTTACACTGTCTCCTCCACAATGCAGAACTTCTGCTTATCAGAATTCATTTATCCCCAGAGCTACTACTCTTTGGAATTCACTTCCCTCGAATTGCTTTCCACAAACTTACAATCTACAAATGTTTAAATCCAGTTGTTACAAACATTTTATGAATGGAGGATGCCTTTAGGCACATGGACTTTTTTGTTTTATCTGTGTTTTTCCTTCCTCCGTTCATTGTCTCTTAAAAAAAAAAAAAAAAAAAAAAATTGGATTTATAGGCAGGTCATTTGAGCATAAATCCAAAGACGTTATCCTAACCCTTTACAATTCCTTAGTCCGCCCTCTTCTGGAATACTGCGTTCAATCCTGGTGCCCTTATTACCAAAAAGATATAAACAAGCTAGAACGAGTTCAACGTAGAGTTACCAAAATGATACCTACCCTAACCCTTAATTAGCGGCGAGCAACATAAGTCGAGTTAAATAAAGCTGGACTATGTGGCGGCGCTCGACATAGGTCGAGTGGCAATTTCAGCACGTAATGTGGCTGAGAGAGAGAGACAAGTGGTGGCAGGAGACTAGCGAGCGTATGACTGCTCCAGACCACCGCGGCGAACCTACTGACACAAATCTCAGCTCCCTCCTCCCTCTCTCACTCGCTACATACTCAATTATGTACTGAAAGTACCGAATTACCTGCTTTTTGCACTCGCGTTGCACGGTTATTGCAAGAAAACTATCCATCATACAAGGATCGTTATGGTGTCATTCGAAAGCTCTGTTTATGCCCTTTCAGGGATAGGTACTTGTTTTACGTTCTGGGTCTTATTTAGGCATGAAAATGATCACGTAAACAGCCCTATTTTGGCTAAAAACACCCCGCTGTGCGGTACACATAAATAAACCGCATAGGCCGCTCGTAAGGTGTTAAAGAACAAACCATACGAAGAGCGTCTTAGAGAAATAAATCTATTTCCTTTAACCCAGCGCAGATTAAGAGGTGACTTAATTCAAGTGTTCAAAATCATCAAAGGCATCGACAATATGAACTGTAGTAAGTACTTCACTATCGACCAATCTAATTACACGCGGGGAAACGGTTGCAAAATTATTGGTAAATCTTTTAACTCACACGAATCTAAGAATTTCTTCTTCAATCGAGTTGTCAACTTGTGGAATGGGCTTCCCCGAAACGTTATAGACTGCATCACCGTTGATTCATTTAAACTCCGCGTAGACAAATATCTCGCATCAAACCCCGCGACTGACTGCGTTTGTAAATGAATAACTTTATTTTATCCCCCCCTCAGTTACTAACCCATCTGTCCCCTACTAATTTCATAATCCTGCCACGGACATTAGTTCCAGGGCAGTAATTCCCTTTCCAATGTTTCCTTACCCACTCTAAACCACTGTTTGGACACTTGATCCTCAGTGTTTTGGAGGACAAGCAACCTAGAAGGGTCACTAGATCTGTTGTTGCTTGATTTCCTTTGTACTCCTTTGTACTATCTACAATCCTCAACACAATCCACTATTAATATAACGAGTACCTAGTATACCATAGCCGGTACAGTGTACCTCTATGTCAATATTGTGACCTCCATACCGGTCAGACCTCCTATAGGAAGCTAATGATATTGTGGCTCCAGACACAATCTACAAACCTCAACACAATCCACTATTATTATAACGAGTACCTGGTGTACCATAGCCGATACAGTGTACTCCTATGTCAATATTTTGACCTTCATACCGGTCAGACCTCATATAGCAAGCTAATGATATTTTGGCTCCAGGCACTATCTACAACCCTCAACACAATCCACTATTAATATAACGAGTACCTGGTGTACCATAGCCGGTACAGTGTATCCCTATGTTAATATTGTGACCTCCATACCGGTCATCTACAACCCTCAACACAATCCACTATTAATATACCGAGTACCTGGTGTACCTTAGCCGGTACAGTGTACCCTTATGTCAATATTGTGACCTCCATACCGGTCAGACCTCCTATAGCAAGCTAATGATACTGTGGTTTCAGACACTATCTACAACCCTCAACACAATCCACTATTAATATAACGAGTACCTGGTGTACCATAGCCGGTACAGTATACCCCTATGTCAATATTGTGACCTCCATACCGGTCAGACTTCATATAGCAAGCTAATGATATTGTGGCTCCAGACACTATGTACAACCCTCAACACAATCCACTATTAATATAACGAGAACCTGGTGTACCATAGCCGGTACAGTGTACCCCTATTTCAATATTTTGACCTCCATACCGGTCAGACCTCATATAGCAAGCTAATGATATTATGGCTCCAGACACTATCTACAACCCTCAACACAATCCACTATTAATATAACGAGTACCTGGTGTACCATAGCCGGTGCAGTGTACCCCTATGCCAATATTGTGACCTCCATACCGGTCAGACCTCATATAGCAAGCTAATTATATTGTAGCTCCAGACACTATCTACAACCCTCTACACAATCCACTATTAATATACCGAGTACCTGGTGTACCTTAGCCGGTACAGTGTACCCCTATGGCAATATTGTGACTTCCATACCGGTCAGACCTCCTATAGCAAGCTAATGATACTGTGGTTCCAGACACTATCTACAACCCTCAACACAATCCACTATTAATGTAACGAGTACCTGGAGTACCATAGCCGGTACAGTGTACCCCTATGTCAATATTGTGACCTCCATACCGGTCAGACCTCATATAGCAAGCTAATGATATTTTGGCTCCAGACACTATCTACAACCCTCAACATAATCCACTATCAATATAACGTGTACCTGGTGTAGCATAGCCGGTACAGTATACCCCTATGTCAATATTGTGACCTCCATACCGGTCAGACCTCATATAGCAAGCTAATGATATTGTGGCTCCAGACACTATCTACAACCCTCAACACAATCCACTATTAATCTAACGAGAACCTGGTGTACCATAGCCGTTACAGTGTACCCCTTTGTTAATATTGTGACCTCAATACCGGTCATCTACTGTACAAACCTCAACACAATCCACTATTAATATAACGAGTGCCTGGTGTACCATAGCCGGTACAGTGTACCCCTATGTTAATATTGTGACCTCCATACCGGTCATCTACAACCCTCAACACAATCCACTATTAATATACCGAGTACCGGTGTACCTTAGCCGGTACAGTGTACCCCTATGGCAATATTGTGACCTCCATACCGGTCAGACCTCATATAGCAAGCTCATGATATTTTGGCTCCAGACACTATCTACAACCCTCAACATAATCCACTATTAATATAACGAGTACCTGGTGTAGCATAGCCGGTACAGTATACCCCTATGTCAATATTGTGACCTCCATACCGGTCAGACCTCATATAGCAAGCTAATGATATTGTGGCTCCAGTCACTATCTACAACCCTCAACACAATCCACTATTAATCTAACGAGAACCTGGTGTACCATAGCCGTTACAGTGTACCCCTATATCAATATTTTGACCTCCATACCGGTCAGACCTCATATAGCAAGCTAATGATATTGTGGCTCCAGACACTATCTACAACCCTCAACACAATCCACTATTAATATAACGAGTACCTGGTGTACCATAGCCGGTGCAGTGTACCCCTATGTCAATATTGTGACCTCCATACCGGTCAGACCTCATATAGCAAGCTAATTATATTGTAGCTCCAGACACTATCTACAACCCTCTACACAATCCACTATTATTATAACAAGTACCTGGTGTACCATAGCCGGTACAGTGTACCCCTATGTCAATATTGTGACCTCCATACCGGTCAGACCACATAAAGCAACCTAATGTTATTGTGGCTCCAGACCTTATCTACAACCCTCAACACAATCCACTATTAATATAACGAGTACCTGGTGTACCATAGCCGGTACAGTGTACCCCTATGTCAATATTGTGACCTCCATACCGGTCAGACCTCATATAGCAAGCTAAACGATATTGTGGCTCCAGACACTATCTACAATCCTCAACACAATCCACTATTAATATAACGAGTACCTAGTGTACCATAGCCGGTACAATGTACCCCAATGTCAATATTGTGACCTCCATACCGGTCAGACCTCCAATAGGAAGCTAATGATATTGTGGCTCCAGACACAATCTACAAACCTCAACACAATCCACTATTATTGTAACGAGTACCTGGTGTACCATAGCCGGTACAGTGTACCCCTTTGTTAATATTGTGACCTCTATACCGGTTATCTACAACCCTCAACACAATCCACTATTAATATAACGAGTACCTGGTGTACCATAGCCGGTACAGTGTACCCCTATGTTAATATTGTGACCTCCATACCGGTCATCTACAACCCTCAACAAAATTCACTATTAATATACCGAGTACCTGGTGTACCTTAGCCGGTAAAGTGTACCCCTATGTCAATATTGTGACCTCCATACCGGTCAGACCTCCTATAGCAAGCTAATGATACTGTGGCTCCAGACACTATCTACAACCCTCAACACAATCCACTATTAATATAACGAGTACCTGGTGTACCATAGCCGTTACAGTGTACCCCTATGTCAATATTGTGACCTCCATACCGGTCAGACCTCATATAGCAAGCTAATGATATTGTGGCTCCAGACACTATCTACAACCCTCAACACAATCCACTATTAATATAAGGAGTACCTGTTGTACCATAGCCGGTACAGTGTACCCTTATGTCAATATTGTGACCTCCATGGCGGTCAGACCTCATATAGCAAGCTAATGATATTGTGGCTCCAGACACTATCTACAACCCTCAACACAATCCACTATTAATATAACGAATACCTGGTGTACCATAGCCGGTACAGTGTACCCCTATTTCAATATTGTGACCTCCATACCTGTCAGACCTCATATCGCAAGCTAATGATATTGTGGCTCCAGACACTATCTACAACCCTCAACACAATCCACTATTAAAATAACGAGTACCTGGTGTACCATAGCCGGTACAGTGTACCCTTAAGTCAAAATTGTGACCTTCATACCGGTCAGACCTCGTTTAGCAAGCTAATTATATTGTGGCTCCAGACACTATTTACAACCCTCAACACAATCCACTATTAATATAACGAGTACCTGGTGTACCATAGCCGGTACAGTGTACCCTATGTCAATATTGTGACCTCCATACCGGTCAGACTTCATATAGCAAGCTAATGATATTGTGGCTCCAGACACTATGTACAACCCTCAACACAATCCACTATTAATATAACGAGAACCTGGTGTACCATAGCCGGTACAGTGTACCCCTATTTCAATATTTTGAGCTCCATACCGGTCAGACCTCATATAGCAAGCTAATGATATTATGGCTCCAGACACTATCTACAACCCTCAACACAATCCACTATTAATATAACGAGTACCTGGTGTACCATAGCCGGTGCAGTGTACCCCTATGCCAATATTGTGACCTCCATACCGGTCAGACCTCATATAGCAAGCTAATTATATTGTAGCTCCAGACACTATCTACAACCCTCTACACAATCCACTATTATTATAACGAGTACCTGGTGTACCATAGCCGGTACAATGTACACCCTATGGCAATATTGTGACTTCCATACCGGTCAGACCTCCTATAGCAAGCTAATGATACTGTGGTTCCAGACACTATCTACAACCCTCAACACAATCCACTATTAATGTAACGAGTACCTGGAGTACCATAGCCGGTACAGTGTACCCCTATGTCAATATTGTGACCTCCATACCGGTCAGACCTCATATAGCAAGCTAATGATATTTTGGCTCCAGACACTATCTACAACCCTCAACATAATCCACTATCAATATAACGTGTACCTGGTGTAGCATAGCCGGTACAGTATACCCCTATGTCAATATTGTGACCTCCATACCGGTCAGACCTCATATAGCAAGCTAATGATATTGTGGCTCCAGACACTATCTACAACCCTCAACACAATCCACTATTAATCTAACGAGAACCTGGTGTACCATAGCCGTTACAGTGTACCCCTTTGTTAATATTGTGACCTCAATACCGGTCATCTACTGTACAAACCTCAACACAATCCACTATTAATATAACGAGTGCCTGGTGTACCATAGCCGGTACAGTGTACCCCTATGTTAATATTGTGACCTCCATACCGGTCATCTACAACCCTCAACACAATCCACTATTAATATACCGAGTACCGGGTGTACCTTAGCCGGTACAGTGTACCCCTATGGCAATATTGTGACCTCCATACCGGTCAGACCTCATATAGCAAGCTCATGATATTTTGGCTCCAGACACTATCTACAACCCTCAACATAATCCACTATTAATATAACGAGTACCTGGTGTAGCATAGCCGGTACAGTATACCCCTATGTCAATATTGTGACCTCCATACCGGTCAGACCTCATATAGCAAGCTAATGATATTGTGGCTCCAGTCACTATCTACAACCCTCAACACAATCCACTATTAATCTAACGAGAACCTGGTGTACCATAGCCGTTACAGTGTACCCCTATATCAATATTTTGACCTCCATACCGGTCAGACCTCATATAGCAAGCTAATGATATTGTGGCTCCAGACACTATCTACAACCCTCAACACAATCCACTATTAATATAACGAGTACCTGGTGTACCATAGCCGGTGCAGTGTACCCCTATGTCAATATTGTGACCTCCATACCGGTCAGACCTCATATAGCAAGCTAATTATATTGTAGCTCCAGACACTATCTACAACCCTCTACACAATCCACTATTATTATAACAAGTACCTGGTGTACCATAGCCGGTACAGTGTACCCCTATGTCAATATTGTGACCTCCATACCGGTCAGACCACATAAAGCAACCTAATGTTATTGTGGCTCCAGACCTTAT